>VZTD01001045.1:7233154-7412785 GCA_013397725.1 Rhagologus leucostigma
CCTTAAAACGTTATGCCTTAATGTGCATATTTTAAAATAATTTTCTGACTTCTTAATGGATACTTTCTGTTTGACATTGTATTCCCTGGAAACTGCTGGTAGCAAATAGGCTTCTGAATAAGTTGATGTAATTTTGTTCACATGAAGAAGTAAGAGAAAAACATTCCTAATTCTTTACTCCGTGCACACCATCAACTTTTGCTGTAAAACCCACAAGCAGTGATTCTGTTTAGTATCTACTTAACTAATATTTTTAAAGCTGGCTGTTGTTGGCCACTTGTGCTTCTGTTATGTTGTGGGTTCTTCACTAATTTGGGGATCATATTATTTACTTCTAAACCATAAATGCTTATTGCAGAAAACTGCTTTTTAACCTTTTACAAATAATCCATGTTGATGGATTATTTAACCGCTCTTTAACTATTTCCATAATTTCTAGGGGTTGGAGAATACAGTGGAGCATTGTGCCTGAAGTTTCTGAACAGATGGTAGGTCTTTGATCAGCTTCACCTACAAAAAAAAATTACACCTTTAAGCTCTGTATCTGTATGGGCAGTTGTGGAAAGAAGGAAGAGCAAGGTGCAAGACACTACATTTTTTTCTCTCTTGTAATTTAAAAGTCTTTACTAACAGCACTCTTAGGTTCAGATGCTTCATCCTAAAATATTCCAAATTTAAAACACATTTCTGAAATGAATTTTAATTTATCATCCTGGGACAAATTAGGTCCTGTGGGATCTTCAAGAAGTCTTGCATTCTGTTTTCTGTAAGAACATCAAGTCCAGCTGTTAGTGTAGCATTGCCAGCTCCATCGCTCGGTCCGGGTACATGTCCCTAAGTGACACATCTAAGTGTAATTTAAACACTTCTAAGGGTGGTGACTCCACTTTCCTGGGCAGCCTGTTTCAAGGCTTGACAACCCTTTTCATGAACAAATTTTTCTGAATAGCTGATCTACATCTCTCCTGGCACAGTTTGAGGCCATTTCCTCTTGACCTGCCACTTGTTACCTGGGAGAAAAGACTGACCTTCACCTCATTACAGCCTCCTTTCAGATAGTTGTAGAGAGTGATAACGTCTCCCCTGAGCCCCCCAAAGCATTGAAAACTAAAAATAACCATCGATGAAAGACATAAAAAGTAGATCTTAAACAAGGGAGGAAAATGGTAAATATAGAGACTATTTAAAGTGAGAGGAGTATTGCCAAGAATGTTGAGGGCTCACCTTGTTGTGACGAGTTTTGTAAAATACGTTTTGTCTGAGCTGGAATTAATGGATTGTCTCTTTCTTGCCTAAGGAGCACCCAAAAGAGGACCTGACCGTGTCTGAAAAGTTTCAGCTCGTCCTAGACGTGGCTCAGAAGGCGCAGGTACTGTGCTGCTCTCCCGCTGCCCCCTTAGAAACTAGGGGGTTCATAGTCCGAGTGGCCAAAGGAGGTTGTGATGCAGCATGTGAAAACAAATGCTTAAAGAAGCAGTATTTTTCTTGCAAAGGGAACTTTGCGTATGAGCAGTGGAGATGTCACTGAGATTCCTGGACCTTCTGAAATGGCATGATGCTTCAGAGAACTGGTTGAGGTTCTCTGACTGCAACTCTGAGCAAGCTCCAGAGTGGAACCGAAGCAACTTCTCACAGTTTTCTACCTTATATATGCATATAAGCTTCTGATAATGTAGATTGGGTGGTGAATCTTTCAAATGTACTAGAGTGTGGATCCATATCCTAAATCTGCTGGTTATAAAACTGATGTAGGAGACTCTGTTCCTTTAAGATTTAGCTGAAGGCTGCTGTCTGTTTAGCTGTGTTAATTCAACAGTTTGCACTGCATCTCTAAAATAGCATGTTTTAAAAAACTCCACCCCCTCCAAGCCTTGAAATCTGCTGGTGTTGGAGAGGCTGAAGGAAGATTTTCTCCCAGCTCCATAAGTTGGATGAAGTAGCAGCTGAGTGACTGCACCATCCAGTTGAACTGCAGCCTTTGGCCATGCCTGATGATGTGCTGCTGTCAAAAGGGGTTTAACCTTCCCTTGCTAACTGTAAATGCTCAGCTACTTCCTTCTGGTGAGGGTGGTGCACATATAACACAAAGGTGTTATATGAACACCTTTGGAAATTCATTGGGAAGGTGAAATTTTCAGGTGCTCTGACAGTAAGGACTGGTCAGAGAATATGGCCCTTAGTCCTGAGCAGGGGTCAGCTGCATCAACAGTTGTTGGAATTACTTGAAATCTGCTGTCTCCAAGGGTTTGTTATAAAACCCAATAATGGTCTGTTTCCAAGAAGCTAATAGTCCTTTTGATGAATTCAGTAACCACTTCCTGAAATTTCAGCACTCAAAATGTGTGAAGAAACCTTCCATTTTGTTACCTACTAACAGAAGCTCTTTACTCTTAGATTGACAGCTTAATTTAAAATATTTGCAGTAATGTAAATGCTTTCCGGTCATGACAGTGGGATCAAATAGTTTCTTCACTTGTAACGATCAATCACAAGTTACAGAATAAGGTTACATGAGATGGAAGTCATGAAGTATTGCTATTCTGTTCTGTATTTACTCCGTTGTGAAGTATATAAATGGCTAAAAATTCATTTTAAAAAAATCACTTCTGGGAATTGCTTGCCAACAAAGTCAGAAAGCTGTTTGTTTCCATTATGTGGACAAAAAAACCCCAAAACAATGCAGGACTTGGTTTTAATTCTTTTGCTTCTTATGCAGAACCTTTTTGGCAAGATGGCAGACATACTGGAAAAATTTAAAAAGTAAGTTATCTGACACGAGGTTTTCTTCCCTTTTAAAACAAGACTTTACCAGTATCTGTAACACTGGTAATAAAATTTTGCTTCTTTTTTGTTTTCAGCTTGTTCATGTGGGTCCAGCCAGAAATAACACAGAAGCTCTACTTTGCTCTATGGGCAGCTTTTATTGCATCCTGCTTTTTGCCCTACAGGATTCTTGGGCTTGCATTGGGTAAACACAATAAATAATTAACCTTTTACAGTCTAGACTTAATGGTTAAAACTTACATGATCTTTAGAGGGAGAATTTTAGAGTTTAAGAGAGAAAACCTGCATTAATAAATCTTGCAGTGTTTTAGAGTATTTTTGTTGTGCTTGTCATCATTTCTCATGACCATTTTGAAAACCGTCTCAGTGTATAATAGAAAAAGACTGGATAATGCTTTTGCTTCTTGAGGAGGAGAAGTCTATGATGAGCTGTTAGCAGAACTTGTCAGACTGTCAGCTATAAGGCTTCTGGAAAATCCTATTTGTTGAGGGTTTTTTGCTCATACATCCTTTTAAATTAAATATGTGGCATGACACAGGAGGCATGAAAATGACAATCTAGGAAAAAAATAAAATAGTCAGTGGGACTCCTGGTAAAACTTGGAGGATGGGCTGGACAAAATGAACAGACTACTGTGGGTCTGTTACAGATACTCAGTCTCACCTGGGAATTGAGAAAAGGGTTCTCACTACAGCAGGAGACTCTTTTTGATAAGGTATGAAGCCCTGTACTGTGAACCAAGAACTCTCATTTTTTCTTTAAAGTAATGATATAATCAAATGAATATTACTTGTAGTGGCACTGAACCTCAAATTTTGTTAGCTTGAACGTAAATGTAGGTTTGCTTGACACAGCAATTGACTTTAGATATGTGAGAAATAATTGTTTTACTCTGACTTCTGGAGATCTGAATTGCACTCAGTAAAGTTTTGAGAGAGTATTTTAAGCCCATTTTGACCTGGCGGAATGCAAGGAAATAACTTGTATAAGATAAGAGCTGGGACTGGAAGACAGAGTTTTATGTAGTACGTGAGAGCCCTCTGTTGCCATTAAAATTCTTGCAGCAGCTGCACAGTTGAATGCTCTGGTGTGTTTTTGGTTTTGGTAGTATGTCATGTCATTCAGAATGCTTCTGGTAATAAGGAACATATGTTTGAATTATTTAAATGTTCTTCTGCATAATAGTGGCTATGTAAATGTTTAAAAGAACTGGGGATGGGAAGGAAAGAAAAACAATTTTCTGGTGTTGGAAGAAGAATCAAGGTAGTAAACCCAGGAGAATGGTTTAACACTGTGACTGAATATGCAGAATTCGGTTTCATTTGTGAACTTTGGACAATATGATCAAAACAGTGATGTTCTTAATGCCTCTTCAGCATTCAAACTGAGGTGGCCTTTTTTTTCAGGACTCTATGCTGGAATCAAGTTTTTCCTTATTGATTTTGTCTTCAAACGATGCCCCAGACTAAGAGCTAAGTATGATACTCCTTATATCATCTGGATAAATCTCCTGACAGATCCTCAGCTCAAAGAAAGATCCAATGCTACAGTGTCAAGACGGGTAAGAGTAGTGAATCTTTTTGTCCCTATGTTCTTAGCCTCTGAAAATCAAATCACTTTCTCCTTTTTCCTTTTCTCCAGTGACTAGAGCACACTAAAGAGAAGGTTAATTAAATCCTTACAATCAATGTTAGTTGATTGTAATATCCATTTTTTTATTATTTTCAAGATTCACAGTTGTTCTATGGATTCTCTTTCTTGTATGAAAGGAATCAGTTATCAAAAATGTGCATGTATGTATAGATATACTGTGAATCATGAAGCTAAACACACAAATATAACACCATCCCTATTCATACCAATTTATTTAACGTACATTCTGTATAATTTTATTGTTAAATATAGCCTTTTGGATCCACTTTCTCTATTCTTAAACATTCTTTTTCAGTGGAAATTCACATGCTTAGGTAAATTGAAGAACAGTTAGTTAAAAAATAGTTTGAAAAGGCTTGAGTATAATATGCAGCTTACTAATGGGATAGTCATTAACAGAGGTAGTAAGGTAGTTTACATGTTCAGACATTATATCTTATGGTTATTTGTATTAGGTGACCTTTTAGCATAGTGGTGATAAATGACTTCACCATGTTTGTACTCCAACAGTCATTTTCTTTTTGTTAAAATGTCATAGTTAAATCACTAAGTATTGTGTTTTGTGCATCTTGGTAAATTGTTTTGGGGCATGACATGGTAACTGAGTCAGGCTTTTCCATGTCCCTGAATTTGTCAATGTTTATTAGTTTAAAAATTAAAATAGTTCTAGTAAATCTTGAGTCTAATCCCATTTTAGCATTCACTTAATGCCTCTTAGCACAATATCTAATTGCATTCATGGAGTACCTGAGTACTGTCTGAAATGCACAGTACTGAGCAGTAATTCAGCCTGGGTATACAACTGGAGAGCAAAAGGGATAAGCACATGAACCCTTAGTTGTTAAGAAGAAATCTGGGGCTTGGGGGGTGGTGGAGCAGAGGGTGGTAAAATAACTGCAGCATAATTGAGTATTTCAGAAGGAAGTGGACAAGATGGACAGTCTGTTGCAGAAAGTGAGTCTTCTGTTCCTGTTTTCCAAGGGATGAGATGAGTAAATAAGCACTTGGATGAAGCCATCCATGGCCTGTATTTCTCTTGCTTGCAGAAGATGATCTTAAAAGTTTCTGTGCTTCTCACGCTTACAGGTTATCTTTCACATACTGTGGTAGCTGTGACATCTTCTTGCTAGGTCTCTCTAACCTGCCTTAGAGGTGGAAGGATTCTGAATTGCTGAACTTGAGTCCATAAACTTAGAGAGTAATTATTCCTTTTGGCTTTCCTTCATGGCTTTAGTTTTGCAAGTAGAGACAGGGTTTTTGTACTACCAGGTCTGGCTCAGTGGCCTTGGCTTGTCTTCCTGGAAAGGATATGCAGGACTGCGTTACCTGCTTCCAAATGTCTTTGAAAACATTAACTTGATCTCAGTAATTTTAGAGAAACTTTCTTACCCCATGAGAGATTTCTGCAAACCTCATAGTATGAAAAATAGATTTTTGTATTAAAAGGTTAAAACCAAAGAGGGTTTTCCATTTTTTTCATAGAAAAGGCAGAGCACAAAAGCATGTAGTGCCAGCATGTGTGCATTTGCTTCGGCTTCTTATCTTTAAACAGTGTACAAGACACAGAAGACTTAGACACGATGCACAGTTAATTGCCTGTACCACCACTCTGACCCTGTGTCCTTAGAGAACAGTCCTGACAACAGTACCTGATGGGTAAAGGTTGTATGTCAAAAGCTAATGACAGATCAAGTGAAAAGGAGTACCTCCAGATTGTTGGTGATGTTTTTAGACAATCAGGACTCTTCCAGCATTACAAATCCAATCACTTCCAGTTAGATTTAAGGCTTATCAAAATTGGATGCAATGCTTTTCTCTTAGTAATTGACCATTGGCTGTCTCAAGCCTGAGTGGTAAGAGGAAACATTTGCATGTGTTAAGCAGGACTAGAAGTAAGGACAGAACTACTCACATTTTCAGCCACCAGGTGGGTCATGGTACTGAAGTTTAAACTCCATTTTTTTAATCTCTTTATGTAACAGCTAGGAAGGAAGCAGTGTAGCAGAGAGCAGAAATAGTCCTTAGTCCAGCTCAAAAAGCTTTAGACCTCTTGTTCTGATCATTTTTGTTTTGGGCCATTCGCTTCACCTGGTTGTGTGCATGTGCAGCCAAATTGCTTGTCTAAGAAGGCCTTCAGAAAATTCTTTTCATCTTTAGTTGCACACAGATTGTTGGAGAAGCTGTGATTTTCCTTGATTCCGGGTACACAGCACCGCAGAAGTGAGGCAGTATTAGTTGCCATCAGGCATTTGCTTTCCATGTCAACTTTATTTTTTTCCTCTGAGGCATCATTGTCTTACAGGTACCCTAAAAAGGTGGATGGCAAATGCCCTGTGCTGTGCCTGTTTTGTCAGTCTGGTTTCTAGTTAGCAATTGCAGTGCGCATTTTTTCATTTGCTTTGGATTTCTTTTCTTAGTGTGTAAATCCTGTGAAGTGTTGAGTGCTGCCAATTTAGTGCAAAGTAACAAAAAAAGCAGCTGAAGGCTGGTTGGCCTTCAGCAGCATTGAGCCTTTATGGAAGAAGAGCTTAGTCCTGAACTTCCGTGTTGTCAGTTTGCCAGTTGTTTAACTGCATGTGTGTGGTAGGGCTAAGAACAGAACTGCTTGTGCCAGCTTTTGGAATCATGTGGTGCCCCACCAAGATGAAAATGAAAATGCAGGTGAGCTTTCCAAAAGAAACTGCCTGCTGTCCTTCCAGAAGCAAGGCTTGTTGCCAGGGCAGTCTCCAGTGGTTGAGGATCTCTGTTTAAAAGTAGATTTTACTCAAGTACTTTGGTTTCGGGAATTCCAGACTACCTTTTTTCCCTCCCAAGGATGCTGACAGCCGTTCACATTTTGTTTCATGTGTCAACGCTGTCAAAATGCAGTGCAACTTCAAAGCATAGGAAAGATCAATGGTTCTAATGCAACCTGAATAAATTGAACTGGTGTGCTCTAACCACTCAACTCTTTTTTAATTGCATTCATTGTGTGTAGTCTCTTGGTTTGTGAGCAAGATCTTGCAGTGTCACTCAGTTCATGTTTTATTCTGTGTATTATAGTGTTAAATAGATTTGACTTTTTTTCTTTTGTCACTGTCACATTTGTGTTGTTTGTTTCTTTTCCTGCTAGCTGTCAGGGCATGAAAAGGTATGGATCATAGTGTGGAAAACTTCCTTTCATTTTCAGCATTTGTATTCATAATGAGCTTATGCAGTTCTGTGTGGCTTTTTTTTGCTCTTTTTTCTTTCTAGACTTCTTTTGTGCGGTAGTACTTTGTTTATCTCTTGAAGACAAGCCAAGTACTGATAATATATTGTCTGTTAGTAGTCCCACTAGTTAACGGTCATTGGAGCTGTTTGCAGTGACTTAGCTAATCTAATGAGACATAGCCTTTACTGGAGAAAAATGGTATTCTAAGATAGGTGCCTTTAGCACCATGTGCTTTACCCCAGCAAAGGGTGTCTGTCAAAGAGCAGCACTTTGAAAGGTTATATTTGGGTAGCATATTAGAGGCTTGTGCTGTAGCAGCAGTATAGTGCAGTAGTCCAAAGTTAATTTATGGAAATAGTTAATGAAAATTGTTGTAGTATAGATTTTTTTTTTTTTTAAAGAAAGAGTAGTTAGCTAAATTATTTTTGAGAGTGTAGCTTATATGTTGCCGCTCAGATTTTGCAATTGTGTTTCTTTTTCTGCAGCTTCAAACAGCAGCCTCCAGGAGTTATGTGGGCTCAAGTGCCCCAACTGGAATAAGCAAAGATGAAGACACAAGTCGTTTTCATACCACTAAGAGAGGAAATTTCCATGAAGTTTTTAACCTGTCAGAGAATGAACGTCCTTTGCCAGGTATGATGCCACAGGAAGGCTACATTAGTAGAGTATTTTGTAAAAAGCGAAGAACAGTTTAAAGTTGAATTCCTTTTCTGTGCATTGTATAGGTGTAACCTTTTGATTTAAAAGTCTTGATTTAAATTAGGATGAATGGAGATGGTCTCTTTCATTCCATATCCTTGCAGCTCTTTGAAAGAGTGCACAGCCTGGTGTTCCTTTTGTGGTTATAAAAATCCAGTAGTCAGGTTAAAGGGAATAATTGTGTGTGTGGTTTTTATTTTGTATTTTTCAAAATGAGTGTTAAAACAGGTGTTATAATATCTAAACCACCTGATTTAGGCTTTTCTTTCTAAGCACTTTAGCTTTAGGTATCTAAAGTTTAATATTCAGTGTTTTCTATTTTATAAGGAGACTTTTGGGGATAGTGCCTCTTTTTCTTAAACTAAGATTTCTTATTATGACTTTTTCAGTGTGTGAAAATGGCTGGCGCTGTTGCTTGATTAACAGGGATCGGAAGATGCCTACAGACTACATCAGGAATGGAGTTCTTTATGTCACAGAAAAGTGAGTCATTGCACTCCACACATTTCTTAGGGGGGAAATTCAAGACATGGAAGAGTTTGACTCTAAAAGGGATCCTTTAGCAATGTTTCGAAACAAAAATGCCATTTCAAGGCACTTCGCAACCTCAAGAAAGCATCATAGGAGAGGGAGAGCTGACCCTGGTGTGTGGCTACACTTAACAGATGAGATTTGCCTTGGAAAGGCTTGCATAGGAATGCAAAGTAGCTCTGTATAGACAGTTGTTCATAGCTGCAGTCCTTGATGTGGATAACATGCTAGGTGTATATATATATACTAGAAAAGAAACCTAAAACCTGAGTATACTTTGAAAATTGTGATCAACAGCAGTTTGACAAACACTCTTAGTTTGGGGTTTTTTTACGTAAGCTGAATGTATAGCTTCCTTGAAATGACAGCAATGAAAAGAAAACTGAAAATTAATCCTTGGTTTCAAATTTTAATGGGTGAGTGGTTGTTTTTTTAAATTTCCTTACTTACCTCCCAGCCTCCCAGGACTGAATAACTGTGGTCATTACTGTTTGGGTCTTGCACTGAAGTTCCTTTGGAGTGTAATGAAAGGAAGTAAAGCTCATCTGTATGCAATGTCACCTAGTGATGGAGGCCACTCTCCAGTGTTTAGAAATCTGAGCTTTTGTCTGCAGCACAATAACATGAAACTAACACGGTGTTTCTCATTAATCTTCTTTTAGGGTGGTGAAAGATGTATAAGCCTTTTGAGATTTGGTATTTCCACTGTTTAAGGATGTATGTCCCTCGTGTGTCTTTAAAATGCTTGTCAGGTTTAACCATTCAGTGCAGTAATATAAATACAAGAACTTTTGTGTGTGTATGCATGCCGTGTGTTCTGGGCTTTCAGACCCATCAGCCAGTTGCTAGAATTTACAAATGTTTGCACTGAATTAGAAGCCATAACTGAACTGAACCTCTTTCTTTTATCTTGAGAGTTATTTTAACCTGTGAGATTTCAAACTTCAGAAGAGACAAGAGGAATATTTGAGAGATTTATTTTAGAACACTGTATCAAAATGAGCATTTTCTTTTCTTGTTTTCAGTTACTTGTGCTTTGAAAGCTCAAAATCTGGCTCATCAAAAAGAAATAAAGTTATAAAGCTGTCGGATATAACAGATATCCAGAAGGTATGTCTGGTTGGTGTGGCAAATAGGGGAGAAAACTGGTTTTCTCTTCAGCTACTCATGTTTTGCATTTGTGCTTTTGTTATTTTGAAAAAGCATGCCATTGATAATATGTATCAGTGAAATGTAATTCTTTGTTCATGAATGTTTCCCAGAACTGCTTTTTCGGACTCAGCACAAGCAAACTTGCTGTGAAGACAAACTAGTTTACTAAACCCTTACACTCCTGCATTTTTTTTTTAATTAAAGTTATGTTGTTTATTAACTCCAGTGTTGACCAGAGCTGCGTAGGCCTTAAGAAGATTTATTGGTAGCAGGAATTGTGTATTACTAATTTCAGTCTGGGTGTGGATATTGATAGATGCACCATTTTAAAAGTAGGTGTCTCACAGGGAGGCAGGATTCTTGGCAGTGGAGAAAGGTAGATCATTAGAACAGCCAGACTGGGATGGGCTGGAGTTTCATCCAGTAGGGACCCATCAGTAACAGAGTCAAGAAGTGGAAGATTGGAAGCATAGCAAGGGCAGTGTCATCCTTCCTTTGGTCGAGGTTTATCAGCCTGTGGTTACTAAAGGCTTTATTGGTGCCTGGCATCACTCTCTATGGCCTTCAACATCACTTTTTGTTATTCTTTCTGAGCTTGTCCTTATCTTGAACATAGACACCCCTGCTTTCTCCTGCATTCTGTACCACAAATTAAATCATGTTGAGCAAAGAAACACCTCAGCCTGGTGTCTACTACTGCATAAGTACGTCCAGATTTTCAAATTAATTCCTTCTATTTATATTACATGTCTACAAAGCAGACAGCTTATGCTCAAATTGAACATTCCTACTGGAATTAATAATTCATATTAATGGATTTCAAACATCATACTTCAAGTAATGCTGGTTTGTTGTTCAGTAGGCTTTTACTGACATAAAGTTCCTTTTGCGTCTGTGCAGTGTTTTTAATGAAGATGAGACAGGGATCATGCAGTCAAGCATAAAAATGTGCTGTGCTTGGTTGTATTTGGAGGTGCGAAACCCAGGTCTGACTTGGATGTCTCTTTCTCCCTGTGAATACTCCCAAGTTCAGCCAACTGTATTCCTTCTTATCTTTATGGACTGACTTTCTAAAAAAAAAAAGCAAGCAATCCATGCATGGCACTGGGTGCTATGGTTTAGTTGACATGGTGGTGTTTGGTCACAGGGGGAGCTCTTTTTCAACCTTAATGGTTCTGTGACTCTGTGATACCCTGTTTTCTATCTAATTTTGAAAAAGAAGCTTTTTCTGGTCTGCTTGCTGCTCCTCTAGAGAGTGGATGAATGTCACCTGTAGGGAAAGCTGTGGGTGATGCACACAGGCCCATCTCATGCATGCAGAGCTGGGCTGTGCCCTGCCCGCCCCATCCGGCTGCCTGCAGTTCCCAGCACCATGGCTGTGTCAGCTCCCGTGTGCTGGAGTGGGACTGATGCTCACTTTTGGGGCTGGGGCTGGTTCCAGCAGGTTAAGTGTTGCTGCAGCTCATGAGAGGAAGTGGAGAGAAGAGTCCTGGCTGTGTGGGTGAGGCTGTACCTACCGAGTCCAGGATCCGAGAATGGCAGCTGGCTTCGTCCTGGTTTTAGTAGAAGTCTCTTAGTTGCGGCTGGCAGGACGTGCCAGTGATGAATTGTGTAACCTCTGCAGCATCTCTTGCAGTTGTTCAGTACAGAAGATATCTTATGTTTTTGTTTGTGATTTTTTTTTAGTATAAAGTGCTCTCTGTTCTCCCGGGATCAGGGATGGGTATTGCTGTATCGACACCATCTACACAGAAAGTAAGTAGCTGGCAGTATCTGTATTGCCGTGTTGGACTTCTTACCCTTGTTTTCCTCCTCTGGTTAGCACTAGCATAAAGGCTTTTTTTGTCTCCTTATGCCAGTGGTTGGCTTCTTCTCTTTTTTAAATCACTTTTCTATTATTCAGTATGTTTGTCTTCAGAATTTTAATGAATTAAATATTTAGCTTGTTCTACTACATCTGGAGTGTTTTACTCTAACACTTCAGAAAGATATTCCCCAGCATCCCACATCAAGAGCATGGGGGCTGCTCTGCTGTGCAGTCTGAAGCAAAAAGGTCTTGGCTTGAGAGTATCCATGGGGGAGGAGGCTTTGAGGTGGGAGGGCCTGACTCTCAGATGAAGTTTTTAAGGTAGTGAAAAATACTAAAAACTATGCCACATAGTCAAGGATTTAATAGAGAAAAGGATTATTTTGTCTTTATCAATGCATTTCTAGTGCAATTAACCTGTTCCTATTGACTTGACAAAAATATGCCTAGAGGAAATTCTTTTTTCTTTGTGTACTGACATAATGTGGTTTTTTTTTTTCATTTAGCCTTTGGTGTTTGGTGCCATGGTACATAGAGATGAAGCTTTTGAGACAATTTTCAGCCAGTACGTGAAAATAACTTCTGCACCATCCAGCAGTGAAAGCTAGTGTCTTATCTTGGAAGATCTAAAGGAAACTTTCTTATTGTATGACTTGGTAGTGAAAAAAATGAACATCTTCATCTATTTTGCAATAATTTTTCTTGTCTGGTGGTTTATATTCTATCTGTTACATAAACCAAGTGTATTTTATATATGCCTTCATGTTTGTTTTTAAGGTTTTTGTAAAAAAAAGACAAAAAAAACCAAATGAAACAAAACAGTGAAAGTGCTATCATCACTATTAGCCTTGCACATTAAGCACTTTTAATGTTTATTTACTGACATTAAAAGCTGGGAAGATGCTCAGAGACCTGACTGTATAACAGATTGATCCCTTAACTCCATTGATGTCGCTAGGGATACATTTGTCACTTTGTTTTAGTTGTTTTTCCCCGAGATGTGAGAACGATGACTGCAGAAGCCTGAAGTCTCCTTCTTCAGCTTGGAGTTTTCAATTGGGTCCTTTATTAAAACTGAAAGCAACACCAAGGAAGTATTAGCATCTTAGTATTTCCATATTAGCATCTAAGTGTTAGCATCTTAGTATTTCCATATTTACAACTGCATTTTAAATAACTACTTCTTGCTAATTTTTGCATTGCAGAGGGATGTTTTACTGGTTTGGTTAACTTCAATTTTTCGTGCATAGAGATGTTTAAATTACTTGTACAGTGAATTAGAGGAGAAAGTTTGTAACTGTATTTTCCTTTCCTCATTAACCAAAGTAAGAGGAATGAAGGCAGGCAGATACTTTTTATAAAAGAGGGCACCAAATTGTTGTTCCTAAAATGTTAGGCATCATATAATTATATTTCTACAGGTACTTGTCGTAGAAGGGCTCAGCTGTTGTACATGTTGCATGTACAAAGCGTTTGTACGTTAATACATTAAAGACTTGAAAGGTTTTTGTGTTGGGGGAGGTGAAAGTAATTAAACTAAACATAGATGTGACCTTTGTTAATTTGGCTCTTCTCTTGAGTTACCTTGTAATAAAAAAACCTGCTATAATATAGCAGCTGAAAGCACTAACTCCTCTCAAAGCATAGTTTGAGAAGCATTGGTGTGCTTCTGTCTTCCCCCTTGCAGAATTAAATTTTAGTAACAGTTAAACCAAACTGCTAGGTAAAACAGGAAGGCTGCACTCCTCTAAACTCTCTCAGGCCTGTCTAGCAGCAAAGCACATATTGACCGTTGTCTTTAATATTAGAAATCTTTTATACTCTATATAAAGCACCCATCTGAGAGGTTTAGAATTTTATTTGCATTTTCATGAAAGCACAGTAGGAGTTATGCCAAGCCTTCCAGAGTGTCTTTTCCTTTGCTGTGTCTTTTGAGTAGTATGGATGTCTCCAGACACTGTATGAATGGCCCTAAAAAAAAGCAATGGAGATGCAAATTCTTGTGTAAAAATGGGACTTAATTTCATGGATTTTTTTTCTGTTTTTTTTAAACAGGAATTTGCTTTCTTTATAGGGAAAGGGGTAAAATGAAGGAGGGAGAGGGGTAGCAAACACCAAAGGGTGTTTAACTCTTAGCACAGTTTTAAATTAAAGTGTGTCAATAAATGCAGGAGTAATGAAGGTGGTGGCAGTCAAACTGTACAGACCTTATTTTAGTCTGGCCATGAGGAGGTATAGGATATGAGAACTTTAAATAACTTTGATGTGAAGAAGTACTGTTGAATACCATAATTTGGTTGAGTATAGTAAAGTGAAACACTGATGGGGTGTGCCCTGGGTGGAAATGTAAGCAAGAACAGGGGAGAAACCACTGTAATGGCTAAAATGCAATTTTCAAGTTCTCGCTTTAGAGTAGCACTTGAACATGTCTGTACATGACCTGAAAAATGGGTGCATTTCTAACACCACCTTTGGTATGCTGTAACTCAGGGCCTGGAAACTTCAAATATAAGTGAAGCTGGTGGGAAATCCATTTTACCACCATTTGAAGTGGATGTAGCTTGACAGTGTATGGTTTCATAACTTTACACATTCAGGTTTTATGTTTAAGTAAAAATTCTTGATCTTAAATCATTCTCATCAAAACTACTTTAAAATCAGTTAATTTCTTTTTTGTAATTGCTACATATTATAATTTGGCTTTCCTTTCTAGAATCTTCCTTGAATAGTAAGTGTGGCTAACAAATAGGCATTAAAATGGCTTAATGTTATATAAATCTTGATCAGATTCATTCATTTTGTCTTAAGAAAAAAATCCCTTGAGTATGTTTTAAGGTTATCCTTTTTTTTTTTTGAAGAAACAGAAAACTATATTTTTTACAGAGAGCATGCTCTTTTTCTTATTTTTATATCATTTTTCAAGTGTAATTTATACCTTCACTCTGATCATAACAGCAATTTCAGTAGGAAATCAGTTGACTTGCACTTATTACCTCCTCCCCCTCCCACCCTTCACTGGTTGACCCTCGTGTACAGGGTTGTCCTAGATTCTGGTTCCTGGAGGAGCTGTAGGATCTATGCTGATGGTGCCAGGACAATTAACCATACCTAGGCTTCGGAGAGGGAGAAAAGATATCTTTATCCTTTTCCCAGACTGAAATGCCTCATGTACAATACGTTCTTAAAATTTATTTTCTGAGCAAAGAAATTAGAAACGTCTTATAAAATCTAATGTGCTGACGTTTGAAATGAATTCACACTTTAACAGTGTGAACTTAAAAGTTAGTGATCCTTAAAGCAGTAAACGTAGTGCAAACTGCAATGCAACATTGGTTCTAATACAGAGAAAACAGACTGGATTTCTTTTTTTTTTTTTAATAGAGTTGTAATATAATTGACAGACATCTGTGTACATATTTTGCCAATTTCACTTTACATTGGGTTATCCGGTTTCCCTGCTGCACAGCTGCTCCCGTGGTGTCCGTGACTTCAGAGACCGAAGTGAGTAAACTTCGTGAGTTTACTCACACTTTTCTCCTGCTGCACCCTCCCAGGTCTGGAGGGCAGGAGGGGATGGGCAATGAGTAAATATATACTTGACTTGTGTAATTACACTGAAGTTCTCACCTTAAATTCCAATCTTCCTAGTTAGTTTTGCAGTACAGCCTGGTGCACTTCAGCAGCAGGCTGGGTCGGAACACTTAATGTAAAGTGCTTCTAAATAGCTGAAAGTGATGTTCTTGTCATTCTGTCTGTCTGATTGCTGTTAATATTTGCAATGCTGTTCATGTCTGTGGATGTCTGGATCATTCACGCATAATTGGATTTAACTTCTTTAGAAGTTTGTTGGTTAGTTTGAGTCCCTTTTAAAGACAATAAAAAAAGGGAGATGAAAACTGACTAATTCTTTATCAGTGACCATTTAAATTCAAAAGGTGAAATAAGCTGAAATATGAAATCATGCCTTTCTGTGCACTGTAGCTTTTGTGAGGCAAGATTGAATGAAAAAAGCTATTTATTAGTAGCAACATCACACAGGATGCCAGCAGCAAAACTCTACCCTCGTTCTGCAGACAAAGAGAAAAGGGATATTACCCAACTGTGAAGAGATGAAAGGATGTACCTGTTTTTTGGCTACTTAAACCTGTTTGAAAACATTGGTAGTTTTTATTGAACTCTGTACATTTTGGCAGATGTTTAATTTCTACTAATCATTGAAATATAATGGATGTTAAAATTTTTATGTCTGAAGTTTGAGTCTATATTTTGAAATTGTAAATAATTCATTATCAGTGTAACTTTTGTTTGACAAAAGACTTATACTGTATGAATAATTGAAATAATGAAATTATTTGCCCTGTACATTTTTTAAGAAAATCTTGTTTGTTTAAAAAGTCTTGTATAAATTATAATTTTTATTTAAATAAACCTAAAAATGCTTTGTGCTAATGTTTCTTGCAAACTTCAATTACTTATCTATGAAAACTACACCTGATTTCTTGGAACAAAGCAAGTTAGTGCTTTTTGGGCAGATTCATAGCCACAGGTCCATCAGTGGGGGGAGGCGGGTGGGTCTCATTACTTTTGAAGCCCAAGGAACTTGAATTATATTTTAAATAATTCCATTACTTTATTGGAGAGTGTATGTCTATTTGTGGTTAGGTCTCTTCTATGATTACATCAGTCACTTTGTAGTACACGGTTAATTTAAGGAATGAAAAAGCAAGCAGTGATTTCTAAGATGCCACTGCAGGAGGGCATGGATGACGCAAGAGTGTTTGGAGGAGTACATACTCCTTATCAGCCAGAGCTCCACCCCACTGTGCTGCAGATGGGCACTGGAGGTAGGGATAAGGCCTTTTCCATCCCTGGGGTGTGCAGGTGGAGCAGCATTCCATAACCAGGAACAGCTGTTCTTTAGCCTCTGTGTCACCTCAGCTCTGTGGTCACACCAGCCCACCCTGCAGTGCTGTGCCTGTGGCTGTGCTTGTGTGTAACCTGTACCCTGCTGGGGATGAGTGGCCAGGCTCCCTCATCCTGTTGTGTTCCAGGGAAGCTGTCCCGCTGTCCTGCTGCCCCGCTGCCTGCGCTCGGCTTTCGCAGCATTCTCAGGCCTTTGTGTGCCCTTAGGAATGTAATCCCAGGAGTGAGCTGCCTGGGCATCTAATCCAGACCTGTTTGTTTGTCTCTACAATGCTCCTTTCTGTATTTGGCTCAGCTGAAATGGATCAGTCTGGGACGGATCCTTATGTCAATGTGTGCTGCTCTCCTTATTTCAATATTTAGTTTTCTCATGGTGGCAGCAATGCAGCTGGTGATATAATGGTGTTTTACGCTGGTATTTTCTGTGTTCTGACAATACTTCAGAGACTACTTAACTTCCCTCTTGTACTGCTTTAATGCGTTTTTCGTTAAATATTTGTGCAAGATGAGTTGCACTTGCAGTACTCAGAGAGGTTGGTTCAATCCCAACTGCCTGAAGCCTTGTGGAAGGAAAATGTGGAGCCTGGAGGTCTGGTTTTGGCTGCAGACTCCATAGTGTGTGGGGGGTACACGGTCTTCCTGAAAACAGTGCTTCCTGTCTCAAGGTCACTTTAGCAGCCCATGAAAAACATAGAATTGAGTTGAAAGAGCTGTTCACCTGCTCTCCCTGTAATTCCTACTGCCGAAAGGAGGCTTTCCAGCCAGTCTGCAGTATCACCCACACATGCTGGCTTAGTGCACATGAGCAAGGCATGGCCTTGTGCAGTCCTGGATTAATGGGAAAGGGCAGTTAACAGCATTCAGCTTGGAGAAGCTGAGGGGTTTTTTTGCTGTTACTTTTAAGAAATTTTCAAGTTAAGTCAGTTCTTCTACTGAATCCCTGGATTCACTAAATTGCTCTCCTTAGTTTTAGGTTAGGCTAAATGTTTCGTACATTAATTATTGGCTCATCTTAGACTTGTGAATATTTTTATTTCAAAAGTAAGAAATACTAAAGATGTGAGAAGTTAATTTTCTGCCTTAGGTTGGGATATTGCAAAGGGATCAGTCCCTTGCAGCAACAGTGCCCCCAGTGGGCTGTGGATTCTCTAGAAGTTAGGTGGGCGTAATGCAGTGCCTGAAGGATGTAGTTGTGAACACGTCTTTAATACTAGATTTAGCCTGAACTGATGCTGTATTTGGTCAGGTTGGATTTGACTGGGAAGCAGAGAGACGAGGGGTAGATAAATACCATTTTCTGTTTTTAAATAGTTGGCACTTTTCCTTACCTTGAAAGCTTCACAGCCTAGTTGAGAGGTGCATTAGGCAAAATTTCTGCTTTTACATGCTCTACTGAAGTTCCTTCCATCTTTGCCAATTTCCATGAAATATGGTTGCATATGGATAATGATCTCCTTCAGCTTTCCTTTTTCACTACGCTTTCCTATTAAATACCAAATTTGTTTATTCTATAGCTTCTGCCTTATGTTTTACTCTCCACTATATGTTTTTCTTTTTCTTTGATTTTCCTCATGTACATATACAAACCTTCCCAAAAAACCAAATTCAAATCTTGGCCCATTTGGCCTATTTCATCCCTTTTCTTACCGCCTGCCCTTTGTTTCCTTTCAGGGTGGTCTCATGTGAATAGATGTACTAGCATATGCATGCTTAGAGCAGAAATTTCTCTTCATCCTTACTTCGTTCAGTGATTTGATGCTGGCTTTAACCTTACAGTATAGCTGGAAGTTCAAGATTAGTTATGTCCAAAGAGAAGTTGCCCTTTTTTTCATTCCTAAATTTCCCAAATTTCTCCTTTGCTGTTTCTGACAGTTTTGAATTGAGAACTTTTCCACTGGTTCCCCTTACCTGTGTGTGTCTCCTTCAGCATTGTTCCATTTTCTTCCTCTCACAAAAATAACCCTGTGACTTCAGTCCTGATTATTTAGAGATACTGACTGACCATGTCCTGATGAACATGTCACAAATTCACTAAAGCTGCCTTCAGCTGTTATATCTTCCATTTTGTATAAATTGGAGCTAAATTGCTGTATCTGCTGGTTTGGATTACTCAGTGGCTTCCATTTTCTCAAGCTAATTTGTCATGTCTCTGCTCCTGATCATCTGCATGACTGGGGCAGAAGATGCTTCTTGAACCTGTTGAGTGAGCTCTTTAAAGCAAACAATGTCTTGACAAAGCCAGTTTTACTGGTGCAAGCCTTTGTTGAATAAAATATGTACCTGCAGAGGAGCAAATGTAGATGTAGATCATTTTGCCTGCTGCAAAATAGTGTTTGGGAAGGAATGTTTGAGGCTAAGCTGCCATTTGCTCAGGCATCTCCATGCCAGTCTCTTGAGCACAAGGCGTGAGGTTTTAACCTCTCATGGCTAAGTCAGTAAGAACAACTGAAAATCCTCTCTCTAGGTTTTTTATGTCAGATAAGTATTTGGGAAGGACTCCTAGTATAAAGTCTGTAAACAAAGCAACTGTATTCAGTGTTGGTTTTGCTTCGTGAAAGAATGTCTCCGCTGACCAGAAATGGCATTGGCCAGTCACCAATATTAACCAGCCACATAACAGCAATAAGAGTCATGAGTTGTTTCTAAACCTAACTATCCTTAAAAATATTGTGCAAATTATATATTTGTAGAAATGGGATCTGTACAAGAAGTATTTGGGGCCAAAAGAAGCTGTCGTGGTTTGATGCTGGTTTAAATGCCAAACACACGAAATCCAATTATATGCATAAGAGGAATATGGATTTATTGAGGAAAATGTAAAGAAACTTTGGCGCAAAACAAGGTCCACACTTAAACAGTTGCAATATAAAGGAATGTTTATTACTAACAGAATGGAAAAAAAAAGAAATTATAAGAAATTAAAGCAAACCTTTAAACACCTTTCTTTCCCAGTGCCTCTTTCTTTACTACAAACCTCTCACAAGTGAAAACAAAGCAAGAACATGGGATTTTTGGTCAGAGTTGCACTTTAAGAGTTTTTCTATGCTTAAGGAAAAGAGGTTCTTCTACTGTGCCATAGAATTTTCACAAACCAACAGTCCTGCCCGGAGAAAATCTGTTGAAGTGAAAAAGCTATCTCTCCCATGAATCTTGCGCAGTCTTCCCACACTGCCAAGTCACGGGCCACAGGAGAAAATGGGGTTTCAGTCTTTTAAAGTTGAGTTATCTCAGTCTGAAAGCAAAGGTTCTCTGCTTTGAATCTCTAACAGCTTCTCACAACTTCTATGTGGCCTGGTGTNCACGTGGTCTCGCCCCTTCCCTTCTGTTTCTGACCTTGGGGTCGCCATGTTCACCTCCGTCCCACGTGACTTTACTTTTCTCTTGTTTCCTCGCTGACTTGAAAGAAAAGGTGTCTTCGTCGGCTGCGGTGTGTGGTGTTTCTTCGGCTTTAGCAAGACCTGTGCTGGATGCAAAGGTGCCCTGCCGGTCCTGTGTGGGATCTCGGCGGCCTCAGATCATCTCGGCCACGCGGCCTCGGTCACACGCTGCCTGCGGAGCGGGAACAGCTCTCCCTGGGAGGGGAGGGCCGGCCCCGCGCCGCCGCCACACCGAGGGGTCGAGAAGGGCCCGGCCGGACCTCGGCCCGGGGCCCTCTGCCTTCGGCCACCCCTCAGCCCTTGAGGCAAGAAACAAAGAGAGATCTCCTGTGCTTGCACGGGCTTTTACATGCAAAATTGCAAAAGCGTGATTGGCCCAAAAGCTCGTCAGTCAACTCAGGTTCAACCTATTACAGAAGCCCTTTGCCAAAAAAAAAAAAGAGTCAGGAAGAAAGATTAAGTCTTCTAGATTTATTTGGGAAAAAACTGGATGGGTCCTGGAGTGTGAGCTAACCTCTATTAGACATTTCTTGTCAAGTGTCTATATATTTATACACACACATCTTTCTTTACTCTAATAATGCAAGGCTTTCCTGTCTTTCGGATGGGTTTTTCTTGCCATACCCTATGTTTTGGATTCTTGCAGGAAGTGTGTAATTGGTGTTGGTTAGTGGACAGGCTCTAGGAAGTTTCCAAAGCTAGTCAGGATGTCATCATTAATCCCAGCACTCACTTGGCAGAGGAGATGCCTTAGAAAGCCATCTTCCTGCTCATAGAAGGAGCTTCACGACTCTCATGGTGTGTTGACCCCTATGATTTACCAAAATAAGCAACCCTGACTGCACAGCTCATGAAGTGGCAGCTGTGTCTATGCTCAAATCCTTCTGCAAGATGAGTGGTTCTGGGTACTTTCCAAGGAAAGCAAAGCACAGCTAAGCCTTGAACTTTACCTATGTGATGCAGGACTGAAATGGTGAAGGGAAGACAGATGGGGTATGAGGGAGAGGCAGCTTTTAGTCCAAAACTGGACTTGTGATGACTGTGGGTGTTCCTCACACCATCTGTGGCTGAGCAGGGTTCACGAAGGCTTTTGGAAAAAGGGGAGATGCTATCTTCAAAGCTGTATAAATATGTTGAGACTCTTCATTTAAATATGCCAAAAAGTGTATAAAGAATGTCTGTATGAAAAATGTAGATTTATTGTATTGCCCTAATACAGCCATTTTCAAATATGACCACTATGGTCATCATGCAAAGTCACTGGTATACACAGTTTCTAACACTTGCTATTTTTAAAACCAAGGTAGGACTAACTCAGGTTAGATGAGAGATGTCCTGCTGCTGTTACACCCCATGTCCTTAGCCTGCAAAGAACACTATCTTGCACTCAAACACCACAGATCTGTGTCCTTGCACTCATGCCAGAGATCCCAGCATTTGCTGTATTTATCTCTGTCTTTATGATTCTGTTCCCTTGCTTTTTGAGAGCATGAGCTGTCCGAGTTGTGGAGCCCACCAGCACCAGACCAGGGTGGGGAATGTTGGGTGGGTTTGTTTCTCAATGCTGCTGATGTTGAGGAGCTCCTGTGACAGCTCTGGGAACCTGATCTGTAAGTTCCACATGGAAACACATCGCACTAAGTCCTTCGTAGGCTATTTATGTTATGCTATGGCTGAGATACTTTATAACACTGTATTATAATCCTCCTTGCTGCTAATGTTTTTGGTGGAGAGTATATTATCAAAATATAGGTGCCAGGTTTCAGTTACTTCTAAGTCTTTGTTCTTGATTTTAGGAATTAGGGGGTTAGGTTTCTTTGTTACTGTCATGAAAGCCCTAATGAGAGACCCTTTTCCCCTGCTTTCAGGAGTGTTATTCTGGCGATCGCATCAGGTTTCTCAGGGGTGGATGAAAGAAGACCTGAGCATCTGGCGGAAGACTCTCACTGTGATAGGGATGAAGGTGGTGACAAGCTTGCTCAGACTTCTCATTTCTGGCAAAGCTGTATCTCCGAGAGGTATTAAATCCCAAATATAGGTGCTTTAAAGTGCTTATGGTGGGTACTCAGCCCTGCAGTTGTCCAGCTGGACAGAGCTGCTGAAACCTTTTGCCCTGAAGGACCCTCACCGTGACCACGAGCTTGATGGCCCCTCCAAGCCATCTGTGCTGCTCTGTGGGCCTCAGCAGCTGGTTGGAAGTGCCTGCTCTGAGCTCCTGGCTCCCACACAGCTGCAGGGGGAGGTGGAACAGAGCAGCTCCCATAGCCCTGCACAGCAAGCAATCAGAGCGAGGCACTGTCACACTGCAGCTCCCGGCTGGCTACAAGTCTTTGCTTTGTTCTCTTGGCCAGGGGGTTCGTCACACCCCATGCTTGAGCCTGTCCCAGCTGGGAGAAGTGACAGAAATGCCTGAGCGTTGTGCCTTTGGCAGGGGACACGTTGGGCTGGTGCCATTCCCAAGGCACTGATGGGTGGGCAGAGGCGGAAAGGGGTCCTGCTGTCCTTTCCAGTATCTACAGCCAGAAAGGTTCAGGCAAAGCCTGAGCTTTTCTCTTAGCAAAACAGAGTTCTTCTTTAGGCTGTTACCCTCATTCCTGCCCGTTGTTCCATGATTTACAAAGTCCATTGTGTTTTAATCAGCCAGCTCTCTGTGAGAAGGACTGTACTGCTTGCACTGTGCCTTGTGTCAAGATCATGAGAGCAGCCGTGGTGAAGAGAGAGTGACACCATTACGAGGAGGGTCTCACCTGTCCCGTGTCTTTTATCCTCTTCTACTAGGTTAACTTTCTGTCTGGTTTCATACTGGTTTGTATAGTTCCTGAAGGGCAGGAACTACGCAGGCTCTCCTTTCAGTGCCTAAGCCTGCAGATCAGAAATGTGCCTGTCAGAGCCAGGGGAACTGTGCTGCGCCAAGCCAGCCTGGGCTCAGGGGACACTTGGTCTCCATTTCCTCTTGCTATTGATGTGGTTGAGGTAATCTAAATGCCCTTTCCCTTTGTTAGATTTTTGCTGAAATACAGCTGCTGAGTGAGGCTTCTAACGAATTTAAAGGGAAGCCCCTGTGGGAAATGAAATTGGAGTGCATTTATCAGATGTTGGTTTTGATGCTCTCTTTAGGAAAAGCAACACTGCGGTCTGCCTAATTTTAAATGTTTTTAATAAGCAGAGGCAGTACTGTCTGCTGTGGTGGGTAACATGCAGGAGCCTGCTGAGCTGTGGGGATGATGTACTCTGTGTACAGGATGGGGAAAGAGCTGCTCATCCTCACAGGGTATAAAGATTGCTGCACTATGCTGAAGCTGGAGGTCTCCAGCACCTAGAATATGCTCACCTGGGCACCTCTGAGACCTCTAGGGTGGGTTTTTTAACAATGTGTTTTCCTGTGAGCTCTCTCCTGGTGAGTCCTACTGCATTCAGCTCATGGTTGAAGACAACCTGCGTCCTTCCCTGAGCTCTGGGCTGGTTCCATCTGCTAGTATTTAATAATGAAGGGAGGGAACTCGGAGTAAGTGTGCTGCTTTTAGATCTCACTGGCAGTTTCTACTTGCTCATCAGCAATGAGGTGAAAATAGCACCTGGCTACAGATCAGTGTGCAGGTCTTGGAAATGGTCGCCGTGCCTAGTGATAGCAGTGGCACTGAAATGCAAGTTTTTGGCATGCACCTAAGTCCTTTATAAGATGAAAGCTCTGTTTGCACGTTCCAAGAAGAGAAGCAATGTTGTTAATCCAAGTGCTCTGTAACACTGGAATGCTTTTTTACCAAGGTGGAGGCTAAAGGCTGAAGTAAATTACTGTCTCACAGACCCAAACACAGTAGTCTGGCAGCTGTAGGCAAGGGAGGGTTGGAGAAGCCTCAGCTCCAGCAGGATGTGTGCTGGTTCCTTAGGCTCCAACAAGGAAAACAGATGGAACATAGCTGGGAAAAAGTCTTTGGCTTCAACAGAGCAGTGTCTTGTTGTCTTTCATAGGTAACTTGATCAGCCCAGGGGCTGGCCAATGTGGCTGGGGGTAGCTGCCTACTGCTTCTCCAGCCATCCTCCACCCACAGCTCCATCCTGGGCTCTGAACCCCACAGGGTGCCCTTGCCTTGTGCTCTGGCTGCCAGGACATGGTTCCTGAGCTGTGTGGCACTGTGGCGTGCCAAGGGGCAGCAGAAAATACTCAACACTGCCTTTATAGGGCTGGAAGGAGCTGTGCACTGCAAAACTCTGTCCTCTAAGGTTGCTAAATGAGGCCTGCATGCAGGCAGGTATCTTGCCTGTACCTGCTGTCTATATTGCCTATTTACTGATGTCGGGCATTTGGGAAGGAAGGGCAAAATAAGGGAAGGGTAAATATCTGACCAAAGAGAAACTGGCCTTTGGCTTCCCTCCTGCCTCCCAGTCCCGCTGCCATGCGCTGGTGAAGGGTTCATGGCACATCCCAGCATTCCAGCCTCAGCTGCAGGTGACTTGATTTTCACAGAAGGGGTTTTTATCCAGAGAGTATGTCAGGCATATATGCAAATCTGATTTAATATTAAAAAAAATAAAGTAACAGTTCTGTTATATCTCTGACTCAATTTGCTATATCCTGAGACCCATCAAGTCTTCCAGAAAACAGGCAAAGATAGGAAAGAGACAACAGACAATGTCATTATTGATCTAAACATTTTTAGCCAGGCGGCAGCAAACATTTAAAAAAATTTTGTATCTCTTCTCTAATATAATTAGTTGTGGCTGTCAGTATCTAAGGAACAACTAAAATAAGCATGGTAGATTGTGCTGTATACTGTGACAAGTAATTTTCAGGGTCTTTGAATGTTTAGCAATGGAAGAAGGAGGTAGAAGCAGGAAAGGTCATTATAAAAAAAGTATATATTAAAAAATATGTAACATATATAAAAATAAATATTATATATATAAATAATAAAAATATACATATATATACATAAAGACCTCAGTTATTTGCTTTCCCAGGTACAACACTATCTTTTTGCAACTGGAATGTGTTTTTTACCCCAACACATACTTAAATCCTTCCTGATGGACTAATTCCTACTTGCTTCTCTATTCATGCCCACTAAACTTTGCTTCAAAAAGTAAGAAGTGTAGATTTGGGGATATTCAGTGCTATTATGAGAATGTGCATATTTTCTTCCTGGTAGTTTCAGGTGTTATCTGGTTAAAAGTCAGAAAAAAATTCCAGATTTCATTGAAAAGATGTAAAAAAACACATTCTCTTGTAAGACATCAAATTCTCTTGATAGTAGTCCCCCTGACTGCTGCTTTGTTGCTATGGTGATTACCAGTCCATTTAAGCCACTTTAAAATGGTAATGATGAGCAAGAAAACCAAATTCATAACAATGTCATTAGCATAGATATTTTCGTGTGTTCCATGAGATTAGGAAATGACCAAAGTCTGGGGAATAGTAGTCTGATTTATTTTCAATTTTTATGGGCTGCTAATGATTTAATGGCAAACATCTGATGCAAGCTGCTATCAAAGACATCAGCTCAGAGCTCTGAGATGATAAAGCTATGGGGCCTTTGTGATCCACTGTGGTAGAATAAGCCAGCCTGAACTAATTAAAATACCTTCAGGGACATCCTCCACCACTGGTGCGACATCAGACTTACGCTCTGTGAGGAATCTGGTCCTGCTGCAGCAGTACCAGGGAAGGGAAATCCGATGTCAACACGGTTCCCAAACTTTTTGGGCCCTCAAGTCCTCAGAGCCAGACAGATGAGTGGTGGGATTTCATGAGCCACCACCCTTGGCACTTCAGCTGAAGAACTGCAGCGGCGATGCTGTGCTTGGGGGCCAGTAGCTTTGAGCTGGAATTTAACTGGTGGATCTGCAGAGGGCTGAGGGAGACCTCAGCTGCAGTGAGTGCTCTGAAGGGGAACAGACAGGGAGAAAACCCCAGCACTCACCATAGGACACCTCTCTGCCTCTCAGGACACATGCTTTAGCTAGAGGACTTTAAATGAATGAAAGGCATCACACGTGCTCGTGTGTGAAGTGCCTGGTGAGCTGCACTGGCCAGTGGCTGTGGAGGGGGCGTGGATAATGGTCCTCTGTGCAGGGGCTGGGGCAAGAAGCAGAAAAGGAACCTTCAAGCAGCACTGATGAGGGAAGCTGAGCCTATCCAGGCACACCTGCACTTTCTTTAGTCTTTTGAAGACTGTTTCAAAATACTATCATGTATTTAACCCTTTAGTGAATAGAGTAAATGTGTTTCTTATCCATAAGTATCATTGCACAGGGCGGTTTTGGTTATTGGTGCCAGCAGCAGTTGTGATGCCCTCCAGCGCTAGGAAGGATGCTCCCACCCAACTGACAGGCCTTGTACGAGGACAAAGGACACTGGATGACATACCAGAGAGGCACAGTTGACACAGACAAGTGATAGCTGTCACCCCTTGGCCAGCGGCAAGGCCTGATCCAGGGATAGGGGCACCCGGCAGTGCCACCCATCTGCAAACTGGGTCCATTAAATATTTGTTCTCACTAAGGTTATACATCAAGGGTACGGCTCCAAAATCTCTTGTTTAATGAAATATGCACTGCATAAAAAATATTTTAGTGACTGAAAATCTTAAAAATATTGACCAACTGGAGGGAGGAGGGGAAAGCCTAAGATAAAATAATAAAATAGATGAATCTATGCTGCTGGTGTCTCTGATGCTGCTTTGGTTTAAGACTTGTATGAGGCAAGAGGAGTCTGAAGTCCCAGACATGACAGACAGGAGTTATCAAAGTAAAGTTACTGTGACTATTTTTGTAAGGCTCCTGGAAAATTAAAAGCCTCTCCTTTCCCTGTTAAGAAAAAAAGTTTGAGCTGAAATACAAAAATATCACCTGCTGTTCAAGGCCAAATTCTTTTTGACTTCTGAAAATGTGGAACTTGTTATATCCGGAGTCACCCAACAAGCGAGGAAATTCTCATTTCAGAGGCAAGAGGCTGGTGCTCACAGCAGCCTTTCCACGGCAGGAGGCACAACAGGCACTGGAAATACACTTGTCTCAGCATCTGGCTTTAGAGTCTGTCTGCCACTGGTTCCAGCTACAATGAAATGTAAAAAAAATACATAATTAAATTTACAAAAAGCGAGGTATTGATTTCATGATATTTTTCCTGACCTTCTTCCCTTTACCTAGGTAAATGTGGTAGTTGTTGATGCACATACAGTGCTGACAGCCTGTGTCAGCATGTGATGTGTAGTGAGAAGTCCCACTCCAGAAAACAGGCCCTGAAAAGCTGGGAGTTGGGCAGCATGTTCCTGAAAAACGCTCTGGTGTCATCATGGCCCAGCAGTGCCTTGCTAATGCAAGACTTGCTCCTTAGTCCACCTTCTGCAGGAGAGACGCTTGAAGTAAATCCAAAATTTTAGTACATCCAAAACTGAGACTGCCATACGTTCCTTATTTTGTCTTAGAATATATATATATATACATATATTTATATATAATACCTGGTTTTACTGGTTTGAAGAAGGTAAGTCAAGATACACTAAAAATGCTGAACCAAATAGATCCTTATAATGTAATACCAATATCTGCCTACCCCAGCAGGCTGCTGATGATCCTGATGAACCAGAGACATCAGTATTTTGGCTCCCACTTGTCAGTGTCATGGAGATGCCCACTGCTGTGGCTTGTGCACCACAGAGGATCTGGAGCTGCCATTTGGAAATTGCCATAACCATGGTCATGGTGGAGGCTCATGTGGAGGGGGTATATATGGATGAGAAGTTTGCTTTGTAGACAACAAGAGATACTAAAATTATTGAACCTGTTCCACTCCAAATTTTTGGTGCTTTCACTGGCAAAGATGAACTCACTGAGTAATTCCTCTTAGGAAAGTGGAAGAAATGCAGGATCTTCATGTGTTTTTCTTCATGAAAAAAACTGTGATGCAAGAACTTTATTTTAATTCAAAGCCTGTACAATGTGACATTTTCCTTTATCTCCTCCATCCATATGTGGCTTCTATGTGAGTAGCGATGCAAGAAAAACAACATCAAAATTAAAAAGAAAACCATAATATTTTTGGCCTGCAGAAATTTCATCAAACAATTTATCACAGAAGGGACTGAGCGAAGGCAGACTCAGCTTGTCATATTGGATGCAGGCAAACGGAAAGGTAAATGAAAGGCAAAAAAATGAAGGTGTTGGGTCACTATCTCTAATAACACATCTAATTCTGTTGTTATTCCATCTCCAGGTTGATCTGGGGAATTTGTTGAACTGTGAATTTCTGTACACACATAAGGTTCATGCTTCAGTGCACAGTGCTGATTGCTCATTAGAGGCCTGTGAGCAAAGGCAGCTACTGCAGAAATTCAGTTCTCCTTCTGTAATGAGCTTGTCCAAAAGAAAGGAGAAAAAGGATTAAAGTCAGTTATAAATTGTGTGGTTTTTATTTTCCATTACGATCTTTCTTTGCAAACGTCTTAGGTTTCCCCCATATGACTTCTGTGTAAATGGCTATGTATATATATATATATGTTTTTCTTAATTTAAACATAACACCAGATGAATTCTCTTTTGTCAGAGTCATAAAGCAATGAAGACAACAAACAAAAACCCACTGAGTGGTAATTTATTGCCTGTGATGTTTCAATGAGGAAAGACGTCCTGTGACCAAATTAACCAGCTTCCCTCTCTGTTTATTTGACTATCAGATGAACAAGACTGAAAGGATTTGCTATTGCATCTTCTTCCTGATAATGCATCAGTGTGGAATGAACTTCATGGCAAGCCAGAGTGCAACAGGAAGGAGCTCTGTGCTTGCAGGGGGTCTCTGGCTGCAGTACTACTATTAATGTAAACTGTGGCTCTCCTTCTAGGAGGGAGATTCAGCACAGCAAAAATTTACTTGTAAATAAGTGGGCTATTTAGAAACCATTCACACAGATGGAATGAGACTCAGAGTGTGTTTTAGAGCAGCAGCAAGGATGAGAGTTTCATAGGAACTGTTTTCTGTTCATCTGTTATCCTGTTGGAGGCTATTAATTACTTCTTGTTGGAACGTGCATTGAGGACAGCTGAATACTACTGAGCTCTGCAAGGATGGCTTTCATTTCACTTGTGAGCCAGGCTTAGAGCAAGTTAGGGTCTTTCTTAGAAGGTTCACAGTAAATGTTACTTTAAAAGAAACTTAAACTCTGCAGGTTTTAGTGTAATTTCTTTAAAATCCTGCCCACATGATCTCTGCTGAGCTTTACTGCATTTCCCACAAGGTGTTCAGCTGCATCACTGCACAGCAGCTCCAAGTCTGCACAGCAAGTGCTGAGGAACTGTCTCAAATCCCTTGGCTGTTCAGCCAGTGGTGGCAATACATTTTGTTTCCACCATTTCAGAAGCACTTCTATTTCTCTTTTTCATGAGCTCTTAGTTGCAACCTGGTAGTAAAAACACAAATAAAAATCTATAAAATTTATCTCCTTAGGGTAACTTTTTCTATCCTGTGCATCACTTAAGTGCTTGTCTAAGTCATGTTTATCTCCAAGGGTTCCATCAGCAAAGGTTGTGTTCCCAAAGACCGGCTGCTCTTCAGAATTGCTTTTCTCTTTACACTGCAAAGTCAAGTAGGTTTGAATTTTGGTTGTTTTTTTTTTCTTTTCATTGCTCACAGAAGCCATTAAAAAGTCGATGTTTGCCAGTTTTTACCACAGGTATAGCTGGCTTTCAATTAAACCTCTAAGCTTCTGCAGATTGTTTATTTTCTACAGCTAATATCTAACCTAGATATTAGATTTTATATCCCAGGGGGAAAATGAGTTCTTCAACATTTGTTGTTTGGCCTGATGCAAGTTGGAATATTCATGTGGGCACACATAAAATTTGAACAAATTGTTCAAAAAACACCACCTAATTCGAAAACATCTAGGTGCTCTTGTTTCAAGCTGCAAGCTATAGCACATGCGTTCCTGAAGCTGCAGCCCTTGGGGCCGTGAGTTTAGATTTCCTTCGTGCCCATTTTCCCCTGTAGCATAAATCTTCAGGCTTTGCTAGCTGATAGACAAAAATCTTGGGGAAGAAATGCTGATTAGACAGCAACCTACTTTGCTTTCTCTCAAACCAGCTTCTTATGGATTCTCGCCAGCCTCCTGGTCTGAAGGTCTGGGGGTCTGAGGATCATCTCTTTGGTGTAACTACATCTCCCATCATTTACCCACAGTAATGCTGAATCAAAATATTGTTTTGACAGAAAGCTCCTGATGGAGCATTGCAAACTCTTTTGGTAATGGCACCAAATTCTAGTCTTGAAAAACGAGACTCAAACAACCCACCACATTTCTGTGTGGTGAGTTTACCTGTGCTAAGTTACCTTCAGAACTGTGTTGACTCCCAGATTGCTCTCACTTTAGACAGGGCCCAGTTGATATCTTAGGTTTGGTAGGATTTCTGCCAAATCTGAAATGACTAAAGAGATTTCTGGGTGCAATCACGCAGGAAGCAAGCAAATGTTCTTTATGGCTAAACTCAAAAAAAGTTTTCTTTCCCTTTCCTTCACTTGTTTTAGTGCCTGGGTCTGCCAAGGCTGTGGAGCATCCATCACATATTAACGCTCATTTCAGATCCAGAAACAAAATTAAAAATGAGGGAGGAGGCATTAACGTGATTCACGGAGTTTCTAAAAGCATAAGGAAGGAATAAACCAAAGAGAATTTAAAACCTGGATGACACGAGGAGCTCCTGAAGGAACTGAGTCTGATGCAGTACAGGAAGGGATGTTGATGCCATGGCCTCGTAGCCTTTAAATATTTTCATGTCAGTGGATTTACAAGGTCAAGAGTTCTTCAGAGGTGGTAAAGCATAAAACCAGCATAAAAACAGGAAGGTTACACTGTGACAAACCTCAGAGTGTGAATAACAGACTAAGGCATGGTGAAATAGGGAGCTAAGACACTGAAAATGCAGGCACCTAGGAACAGGTTAGATGAAACTTTGAGGAAATGATCTTGTAAATGATGAAATGATTAAATGATCTTGTAAAATTATCACTGACCAGAAGGGCAAAGTAGTCTCTTTTTCCAATTTTAAGACACTTGCTGGGTAAAACAAACCTATTCCTTCGACACTTCAAACGCAAACTTTTTTTTTGTGGTTTGCTATGATTTCAGCATTCAGTATGTTACAGATTTTAAATATTTAAAAATAAATAAAGATTTTAAAATAAACTTTTAAATTATCAGTTTTCCATTTAGAGCTATGCGTAGCGCATTAGCAAAGTTCATTTGGATCTCAGTGCTTCCATTTGGGACAAGCTGGGGCCAAGCTAAAATTAAGAGCATCACTTTGATATACATGGGCCCATGTGGGTGGGAGAGCTGCTGGTGGATCCAACCGTAGGATCAGACTCTACCTTTCCTTTAAAAAAAGTGAGACCAACAAACAAGCTCCCTCCTACACTTGTGAATCACAAAACTCAAGCAATTTCTTGGTGTCTGAGACTTTTTCTAAGTCATAAAGAGGTAATTAAAAAAAATCCAATAATAAGTTGTTTTCTTTTCCACTGAAGATTAAAAACACACTTTGCTCAACAGGGTTCAGGTCTCCTATACAGATTCTCAGCAAAATCCTGGCTGAATTTTTATTATTTTTTTTATTTTTTGGTGTTTGGCTTTAGATAAGGGTGGAAGTCTTTGGGACAGGTTTAGTTTTGTTATTAGAATGGATCTGCATTTCCATGCCATCACTGTTTGAGGCACCTGAAGGGTGTAGAAACATTTGGATTTGGAATCAATTATAAAGCCAAGTGAATCAGATCAAACCTCTTTGAATCAAAACTATGTAAGAAATTCAGAATTAAAAACAATGATAAAGAGGAAAATAATTTTTATAATTGAAATTCAGTTGAAATTCTCTAAGTCATGGAGCTAAATTGAAATAAAGATTTTTAGTTAATATTATCTTAAAATAAAACATAGCCCTGCAGCACAAAGTCTAATACGGAGACATTGCATTCAGCAGCTCCTTGGAGCCTCCTGCTGCAGTTGGGACAGCAGCTAAGAAAAGAGCGTTCAGGGCAGTATGGTACTGCTGCTCAGGTGCATGTGGAGATGTGTGTTCATATCAGAGAATCATCAATTCATGGAGTAATTTGGGCTGGAAGGAACCATGGCTGAAAGGCCATCTAGTCCAACCCTCCTGCAATGACACCTTCAACTAGATCTAGCTGCTCAGACCCCCATCCAACAAGACCTAGAATGTCTCCAGGGATGGGCCATCTGCCACCCCTCTGGGAAAGCTGCACCAGTGTTTCACCACTCTCATCATTAAAAATGTCTTCATTATACATAATTTAAATCTATCCTCCTTTATCTTAAAACCACCACCTCTTTTCCTATCACGCAGTGGAGCTTTGTGGAGGCTTTTTGATTCCACTCAGGGAGAAAGGGAAAGCTGTGGGAGGTGTACATGTAGGGGGGATTTAGGTTAAGGGAGATGAGGGCTTTGGTGCTCAGGGAGACTTGTGCCTGTTGGGACCCGTGCTCCTGGGGATGGGGTGACCACTGCGGTGCTGTGCTGGGCAAGGAAAGATGATCAGGAAAACTGGATCAGGACAGCTGAGAGGTTTCATATATGCCAATTTTCCTGGTTAAACACAGAGGAAAAAATTCCCCAATGTTTCCAGTCTGAGGCCAAACTCTGCTGGGATATGTGGAGCAGCTCAGCTGCATGTGCTAGAAATTTTACATGGGGAATTTCTGGTTGTATCAGAAAGTGTTTTCTGGGCCAGCTTTTCCCCTTTTTGGGCTCTCATTTTCCCAGTTCACTTCTATCTCACCTAGACACACACCAACTTCTAGCATACATAACTTTCCTTTTGCCCTTTACTGCCCAGCTCTGTGGTCCAGAACACAGATACCGGAGCAATGAATGTGTTAAAAGAGGTAAAGTACATGTGTTCATCTAGCACATGCTTAGTCTAAATCTGAGTATCAATCACAGAACGCTTATTTGGATACTTAAGCATGTGCTTGAAAATTTTTACATAGAGGAAATAATATTATGTGATATTTATGAGTGCTATTATGGGTTTCTGTGTCATCAGATGTTCATTATCTTAACAGAAAGTGAAAGGTGGTTAGCTCATGACCATAATTAAAGTGTTGGCTATAACTTTATTGTTGATGTACAATTTTTTCCTGTGTCTACCTAACATTTTGTTTCAGGACAAAGTTAGGTGTTGTACCACACAAAACCAAATTGCTGAAGCTGGAAGCGTCTCAGAAGACTGTCTAGTCCATCCCCTGCTCAGAACAGGGTCAGTCACAGCAGGGTGCTCAGGACATGTCCAGTCAGCCAAGGGTGGAGACCTTACAACCTCTCAGGGCAACCTTTCCAGTGTTTGATCTCCCACACAATAAAAATAGTGGTTAAGTGCTGTATACTACAAGTTCTGGCTTCTTTAAATCACCATACAAAGCAAAACAGAAATCAGTTTAAGTACACAAACACACATTTCTCCCTAAGTCTGTTTCTACCACACTGTATTATCTTATTGCAACAAGGAAAGTGCCACTAAGCTGGTACAAATAAGATGGCTGGATACATAAAGCTATTTAGGAGTCCAAAACATGGAGTGTGTGCAGAGCTTTCAAAACGTGGTCTGAATAACTTGGCTAGGATCAAGGTTGAGCCTGACTCCCTGATTCACTACCCTAAACTTCTCATTTTACTTTGTCTGTCTTCTCTCTCTCTCCCCATGAGATCTGAAGTAACAGTTTTGGCCTTTCCGAAGCCTGAGACAATTTATTCCTTACAGAATGAAGACATTCTGTCTTATCAAAAGGAGTATAATACTGGAGTACCTTTGGGTTTTTTGCTACATGGATTGTTCATTAAGAACCTCACTCAACATTTCATGAAAATATGAAAAAATTGGATATTGTATAATTAAAATCTTTACTATTTTAACTTTCTTACACATTGCATAAACATGAATAGATCTTATGAAGTGTGGGTTTGGTCAAAAAAATAAAAAAAAAACCAAAATAAAAAATCATCCCAGTAAGATGGATGCTTTTCAAGTATGGAGCTTTATCTTCCAGGCAAGCAGAAGCAGTGCACACTGAATTCTTGCAGGCTACAAAATGAAAAAGCAAATTGTATGCAGTGAATTAAAAAAAAAAAAAATCCCTGAAGATTAACATCTTAAACCCCAAGCAAACCATTATTTAAATTTCTTGTCATGAAACATTTTCCCTTTGACACCTGCGGAACAGCAGCTCCAACCAGCCCCCTCGAATGCCAGGCAGGCAGAGCCCTGCCCGCGGGGTTTGACAGCCGAGTCCCACCAGGATGAAGCTGCCAGCACGGTCAGGTACCGCAGCGCTTCAAACACTGCTGCAGCAGAGGCTTATTGCTGTAAAATACCTGTAGCACTTCTCCAAATGAGGTCAGTGAGTTTGTTAAGAGCCGAATATTCTTGCTTTGTGTTAGCTCTTGATAGTGGATGGTGGAGTCATATCTCAGAGTAACACTGGATGGCAGTAAATGCCCAACAAAACCCAGGCAGACAAAGGAAATTAAATAAAGCAAGGCAGAGAGAAGCTGAAAACTTCAACTGCTTCAGTGATCAGTTCTTTACAAATGGCTATTACATAATATAATAAGTAACTGTAGTTTTACTTATTCATTAGAGAGTTTTGTGCGTGGCTACAATCCATCTGCTTTAAATGGCTTGAGAGTGAAATTGGCCGTCTCAGACTTTATGGGAGTTGCTGAATATCAGGAAGGAGAAAAAACCTTTCTGTTTTCAGGTACATTGCAAAGTGGATGAACAAAAGATTTTTCTTTGAAAATTTAAATAACTCAATATATTTTCTTATTTGCCGAGGTTTTGCAGATTGATTGCTTTTTTGTACGGATAGGCAAATGAGCACAGAGCAGTATTTCTGTTGAACTGGATATTGTTTTTTCTTTGAGATGCAGTTTGACTGATAAAAGCAACAGCATTGCCAAGCTTGACACTGTAAGGCATTTCATTTGATAATGGATAACATTCTGCTGAAAAAAACCTGGCATTTCTGTGCACAAGCCATTACAAACCCCTATCAAAAGGCTCAGAAATCAGCTGATGGAAAGATCTCAGAAATTACATAATAATTACATCCAAGAAATAATTACATCCAAGAAACCAGTCTCCCAGTACAGTGTGCTCACTGGGATTTCACAAGTTGCTGCCTCATGGTGCTGCTCTCATCAACATTCTCCACAGCCAGGGTGCAAATACACCCCAGTGACGTGACCGTAAAAAGTTTGTGTGGGGGAAAGTGATAAAGGGCAGCCCTTCAGAGCCATCCAGCGGCACAGCAGCTTGAGAAACGTGCCTTTTAACGGTGGGCTCAACTGCTGGAGATGGAACTGCACAGCTGGAATATTTTTTGCAGGTACCAGTGACAGGACTCAGGACTGTATTTCAGCAAGCAGTGGCCAAGAAATGGTTTCACGGTGGATAGCTGGCTGCTGATAGGCTCGCAGACTAGCCAAGTGGCTAAAGTGCTAAAGTAATCCATGGCTGCATGGGAAGGAAATACTAATGAGAAGTGGGAAGGGAAATTATCACTCTGTGAGGCATTAGCAAGAGCTTTACTGGAACAAACTGACCACTTCTTGGATCCTCAGTTTAAAAAATATGCTGATAAATTGGAGAGGGTACACCAAGATACTGTAAGAATGATTTGAAGTCTGGAAAAGCTTAGAGCATGCCAAGAGCTCAATATAATTTATCCAGAAGAAGCTTAAGTGCCTTGGTCATGGCCTGTAAGCCCCTACCCAGGGAAAATGTTTCTGAAGTTTCTGAGTCTGTAACACAGCAGAGAAAGGCTGGAGTCAGGGTCAGAGGAAGGCTGAAGATCTAGGATGGAAGAAAATGACTTTTTCAAAATCTTTGTACTTTATCCATCAGGACCCTGGGCTCAGCCATGCAGGGACAGCCATTATGGAAAAAAAATGAGTATTCAGTGCCTGAGTTTCTCCTCTGGTACAGCAGTGGGTATCTAGATGAGCAGCTTAAGTCAACACTTGTTTTAGATTTATTCAAGCATAAATAAGAGCAGGTTTTTTTCTGCCCTTCACCAGATAAACGGCAATGTTCCTAATTTTTCACAGCAATATTAAAACAGAGAACTATGTTGCCATGAAATAAATTGTATAGGGCTCAGAAATAGCGTACTGTAGACAACAAGGTCCTTAGAATAAACAGATATTTTTGTTGCAAATACACTAGAGTTCTTTTTCTATAAAGAATACCATAGATATGCCAGATAAAAACCTTGATACATAGCTAGATACCAGACTGTATTCAATAAGTTTTCCAAACATCTTGTTTTGTCTGTCAGATCTAATGATGACTGGTGACTAGACACTTCAGAGAAATGCTGCTTTGCTATTTATTTCTCATTTATTCTCCTGAGAAATCTCAAAACATTTCCAATTTGATTTAGGGAAGTTTCCAGAAGTCAATTGAACATGCTACAGAAAGCAGTTCACTTTCATGGTCAATATGCAGTCTATGAAGAACAATAAGGAGAAGGTAATTTCATTTTGATCATGCTAACCTTGTATGTTTACGCTCTGCTTGGGTCTTAGTACTCCTGTCACTTGCTCTGAAACTTGTGTTATGTTGAATCCTTTTGTCACATGCAAATTTCACTGAGGTAGAGTATAAGGATGCACCTAAACTTTGCCCACATGAAGGCCAAGCTAGTCAGCAGCCTGGGAGGCATGAAATGGCAGAGCCCACAGCCATGACTGGTGGTAGAGAGCTGTGCTTTCAGCCCGTCCTGCCCCGTAGTCACAGAGGTGGGCGTTCTTTTTAAGCATTCCCCCAGCTGTGTTTGAGAATTTCACCAGGGAAATTAACTATTTTTGCCAAATTAATGTGATGGTAAATCATTGTCTTTCTCAAGCATCAAAGACCCTCAAGCCGTAAAGCTACTTTTGCATTGACAACACTGACCTCCTAGACCACCTTCAAATCCATACTCATCCTATGGACAGGAAATGTAGGTCTGATAACCAGTGTCCAGCAGAGGTACCTGCAAACCCTGGTCATTATTGTGGCTGCCTGTGGAAAGGAAAAGCTGCCATTCAAGAAGGCAGCAGAGGGTCTGTGTTTAGCTTGGTAAGACATGGAAAGGGAGAGGATATATTCAATATTCAACATTCAGGGAATGGTCCTCAGGGATATTTGATCTGAAAGGCAGCTTCAGTGTGGGATATAAACTGGTCTTGAATAAACATAAGCTGGAAATAACCAGAAGGATAGAAGTCTATTAGAAAAATAAGAGCCATAGTGTCTTAGTGGAGGAAATGTATTTATCTCAGTAACTTTAAGGTGGATCTAAGTCAGTTTATGAGGGTCATATTACGTGCCTGCTGAGACGGCCAAGGCTGACTGCATGACCAGGGAGGTCTCCCCAGCCTTGTGCCTCTTGCTGGCATGAACTGCTTGTCCGGGTTTTCCCTGTTCTCCCAAAAGTCTCGTGACAAATGGCACCTTGATGTTTTCCGTGTTCTCCCTCCCACACACTGTGTTTATTTACAACAATGATAACCAATTTTCAGTCTGTGGTTTCCAGACATTGTCGGTAGCGTGAAAAAAAAAACCAAAACAACAAAAAACCCCCCTAACCCAGCAATCAAGCTATAGTTTTACTGTGAATTTCAGGCCTGCAGTAGCTTTTCAATGGTTTGTTGCCATATTAGCTTTTTTTCTAACATCTAAGTGTTAAAATTCCATGATTTAACACTAGAAAATTTGTGTGTGTGGACAAGCCAGTTCTGTGTTTTAATGATTCTTATGTATATGGAATTTTAATGAATATTGCCTTCAGTTGGCCATTTGTCTAAGCAAGAATATGTAAAATGCTTCTTTTTCTGTAGCATCTGAAGAGCAGTAAAAGACAAGCATCTGACCTGCCACCATGCAATTAATGGCATGATATTTTCCATCTGCAACCAGACGGGGAATGGGGACAGACCCATGCAGCTGGGCATCCTGGGGAGCAGGAGGCAGTGGTTTGGGAAAACTTATGTGACCTGAGGGTCAGAAAAGGCTGTCAGTGCTTCAGGCATGCCTCTCTGAGAGGACCAAAGCATGCTGAGCCCTGAAGATTGCTGGGGTAGAGTTCCTTTACTTACCATAGACAGAAATGGGGTTAAGTTGCTAACTCCACCTTCCACTCCCTTCACCTCTAGCCCTAAATAAAAGAAAGTAATTTCGTATCGACAGTCACAAGGCATTCCGCTCTTTGCAAATAAGTGAAAGACCTTGTAGTCTTTCCTGGTGCTGTTGCTCATGGCAGTGCCTGATCCAGGGGGCCCCTGAGATCGAAGACCCTGTCCTGTGTGACAGGTAGAGCTGTGGGTCTGGAGAACACTGGCAGCACACGGTCCTTTCCCCAGCCAGACCTCTGGGGAAGCAGCCTGCTTTTCCTGGGCAGCGAGCAGAGACTCCTACCTGTCTCCCACCATGCTAAATTCCTTGTGACAGGTTTAGCAAACACATCAGTTCCCTTCTGGCTTCTTGCAGGTACCATTCTGTCTTATTTCTGTAGAGATGACCACCTTCCCTGCCTGCATGTGTCTCTCCCAAACATCCCTCCCACGTGCTTTCCTGGCTGGCTGCTCCACTCCCATTCAGGTGAGGGCTTTTGCAAGGCTGCCTGCACCTCCGCAGTGGTACACCAAGTTTCTTTCTGCAGGTGCACAATGCACCATGTTTTTCGTATTTCTGAGGTTGCCCGTTCCTAAGAAAGCTTAAAAGACCTTTATGTGAGGAGAGAGCTCCTTCAGCTAGAAGTAAGTGAAACCACCTGCCAAGAGCCCTTCCTGGGTCTTTTTCTACTTTCTCCTGGTTTCAAGCACAGTTTAAGTGTCAATTTGCAAGAAGATGTAAAAAGAGAAAATGTTGGCCCCTAATGCTTGTTTGGCTTGAATAACATGTTTCCTTTGCATTTTCTGGCAGTTAATGGAAGGCTGACATATAAATATTTAAAATATATGTATTTTTTTTGTTAACTCCTCACATTAAATTCTTCTGCAAATCCAAAATCTGGTAGTTTTATCCTTTGGGATGCTGAGCCTACACTCTCGTTCCCTCAGGGTACTGAAGCTTCCTAATACCTTGCAGGGGGAGCACTTTCTGCCACATTGGCTCGCAAATGATGCATCATGGAAAAAGTGGGGCTGAGTGATCAGGCAGACAAGTACCTTGCTAACTCCAAATAGATTTTAAGCTATGTCAGGCTGTTCACTGTCCTGGTGCCTATTGGGTTTGGAACTGAAGGAGTTTACAGTGGCAGCCCTCCATGGCCATGGCAGAGAGCTGGAAAACACTTAGCATAACAGTGCCTTGCCTCCTGAGCAGCATTTGGAGATCTATCATATTTCAGTTTTAAATTCACATCCTTCCCTCAACAATACACAATGCCTTCATCTCCATGGAAATGCTGGTGTTGTTCAGCATTTACAGCCCACGAGGAAAAAAAGCAGAAGATGCATTTTTGTCCCATAAAGAACAGGCCCAGATTCTGCTGCAGCTGCCAGGGGCTCCCCACTGCTCTTTGCTTATTCAGTACCACAGCTCACCTTAAAATGTTTTTAAGCATCAGCTCTCCAGCCTTTCACTGCCTCAAAACACCTTTAAGGAATCCATCTGTGTGAAAGACTTGCAGGTGGTACAAAACTCACTGCAATATGACTGCCCCTCTCCTGGCAGTGCTTCAACACCCCAAAAGTTTATGTAGTTGCTGAAGGGATGAATGCAAGAAGGCTCTGAGAATATTCCTTGCTCTTCATATAGAAAAAAGTAACTGGGTTACTCTCTTTACTCTATGTTTTTCTTTTATGTATGCATATTATGCATTTATAAAAAAAGTCAAATGAACCTGCAGGTGTGTTTTATTAACACTGCACTAACTGACTGTTTCCTTTTTTACCAGCAGGAGAGAGAGAAACAGCTTTTCAGGCAGCCCACCTTGAGAAGCTGGGATGATGCCTTTGCCTGGAGAGAGCCCTTTTCCCACACCATCCAGCACTGGATCCCTGGCAGCAGCTCTCACACAAAGGTTGCTCCCATCCGTTTAGGGCTGGTCCCTTTCTGGTAGGCACCTGGTGAGCTATGTTATATGAAATTATGGTGGTTGGAAAGAGACATTGTTTTCCTGGGACCTGCTCTGGCATCAGCCACAATATGTCTCCGTCTTGCACAATATGACTCCTCACTTGCAGTCGCCATGTGGCCATGGGTGATGGGCACCTGTTCCCTTCTCCCTGAACAGGCTGCAGAGGAGAGAGTACTTTTCTCTTCCATTAAGCTATTGGTTTGAGAAGAGATTTCGATTAAAATATGGTTTGTGATAAGTGAGACTGGATAAGACATTGGACCAACCATAAATATTAATTATGTAGGATTAAAACTAAAACAAACTGCTTGGAGTTTAGAGGGAGTTTAGTATGTGACCAAGACAAAACAGGCAAGAAGCCCCCCATGCCGGGTTTTGTTGCAGGGGTTGTCACTGCTCATAGCAACATAGATTTTGATGTAAATTTGCGTGCTTTTAAGTACAGACCCTTTCTGCACATTTGAGGAGAACCCCAGAGGTGCTTCTGCAATATCACATACTGTGAGCAACACCTGCACAGCATCATTTTCCCCCACAAAAGAAAACATTTTTAAACAACTTCCTTTTGCTGTGCTGCTGTGTAGAATGATGGCAGTTCCCAGAAAAGGCCAAGCCTGCAAAACGAGCAGAGATGAAAGCCAAGCCAAAGCAGGATAATCAGCAGTAATGAGCTAGAAGGATGCTTGCCTTGCATTTACCTGACTGTCCAGCACATACTGCAGCAGAAACGGCTTTAAAGGCTGATAGATGGAAAGAAGCCAGGCTTTCTGAAATTGATACACAAATACAAGCTAATGCTTAGTGAGAAAAGCTGCTTATGTGAGGATGAATACGGCATCACATATAACAAGGAATTATTTGGTTTATTTTAAGCTGATTTATTTTAAAATTATTTCTGAGCTCCTGAGGAACTACATAAACATTTTTCATAGTATTTTACAGCAAAAGCAAAAGATCTGGGTCTTAATAGAACTTCAAAGTTGTCTCCAGACCCCACTGGGTTTGTATATCTGCTGGGCAACTAACACATCAGCTTTTTGATAATATCAGCCCAAAAGGGAGCCACTAATAACAAAATTATCCTTAAATGGCTGTGGAATATTTTAACTGTGTTTAACTGGGTTCACCTTATAACACTGACAGCCTTGGTTCTCCCCACTGAGAGGGGAGAGAGACAATAATAGCTTCCTTCTACCCTACTGAGGTTGTCTGCAATGCCAAGTGGCTGTATCTGAGCTAGCCCCAGTGGTTCCCCAGTCACAGGGGATATAAACTGAGTCATCCCAGGTGGCAGAAGACATTAGGAGTGGTCCAGATGCCTTATGTGCCCTGAAGAATCTCCCATAGGTGGCACTGCCGTGGTCAGGTCTTTGTGACTCTGCAGAGAGCACCTCCAGGTGTTGAGAACATGGCCCATCCAGCTGAGACAATCCTGCTGGGAGAAGGTCGTGTACTGAACATCATAGGAGGGGATGAGCTCCGAGACGTGGCCAAGATTCACTTGAGCCGCTTCCTTGGTTGTCAAGTAGAAAGTGCTGCACTGACACTGCGCTGCAAAGCCCGTGGGTAGTTACAGATTTTGAAAAGTTTAAGGTAGTGTTACGAATGGATGATGTGGGTTTAAATCAGTCCTTGCCTTTTTGCCCAGGCCTCTGGCAGCAGGCAGTCGTGTTATTGAGGCGGCCAGCACCCCAAAATCCACTCCCATTCGCAAGTTCTTTAATAATGGCTGATTCGGTCTATTATAAAAGGAATTATTTATTTATAGACACAAAACTAATAGACATAAGACTTAAAACAAACTATTACTACACAGGGATAATACAAAAAAGGGGATACTAGTATTACACACAGAGTTAAAGGTACCATTAAATTTAAAGCTAGCTAAGAAATAGTATAACTTAGGATTCAATGTTTCTTACCATCCAATCTTGATGGAGTACACATGGAGAAATCCTCTCTCTCAGTTCCCAGGGAAAGGAACCTAGAGTTGTGTCCAAGCTCCAGGGAGAAATCTTCTTACACGTCTCCATGGGGTGTGGAAGAGACTTCTGCCTCTGTGATAATTGTGTGGGGTTTTATACACATAAGAACCGTGTCTTTTGGTCAAGAATATCCCTTTCATCTCTTCCCACATTTTCTTTCCAGACTAAGATGTTGATTCTTAGCTGGGTGCCTGAGCCGTTTTGGCGCTGGAGATACTCCTGCTGGGCCTGTGACCCGCCTGAGTCAAGTCTTGCATATGCACCAGCTATCCGGGGTAGAGAGAGGGGGTAGACCTGTCCTGCCACAGGCAGCCTACTCACAAAGAGTGGCTACTCCAGTGACTTCTACCAGTGATGGTCCCAAGGTTATTTCAAATGCAGAAATTAGCACCTTTGTCTTCTTAGTCTGTGAAAACCTGATGGAGTTATTTTTATAAATGAGTTGCATATTTTTATGGGCTTAACCTTTTATCCTGAAATTTCTCATAACTGTTTTATTAACGCTCAAGAGATCTGAAGTACAGATTGCTCAGTTTAAATAGGTAGGAAATTTAAATTACAGTTAAGACTTGTCAGGAAAATTAACCTGAGCCACAGCTTCAGCTTAGAATGAGTGGCTGGTGGGTTAGGTACCTGCCACTGACCATCCACCAGGACAACCTGGATTTGTACATTCAGGCATAAATGAGGGGTGATATTGCAGAGGGTGAAAGACCTGCTGGGACCAAGATGGATTTAGGACCCCCACGTCCCAATTGCTGCTTTTCAATGGACTGTGCCCTGGCACACACTGGAGTGCGGGAGCCATGAATCCTTCCTACGTGCCACGTCCCTGCGTCCTCAACAAGGGGAAGGTGTAAGCCCCCATCTCTCTGGAGCTGAGAAGGACACAGTGACCCAGCTCTGCACCGGGCTGAATTTTGGCAGAAGCAGGAGATGGTTTTGCTCTGAAGGGGAAACTCTTACTCCATTAGAAGGTGTAGCACCAAGAGAGCAAATTAAATCAAAGACATTCCAATCTCATTTGATTATTAAATTAGAGTTGACTTCTAACTTCCAAGTTTTTCACACAGTTATTCAAGTGCCATGTTAATGCTATAATTGTTATTTGTTTTAAGAAAGCCATGAGGGTTCTCCTTACTCTCATTCCTGAGAAAAGGAGATGACTTTGGGAAAAAATTAAACCTTGAGCTTCTCAAAAATGATGGGCACAAGGATAAAGCCAGCAGTATACACTCCTGTATCTTGGGTGAGGGACTAGAAGCAGAGAGCAGCAGTGTCACTCAGAGGAACATGACACATGCAGTGGCAAGGGACAGGGAACCATCACACACAAGGCTGGGCAGAGGAGAAGGATCAGCACCTCTCCCTCTGTGAGTAGTGGAAAAGATATGGGGATGGACCAAGCCCAGAAGGAAAACTTGAAGACAGCCCGCCAAAAGACACCTATCAAGCCAGAAGCATACACGTGAGCACTTCAGAAAACTCCAGAAAAGTGTAAATGAAAGGGTTATAACATGAAAGGGAAAAAAGAACTCATCTTTCTTTCCTTGTGTGGATATATAAATCTACTGAACAACTTTCAGAGCCCACAGGATTCAAATGTCAGCCTGGGAAAATTGTATGGGTTGATTCTACCAAAGGCTTGAACCAGACACAATTCACCAAGGGTTGCATTTCCATTATGGAAATTCTATTATCATAGAATCATAGAACTGTTTGGGTTTAAAGGGACATTAAAGATCATCCAGTTCTAACCACTCTGCCATGGACAGGAACACCTTCCACTAGACCAGGTTGCTCGAAGTCCCATCCAGCCTGGCCTTGAAAACTGCCAGTTATGGGGCAGTAGATAAAGAGCTACATAATTTGATTCCTTGGCTGCTGTTACAAACCCCAGTGAGAGCCTTGTGCCAGGTGAGTTTATGTGCACAGCACCAAAGAGCTGGGGCTGATATCTGGAGACCTTGACAGGTCAGAGTGAGAGCTGGTTCCCTGGTGATGCATCTTCTCTCAGGTTGTGTGTCAGGCTTACAGCTAAGGTCATATTTAAAGCCAGGAATTAAGGGCCTGAGGGAGGGTTGTGCACTGGCATCTCTCTGAGGCTCCTGTGGGCTGGCACAGGCATTACTGGACTTTACAAGACAAATGTAAATAAAAGCAAAAATAGATGGGTAAGCAAACTGAGAGTTGCATAGAACTGTGTGCTTCTAAAAAGAAAGTGGGCAGGGTAGTGGGGCATGGTCTGCAAAGCGTGGAGTGGAGAGGAGCCTGTCTGGGTGCTCTGTGTCTAGGTTTGACTTTTTCCTTAGGTCTTTCTGCTGCCAGAATATCAAATGCATCTAGGAAGGTGATGTCCTTTCCCAGCTGAAATTTCCATTTCCAAGAGAAATGGTATGTTTTTGAAAAGGGACCAGACATAAAGTGACTGACCTTTTTGCTCTGAACATGTGGGAGTGTATTTTTGTTGTGGGAAAGTGTCCATATGCACCCTCGATAAAAGGGTAAAATGGAAGCCTTCATGCATCACCCACTGTAAGTTTCCTGACCGCAGAGGGCAATGTTTAGTATTCGTGCTTTGGATGTATTAAAAGCTAAAATATTAATCAAATAGCATGACTTGAAGCTGGTTCGTTTCAGAAGAGAGTAGAAGTTAAAACTTTTATGCATCTGCACATCAAAGTGTTATTACTAGCTAAGGTTTCTTTTTATAGTTTAACCCCATATCTGAATTGAATTTCAATGGGCTGGTTGTGCAGTGCACTCCGATCTCCGTATCAGTTGAGTTTGATGAACACCCCAAAGCTCAGTGGCTGAGAAAGAAAGAAGAAAAGCATGCCTAGGAACATCAAATGGCAGTGCAGTCCTGATATCTTTTGTCAGTAGAAAGATTGTTTTAATACCCTGTCGGTCACAGTAATAACCTTAAACAAATAGATCACTTGTATTTACTTTGTAATATCAGTGCTTTTACAAGATTGACTACCTAGTGGGATTGTCTGTACAAATTCCACAGTTGTCCCCAGGCAGCTCTGTGAAGAGGACACTTTAACTCCATATGCCATAGAAAGATGCCTTCAGTGATGCTCCATGAATTAATCATATCCCTGAGGGCTGTGGGAGGATAATGGTAGAAAAACCCTGCTGGAATGACTTGGATAGCTCCAACGAGCTGTCACAGCACCTGGCCACTTTGTGCAGTGAGGAGCAGTTATATCAAACAGGCTGTACCTGTGTGAGCAGATAGTGCTGAGCCTCACCGAGCTGTCAGCAGGAGAGAGGGAAGCACCACTTACTTTACCTATCGAATGGGCTCCCCGCCGCCTGGGGCCACAGGGGTTAGTGGAGAGAAAAGGAAGTAAACATTTATCTAGTGGATTACTCCTCTTTTTCCTAATCCCTGCTCTTGAGTTACAGAGGCACTGTAAGAATGAGCTGTGCCTATTCTTTTTGCTGATAAAATTGCGTAGCAGTGACCTGAAGGTTTTATGCACAAGTGTTTGGGTTTTTTCTTTATTGGTTATCTATTGCTTCTTCCCAACTTCTAGGTTCCTACTCTCAAGCCCATTGCCATGCACAGCCATTCTATGTACGCAGCATGTGCATCTCAGGGAAGGCAGGGATAATGGTTTGTGATGATAAAGTAAAATTATCACCAAGACCACCTTGTGTTCTCTGTTCTTGCTATTTACAGCATTCTGTGTCAGATCTGGTTTAATTTTTTTTCATCTTTTCTGGGCAACAGAAGGTTTCCCTTTATATGAATATAAATAAAACCCTTTCAGAGTAATGATGTTTTTCATGGAGCGTGTGTTAACCTACAGGAGTGTGAAGTAGGTTTACATTCAGAGAACAACATGTGCGTCAGAATTATTCCTTTTCCACTCCTCCTGAGCGAGACCTTTTCCTCTTTTGTTTCCATTTGAGCCAGGTGCCAGTTCATTACTCTCAGACATTTAAAATACATCAAATGCAAGTAATGTATCACGTGTTTTTTCCTAAATGTTTTTCAGTTGATCTGTTTCTACTATATTTTAAACCTTTTTTCCCTCTCGAGACAAATCTTGCCTAGATAAATACGAACAAAGCTTTGGTTTTGTATTTCCTTACACCTTGCTCTGCAGCCAGATCCTAGCTACAGGGTCTTATTAACCTCTCTGACCATGCCAGGTGACTCCCAGGAGACCACTGGAGAAAACCCTGATTTACAGTCACAGGAGAAAGCAGGAAATCAAATCACTGCTTAAAACTTTATACATGCCAGGCACGTATGATCTGACCACACATTTGACCACACAGACAGGTAAGACAGATCTAGAAAGATCCAAATGCCGCCCTACCCTAAATCTGTCTGTTTCTCCTGGTTGTTAAGGGAGACTTGGTGAGACCAGTTTGGATGCAGCCCTCTATCCTTCAGTCCTTTCTGTGGCGATGAATGAGCGTCCCATCTTCCCTTTTCCAAGGCTGTCACTCTTGCCATTTGCCTTCATGCAGGAAATTCCCTTTTGAAGACCTAAAGGCTGAAAACCAGACGACATCACGTCCAAAGTGCAGCACCACAGGGACAAGTTCCTCAAACACTGTTGGCTGCTTATCTGGTTGATAGCTCTGGCCAAAACATTCTGGCTTGAAGAGGCAAGGAAGACATTTCCACACCTCAAGCTCTCTGTGTTAGGGGATGAGGCCAAGGAAGCAGCTAGACCTGCTCAGAGACCTAAGAGATTACAGAAACAGTTACTGCCAGCTGGCCTCATCTCATTCTTCTAATTTTATGCCTTTTAGGCACAGCCGATGGCAGGGTCAGATCCATCATACAACGTGCTGGAGGGGTCTACACCCTAACTGAAGCTATCCTGCATTTTTCACCTGCTCTGACAGAAGAACTACAGAAATCTTTTCTCCAGGTTGTACTGTAGGGATCTGTGTTCTATCAAATTTTGCAGCAGTTTTGATGAGTCTTAATTTTTTCCTTAAAGTTTTGATGGGTCTGACCTTTTATCTCTAGTGCCCTCTATATGATTTCTGTCTCCTGTCCTTTTTGGATAGGGTAATGGTTTTGTATTTCTGTTGAACTGGAGCGGGTTTTGGACTGGTCAGGTACACAATCCATTTTACTTCTACTGTGAGTAAAACTCTTAAACTGTTTAGTCAAAACCTGTCTTCTCCAGAGAAACGCCTCATTGCCTGGCTGTTTCATTTTGAAGCCTTGTAGCCATGAAATCTGTTGGGAGACAACAAACAGCTGTGATTACCTGACAGCTCTAGGAAATGGCACAGAGACAAGATACATCTCTGAGATAAAAGTGCTGATTGCAGGTGGAAGCTGCAGGCAGATCTTTAAAACTTCTCTGTAATCCTTGGGCTCTGGTGAGCACCAAAGGGGGGATGCCCTGCCAGTCTGTATCAATGAGCAACAGCAACCTAATATTGCTCTTCTGCCCAACTGAGAGTCATTAGTTTCTTTAGAATTGGATTGAGGGTGTCTGTAAGTGTGATGCCATTATTCTTTCTTAATGTAACTATAGTTTACTCAGAGGATCCTAATAATAACAGAGTCCTTGGCCTTGTACCTGCTGTATGTGTCCCATCTGAGAAGCAGGTCCTGACCTGCAGTCCACCTACTCTACAGAGGGAGTATGGAGACGTACACATGGGGAATTCTGCAACACTGCAAACAGAAAATTCATCCGAAGGAGTCAGATTCTGGAGTGTTAAGCCACAAACTCTTCCTCATAGCTATGGCTGGGAAAAGCTGCCTTTGTGCCTGGTTATTTCGCAGCGCAGCTCACTGGGACTACAGGAGGCAAGTTTTAGCGGCAGGAGAAGCAGGTGAGTGTTACTTCCTGGGGGTCTGCTCACTACCTCATCAAGTTCTCTTTAGAGTAGGTTTGGAAGACAAAATTTATAAAATCCAGCATTTTCTTCTTTTTCTCTCAGCTCTGTCTCTTGCTTGTGAATGTATTAGTCCTTATTGCAAGGACTTTCACAGGCACCGAGCCAGGACTGGCTGGGATTCTCAGCCAAAGATAACAGCTTCAGATCTGTTCATTCTCCTTTTCTCCTGCAGCCTGTCCCCTTCCCTTCCTTATGTTTTTCTACTCCCTGATCTTCTCTTTCCAATTATTTTTTCCCAAGATGTGTTACCCATCAGTCTCCAAGCCATTCGTTACTGTACTGCAAAGGGCTTTATGCATTCTCCCTTTTCCTTTTTTTTCTCTCTCTCCTATTTTCTTCTTATTTTCTCCGTAAAACAACATTCCCCATTAGAGCTGATATGCGCTACCAGCTACAGATCCTGCCTACACACCTTTACCATGTGTGATGGTGCCCCAGCACCCTTTGTGCCACAGCGGGGTGGGGAGACAATTCAGTCCTGCAGGATACTCCCACACTGCAAACTCTGGGAATATAAGCAAATCCCAGTGCCTTGCTCCTGCCATGTAGCAGTGGTGAATTTAGTGATCGGGTAACTTAAAATGCTAAAATACCTGGCGGCTACGCTTTTGTTGGTTTTGCTTTTGAAGAATGCCGTAGTGGAGCTGCAGTGAGACCCAGACAGGAAGGCCTGAGGAGCATGACTGTCAGGCAGCCTGGTCAAAGCAGTCACAGATTCCAGGCTCTCTGTGCTCTCCTGCTGCTGCAGAGCAATGCTGGGCCAGCGTGGTTCTTTTCACCAGTTGCATGTAATCACAGTGAGGCTGTGGAGCTGTGAAAAATCAGGGCTGAACAAAGCCAGCTTCTGAACTGCCCTTATCCCACCGTGTGCCACTGGGGAAGCAGCCCTACACTGTGCTTACCCTGCAGCTGGTTTGAGCTCACCTGTGCCTAAATCTCCTGATAGCACAGCACCAAGCGGTGACACTAGAGCAGGGAACACTGCTCTCTTTTAGTAGCCCAAGTCATTATTAAGAAGGAAGGGGGAAAAAAATTATGTGGACTCACTTGGATTTGACAACTAACCTAGGTTGCACTCAGCTTTAAATTCAACTGTCCTGGAAAATATCCTCAAGAGATTTTTGAACAGGAGAGTCAGAGATATTACAAAAAGGAATTGTTTGTTTGAGATTTCTACCAGTTCTGGGCAAAATCCCATGAGAATAGTTGTTCTTGTGAGGTTCTTTCTGCATCTGAACAAGAAATAAAATACGTTCTTAAAGCATTACATCTCTCACCACAGTGGAGTGGTGTATCTGGAAATCCAATTCTGACACTTTGCAAAGACTGCAAAATGAAGTTGATTGAATTGTGTGAGACTATTTTTACCTCTTGTCACATCCACAGTGTCTCCTATGTGTGGGACAGCTCTGCTGCCAGGAGCTGTCAGCTCTGCTGCCAAAAGAGCACCCCAGCCCAGAGGTGACATTGTGGGATACGACTGCCATGTGAGATGAGTGCTTCTTTGCAGCCCCACATCCCTCTCATTGCCTCTCCATGTGCTGCAGAGCTCCAAAACCAAGAAAGAGACTAGACCAAGCAGCTGGTTACAGGCAGAGGTGGCCACAGGTGACATCTGGAGGAGAATAAACAGTATTTTCATCTGATTTTATAGAAAGAAGAGGGCTAAAAATTCAGTCTTGTAGCTGCTGTGTGTGAACTGTTCAAATACGTCGGGTTCTGGCGATGATGGGCTTTTGGGTACCACCACCAGGTCCAGACTCTGGGGCGTGAGAGATGCTCCATGAGGGGTGGAGCTATGAGGGCCCCTGGTGGGGGCCATGCTGGCACTGCTGGGCCCTGACCCACAGCCCCTGACCAACAGGCAGAACTGGGGGGTGGCAGCAGCAGGCTCCATCCATGAGCCAGGAGCAGGGCTGGAGACAGACACCTCTGCAGAAGGAGATGAAGTGGGCTTGAGGGGGTGCAAGAATCTTCCTGAGAGATATAGCAACCTAAGTCAGTAAGACAATGGGCAAGATCTCCCTTGTGACTACAGGAGAGGAAATTCTGACACCTGATCATCCTGCCTGAATTTCTTTGATGGTAAGACTGCAAAGAGCACTGGTGCTACCTTGGGCTGCAACACAGGCCCAGCACTACATTGTTGCATCCATGTAGTGTTCTCTTCTCCTATCCCATGCCTCTGTACTCTCTGCCTGTGTCTTCTGGCTGTGGATGAGGCCTGGCAGATTGTTTATGCACATTTGTGCTCCCTGAGCAGCCCACTGAAGCTACACCTTTCTCCAAATCCATTGCTAAGACGTGGTAGGATCAAATCAAGAACTTCTGGTAACATTTTGCTGCCTGTGAAGCTTAAGCATATGGTTTTGGTATAGCATAAGGTGCAGGCAGCTTTGATGTGGCCAGGAATGGGGTCCACACCTCTAAATGCAAAATGGGTCTGGATATATGTACAGCTCCATTCCTCAACTAAAGACTAGGAGCAGCTGCTCTCCTCCAACCCAGCTCAGTCCTCCCACTATCAGCATCACGAACAAAGCAGCAGCCACCACCCTGGGATGTGGGTGCTGGTGATAGAGAGCATTGTCTTTGGTCATGATGCTGTGCCATGGGGACTTCAGCTTGGAGTCAAGCACCTGGAGCTACGGTGACACCATGGTGGCAGGTGCCACACACCTGCATGGCTGTGCTGCTCTGACATCTGAACACTGACATTGGCTGGGCACTTTCCCCCAAGGTCAAATCCCAAAATTTCTCACTGAACTTAGCCAGCAGTGAGGGGGAGGGTGGTGTTGCTGGCAGAGCTGCCATCCAAGGCTCTTCCACAGAGAGGATTGTTTGCAGCTAGCTCAGATAACAGAAGTCTCAGGCTGCTGATACATTACAAAACAAAAGGCATAGTTTCCATTAGGTTTTCATAAGGAAGCTAGATACGACTCAAGGTATGCAAATACCTTGTGATGAAGAGAAAAAGATTCCAGGACTTTGGAGGTGTAAGCGTTGACAAATTATGCGGCATTATGGAATAATATCACATTTTTTTGCAAAATGAGGAACAACAGCTGTTAAGCATGTCAGTATTTTGGGAGCAGAGGAACAGAAAGCATTGCTGTCACATACACAGAGAGGAAAGGAAGTGAATGCAGCAAAGAACAGGTGAGAGAGCCTCACGTCGTTATCCATAGGAGGATAAAAGTACTAAATCCTTATTTAATCCTTGCAGAGTTATTTAAAATATTAGAAGTTGTGAGCCTCAAAGGGGATTAGGAATGGTTAGAGAGGGTGAGTTAAATTACAAAGTTGACATTTGAAGTTTTTGTACTTATTTGCAGGAGAAAAGCAAGTACTTCTTTTTCACAATTCTTCCTCTCTTTTTTGATTGACAAAAACATGCACGCCACATACTTAACTTACCAATGTTTGTGTCCTTTAAATCCAGTGTGAACCTGGAACCTCATCCCTGTACCCAGTGTTTACCCTGTAGAAGTGTCCAGCCCCACTTACCTGGCCCCTGGTTCTGCCACTGCTGAGAACTCAAGCACCTCACAGATCCTCAGTCAGCATAATCTCCTGCCTTCCCTGCCTCTTTCGTCCTGGAGTGTAAGCAGTGATCGGATTTTCCTTCTTCATAAAGGTGACACTTTTCTCCCCTGCTTTTGACCCCACTTTTTTATATCCCTTTCTCTAGAATCAAGGGAGGAGTTGAGTCTTGTCTCCTAACTGCACCCTTATTCCTCCCAGTCCTTCCTTTTCTTCTGGGACTAGTATCACTCAAGTTGCTAATGATTCCTTGTGAGAAACTGAAAAATTAATGGTTAACGGCTCAAACAATTGGCCATTTGCTAAAGCAGTGGGTGCTTTGCTGATGCTGTGCAAGGTCACAGCCCAGGTGCAGAGGTGGTGCACACCAGAGGCTACATGAGGGTTTTGGCCCAGATAAGGGAAGAGGCCAATAAGAAGCAGACCCTGCAGAGGTGGGATAATGCTTTTTATCATGCCAATGTCCTCCCTTACACAAGTGGCTCATGTTTAAAACTGCCCCCCACCCCAGCAGAGGTATCAGAACATTCACACATAGTTCTGAAGGTGTTCATCCCTTCTGACGGGGCATAACTGACTCAGCTATGCTGATCTGAGAGGCAGCTGTTGTGTCTTAGAAGGTGTCATAAAGCACCAAAGACCCTGAAGCATCCCTAGACTCATTTCTGAGATCTTCCACCAGAGGACTGCATGTGATCCACAGTGTTACATCAGACAGTGTAAAATTCCCTGCCCCAGGAGGAGTATCTGGGCATTCCCACCTGAACCTGAACCTGAACCTGCTGAGTGTTGTGTTTTGCAAGCTTCTCCTATCCCTGATAGATCAAGACTCTGACCACCACTTTGATCAATGGACATCAAAATTGCAACAATCGAGTCTCACACTGGATCCATGGGTGGTAATATCCTTCTTCTCTTACTCTTTCTTTTTCTTTCTTTTCCTTATACATTTTCTAAAGTGTTATTTTTATGTTTTTATATTGCTATATTTCTACGGATAATAACCAAAGCAGCTACATACCTACTTCCCATTGCAAGCAAATTGTTCTGAAATAAACCTGCCATGTGCATATTTATAAACACTGGTCATTTAGTGGCGTTTCACTCTAATCTGCCCCAAGGGACCTAGTAAGAAGAACCTCAGTTACTCTGCCTTCAGAGGTGGGTCATAACATCCCTGAAAAGCTCTACTATTCCAGTTTAATTTACTTGTGTTCATGCTGACAAATCTCAGACTTGTCCACCACAATCTTACAGTAACCTCATATTAAGGTGGACTTTAAGCAACTGGATCTGGATGGACTGCTTGATCAAGAGCCCTTTAGCTTTAGTGTGACTCTTCAGCAGCTGACATACTTGTCTTCAGCACCACGATGGAGTCAGTTTTCCCATGTAAGCTGGTCCGGGAGGAAAGGGTCTTCTGCAGGTGCTGGAGGATGGATATCCTGGAGCATCTGACTCCAGTACCTGAAGCTTAGGGAGCTCTCTGAGACACCTATTCACAGCTAGGGTGCCACCCCAAGGACAGGCAGTGGAAGATACAGTTTAAGTGCCTGTGTTATGAGAGGACAGTTTGAAATGTTCTGCATGTTTCTGAAACAACTTCACCAGGCTTGCAGATGCAGCAGAGTGACCATGCGCTGCTGGTGTGGACACTGTATTTGCAGAAGAAGATTCTTGGGCATCTCAAATATCACTAGAAGCCTCTGTTTAGGCAACTGAATACAGTCAGTTGAGCCCTGAGGGCTATTGAGGGTGCCTAAACAGAGCCACTTGCATTATTCTAGATGTCCCAAGTTACTTGGGACAGTTGCTTAGGCTGGTGAGCATGGCAGCAAGCCTGGGAGGTCACTGCTGGAATGCCAGCAAGGTGCCTACAGCAATTAAAATTGTTCTTGGTGTCTGTGAATCACTGTAGATGTGACTGTGCTAGAGAGCTGAATCACTCCTTGTGCTCCACTGACTCTATTGACTAGGCTCCCCTGGAGTGTAACACGAGCTTAAACATGCAGCTTAAATGGTGGCACCTTGATTTAGTCTGGACCTGAATTCTGTCCTTAGAGCTGACAGTCTAAATGTAACCCTGTATTTTTTTTTTCCCTGTAAAGCATTTAGCACACTTCAGGAGTTAAAAGTCTTAATAATGATGGCAATGTAATAATAACAGTGAAGTAACATCATTATTCTTACTCTAATTTGCTAAAAAGAAAATCCTATTCATTCTTCTATTTCTGTGGCTCTGTAGAAAAAAAGAGATGAAGTTCATTTAGTTTCCAAAGTTTATCTGTAATTATATTATATATAGTTAAATGGCATTTAGTGTGTATATATATATATTTATATGACATATTGCTCACATTAAGAAATAAAAAATTCCCACTAGCAGAGGTAGAAACTAGAACATGCTGGCTACAGCCCCCTTGGAGCAATGAAAGTTCAGGGGCTCTCTGGAACAAAGTCAGTTTGTTTTCTCTTCTCTACCTGGCGCCTTCAGACACACAGAGGACTCCTGCCGAGCGCCGTGTTACCCAGCCTTGGCTGTCTCAGCCTCCCTGTTCTTGGCTGCTCAGCACTGTGCTGGCTTTGTTTTTGCTAAGGCTGGGCCAACAGCACTCTGGCTGGGATTTGCTAGCAGAGCTGCCTCTGAAAGCCAGAGAGGGTGGAGAACCTGGCTCCGTCCGTCCTCATGGTTAGTCTGACGAGTTGCTCCTGTAGGAGGACCAACTGAAATGTTGTTTCTCCAATTTATCCTCTGCCAGCTCTAATTTTTCATGTTCTATCTATGCTACAACTTAGTTGATGCAGCAGGTACTTTTTAAATAAAGGGAGAGAAATACTCCTTCCTGTTTACTTATATGTTTGATAACTTCTAGGAGGACAGATTCCACCTACGCCATCTTTAAGAGAAAGTGGATTTGAGAGATCTGCTGTAATATGAGACTATGGTGTTAGAGAAGGGCTCATCCTCTGGGCAACCTTAACCTTTCTCCCATCAGGCAGGACTAGACTTTGCATACATGGTCTCTCAAAGGTTCTGCTTTAGACCCAAGCAAATGATCAAATGGCAGGAAATGAGATCTTCCTTCCAAACTGGGGGTGAGGAGTGAGTTGATTTACTTTTTAAGGAAACACTGGCATACACCAAAAATGCCAAAAAATTTGTATCTGACTGAGTTACAGCCAGTGCAGTCACTTGTCCAGGTTCCTTAGTGTTTTCCTTGTGGCTGTGGATTGGGAACTGGGTTATTTTTACACATCTACAAAATGGCAGAACTTGTTGCTATAGAGTAAACCCTTGCAGCCGGGGACATGAGAGCAAAAAGAGGAGAAAGTCATGTTTACACATCTCCTGCTGCAAAACTTCACAAGTAAAGAGCAACCTCTAGCACGTCTAGCTGTTCAGAGCTCAATATACCCAAGTAACCCTGAGTCTGTTCATTCAGTTTGGCCAGAGGCCTCAGGCCACTGATATCCCTCTACAGTTGTCCATGGACAGCTTGAGTTTCCTGGCAAATTTTGATTTTTAGTGGGAGTTCAAGGGTCCTGGTCCAGCAGCCTCCTCTGGTTGCAGAGGTGATGGAGGCAGCAGGACAGGTCATCGGGCTCTGCTCCAGATTTGTCAAAGAGGCACTGAGCATGTGATGGATCACAGAAGGCTTCCATATATGTTGGAAATGTCTGAGCAGATTTTACTCTCCTCTGCTGTATTGGACACATCTCCTGCTGCTCCAGTTCTGCCCTTACCAGGTGAAGGGACAGAAGGAGATGTGGCTGGGTGGCGGAAGGGCTGCAGGAGGTGAGAAGGTGGCACTGGGATGGTGGAGACGTTACACTCAGATGGGAACCAACTGCCAGGGATGACGAGGTGTTGAAGGAGGTGAGGGTATACAGAGCTGGAAAAGAGCAGAAGTGTTCAGTTGGTGGGTGTATGAGAGAATTGTTAAACTGTTTGCAGAAAGGGCAGTTGCACTGTCAGGGAGATTGGGTGGGGCAGGGCTGATTCTAAGGATGGCAGTGAGCAAATGGACCAGGCAGAGAAGAAGCCACAGCGAAAAGACAGCAAGAGATGGGAAGACAAAGGGTGGGGGGCTGAAGCAGCATGTGTGAAACAGGGAACAATTTGGACATGAGGAGAAGAAAAGCAAGGAGTTGATAGGGAACAACAGAAAGAATACGAAACTGTAGCTGCATGTCACAATGATTTTCAGTGGCTTCAGGAGGACTGTGGTCTGTCTCCTCCTACGTCCCACACTGGCCACACTTCCGAACCAGCAGACACACTGGGGACAAATAGTTGTTGGTGCAACATCTTCCCATGTGTTTGTCTGGACACAAATAATTTCATCTCCACCAACATCCTATACTGCAGTCTCATCAGTCTTCCTGTCAGCTTTACGCTTATGCAGTACACAACACCCCCAAAACATCAACATCTCCATTTCAAGTATGTATTGGCATAAACATGGATCTAGCCAAGAGATAAGTGCAATATTTGATTTGCTAAAAAGGCTTAACAGCTCTTAGTGTTTTCATACTGAGCTTCAGGGTCTGTATTTTAAACCAAAGAGGAACACCAGTACAATTTTCATTAATAAAATACCAGCTTAAATGGGTTGCTATTGGTAAGGAGAGAAATGCAGGAGATGTGCTTTTATTTTTTTTGTATACTTATTCTAAAATTGACCTGACAGCTTCTAGCTATTCCTTGGTGACAGATTTCAAACTATTCAGATAATTTTCAGCTCTAGCATTTCTCTTTGGAACGTTATGCAAAAAAATTTTCCACAATATTTAGCGTGTCAAAGGCTGTCTAACAGCTCCAAGCCTTGCTTGTAAAATACGCACACACAAAAATGTAACAAGGATGTGTTTTGGCAATAAGCTTAAATCTCAAAGAAATGTTCCAGTACCTTGATTAATTAAAGACAACCCAAGTGTTACCTCCAGCCTGCACTGGTACATCATTAAGCAGCCTAATTAATACTAGGACATACTGAAACAAGAGAGGTATTTTGGAATTTCAGTTACTAAGGGAAACCTAAGTGCTGTCTGTTAAATGCTTTGGCCTCCTTTTCTTGTAGAAAATGTACTTTATAACTTCCCCATATGCTCCTGCTGTTCTCTCCCTGATGGATGTTGCTATGGAAGCAAACTGAAGAAAAAAAATCAAACAGCTAATAATGTTTCTGCAAATGATTGCACAGGTGGAGATGAAAAGTACAGATGACACAAGTTAGCTAAGTAGGGGATTTGAGCTGCAGCAACAATTTGAGGCCAAAAATCAAAACACACACACTTTGCTTTCTTTCCTCTTCGTATAGATTTAATGAAATTCCAGATCTTTGCGGGCTGTTGAGGTTTATTTTACCCTTTATTGAGTAAATACATTCAGAAATTTTGCCCTAAAACACTGAATGCCCTAAAACACTGAATAAAATCATAAAATCATAAAATGATGGAGGTTTAGAAGGAAAAGAGCAGGGCTGGATAGTGCTAGTGGGTGGGATAGCCTTGGAGGACATAGGCCCCTTGAGGCTATGGGATAAAGAACTTCTGTCTTTCACTCAAATTAAAAGTTGTCCTTCAGTTCTGTATCATATTTGCATATCATTATAGCAACAGGAGCGGATGCACATACTGGATGTTGGAAGGACAAACCCGTGGCGTGACTTTTTTATATTCCTTCAAAGGAGTATAAGCTTTCTGATATAAAGTACACACCTGAGAAATGTATGTGAGTGAGGAAGTGCACCAGCATGTTGATATAGAGCATCTAGTTAAGCACTGAAAATGAGAATACAGAGAGCCAAGGAGTGAGAGTGATACAGCTCACACCTGGCATCGCTCAGGCTGCCGGCCAAGGCCAGCCAGCTTGGCTGGTGTCTCAAGGGCACAGAATAGGTAGCTACTCTATTTGTTGCTTGCTTGCTTTTCAGTCATGTTGGCTGCTGCTCACCCTGACTCTGTGACACTGAACTTTTCTTTAGCTTTTCGAAGTCTTAGATAAACTTACACATATGGATCTGCTTCAATCTGGCTTATGCTGCCTGGTTCTGTGTCCAGGCATCCATTCCTCTCTGCTAACAGCTTACAGGCTGTGGTTTCTTCTCCAGACCCCTTTAGATATGTTTTAAAGTGCTGCTGCACCCCCTGAATGCTCTGGGATGGGGCAGATGGCTGCAGACCTCCTCTGGCCTGGAGCTTGGTCCCCATGAGGCCTCTTGAGCCCATGCTGACACATGAGGATGGGCAGAGAGCACGCTGTCAGTGGACATTTAACCGGAGACCACTAGTCTCATTTCACCATCACTTTAAATTTTTTGAGGTTCTGTTGTACACCATAATGTAGCATGTATTAGAGATGGTAGCATGGTGCTGGCATATGCTGAGAGCTGGGGTCCTTCCTCCTGGAGGAGGTCCATGCTGATCACCTTGCTCTACACACAGCTTTTCACTGCAGATACTGCCAAGCAGAGGCTCATGTCTTGTGTCTCGTGTACTAAATCAGAGCCCCATCCATGTTTAATTTTAAGAAATGTTCCCCTTCTGCCAAATCTCCTTACGAAACATTTAATGAAAATGACACATCCTGTCAAAACTTTATGGTGCAAACTTTTTAACCACTTGTAATCAGGAGATAGATTTCAAGCAAGGGAAATGTCGACTCATCCACCTAGCTATGTGCGGGCCAAGTGCCTAAGTGCCTGGATGACTCCATCACACCCATGTGTGTCACACTGCATCACTACCCCATGGCACAAGGATGAAGAAAAACAAGAATGAAAAAATTCAAGGATGCATTAGAGCCAAATGTAGCCCATACACACCTAGAAGACACTGGAACACAAGCACAGGTGAAGGTGCAAAGGTGTGGTCCATAACTCCAATCACATAAGTCTTGGCACAAAATTTGACCAGCCATTTAGGGAATGGGGCATGAATCACCTAATTCAGGCAGCTTTACTTGTGTTAGCAGTCCAACAAGTGACAAAGTTCTGGGGAGAGGCTGGATCTAAACTCTGTAAATTCATAGCATTGGTGTTCCATCACCACTCTCTTGCCTAGCGAGGGCGCAAGCCCAGGTCCATGTACATTCTTCTGTTGGTGTGTCTCACTTGCATACAATGTATATGTACAAAGACATAAATGGCTTTCTACTTCTAAAACTGGATTAAAAAGAAGTTTTCCAGCTCTTGGCAGGGGTTACAAACTGTGCTGTTCTGCTCCTGGATATGTGACAGCCCTGACTGGACTGCAGAAGACACCTGATTTAGGCTATCCCATCCTCTCACACTGCTTTTGAGGGAGAAGAATCCCTTTTCTCTCCAAATGGAAAAACTTTCCAACCACTTCCTCTGATTATTTTATCTTTTTCTGCTATGTCTGTGTGTTCTTGGAAGGAGGGACAGTGCACTGCATGCAGCCATAGTCACTTGGTATTCAGGGGAAGTTCAGAGTTAGTGAGGCGCCTCTAGAGCAGCTGCAAAGGGCCTAATATAAATATGAAGAGCTGCCGAGATTCATGATTGCACCTGGCTGTCCTGCTGCTTTACAGCCATTGCAAATTAATTCTTTCTGCATGTGAGCAACTAAGTCAAGTCACTTAAACTGGTGGCCTCCTGCTGTCCTCTTAGGAAAAGAAATCGATAATTTGCACTGTAGAGACCCAGTCCTGTGCCAAGGGAGCCACCAGCTACTTTGCTGTGCCTTTCCATGACTGTTGGAGCAAGACAGGGAAAAAATTTCAGTTTAAAGTTCAGCTCCTGTATAACCCTGGATAAGGTTCAGTTACAGTCTCTGGACCAGCATTCCTCGGGCACACAAGGGGAGCATGTGGATCTGCTCCCTCATCCTGGTACAGCTCCAAGCACAGCAGTGCAGAGGAAACAACTGTGTATTTTTCCACTGGCTTCACTGGAGCATGCTGGCTGCAGCTGGAATGGCAGGGAAAAGAGAGCAGAGCTTGTTTGGGAAGGGACATTGTTCAAAATGGCAAAAGCTGCTGAAGAAGCTGCTGCTGAATTCCTGGGCCACGTGTCCCTGAGGCCCCTGTGCTGCAGGTGTAAACTCCAGCTTCCACAGGTAGCCCTGGGCTGTACAGCCATGCTGCCATCAGGAGTGAACTGTGCCTCCCACACCACGTGGTGCTGAAGGACAGATCACCCTCTTTTGCTTTCTGGAGTGTCTGATTTATGGACTCATAGATCCCAAGCACTGCAGAGGCCCTGTGCAGCACGGCAGTGTTTGTGGTGCAGTATGTCTCATTCCTGCAATGTATGCAAAGCTCTCAAAATGCTAACTTTTTATTTCAGTCTGTGAAAGAGAAATATTCTCTCTTGGGCTGGCGACATTATTATCAGAGTTAATACCATCAGAGAGAAATGTCTTGTTTGTTTCTGTCCTGTGCTATATTCCCGGGCATTCTGCTGGGGAGGGGAGAAGATCCTTCAGCCTCCCTGAGACCCAAGGGGGTCCTGTTGCCCATGTGAACATCACTAAAAATCAATCTCTCTTCAAAGCAGGCCAGGAGTGAAGTGTCTTCTAGGTTAGTTTCAAGTGATTCACCATACATTTCTGCTCCTTCGAACACATCTGTAGAGAACATCAGTGGCAAGCAACCAAGGAGGATGAGGAAAGAGTGATATAGGGTTGGATGGCTCTACTGAGTTCTAGGCTGCAGAGTCAGGACTCAGTTGACACGATCTGTGATCTGAATATCACACTTTGAAGTAGGGGCAGAGTCCAGGCTGACACTTTAGGCATTACCCAGCCCTTCTTCCTTGCCAAGGAGGAATCTCAGGTCCACCTGAGACATTCCTGGTTAATATTTAGAAGATATTTAAGTGTGTCCTAATGCCTCATTAAATGACTGTCTAATATGCCTGAACAATCTTGGTCCCTGTATTTGCTATTTAGGACATATTACTGGCCAATGGTTCGGTTGTGTCAATACTATAGAGCCAAGAAGCCAGAATGTCCCACTTCCCAGGGAACAAGGCTAGTACACTAAATAGGGCCACCGCCTGAGCTCTGTGTCCTGCCAAGAAGAGGAATGGAGGGGTAGGTGGAAATCCCTCAAACCTCGCACTGGTTCACCACATCCTTGGTAGAAGGCCAGTGTTAGGCGTCCTTCATGTTCCCCTCTGGAGCTGCTTTGTTCCCTACAAAAGCCAAGAAGAGACAGAGAAGTGTCTCAATCAATCAATTTGTTCTTAAACGGCCCTAAATAGCCTGCAACCTTCCCCACCCAGTGCTGGGGTCTGGCTGCTCAGGGTGGCAGTGCCTTCACCTGACTCTGGGATTCAACAGAGCAGACCTCACCGGAAGGAAATGAATGGGAAATTGAATATTAGCAGAAGAGTTGATGATACATCCATCCAAGCATTACGGACCTGATTGAGTACACAGTGCTACACATACATGTATGTGCTTGTTGCCTTTTAATGCCTGTGGCAATCATATTTCTGCTTGACCCAAGTTTCCCTTATTTGCGAAAGTAAAAATGCTATTATTGCTGACCATAAAATTATTCAGGCCTTTTCTACATAGCTATAGGAGTTGAAGTGCTCCACTGATTTTCAAGGATGCAATACAAGATTTGTGTGCAAACAGTGCATAAATATGTACTTTCGTTACTCAGATGTAGTTTGCCTGTCAAATCTGGATGAATTTGCTGTTTTTGCAAAAGTGGTCACTGCAGAAGCTTTCCCAAGACTCCCCAGCAGTAAAAAAATCCACATTCTGTGTCTTGTCTGAATAAGCAATTTTTTCATCTCTTAATCTTCTTTAATGGAATTGTATAAAAAACAGGCTGTAGTGAATTTTGCTGCAAGATTTTGCTGCAACAAGAAATCCCAAAATCATTAAAGAAATTCTCTATAATTTTCAAAGAGGAATCATCCTTCTTTTCAAATTAAGACCAGACTCTGCCATCTGCCTAACAATAGTTTCTATGTGTTGATTTAATAAACACATTATGGTACAAAACTGAAGAGAATTAGGATAAATACTAGGATATGCATATATTTATACTAAGATCTATACATTGAAAGTACACTCCAAATCCACACATTTAAAGTCTTCTTTGATTTTCCTGGCACCAGTATAGCTGTGAGGAAAAATTTAAACTGGAGCTCATGCTCCTTTTCAAGGATGGAGCAGTGTATAAAGCATTGAACACAGCATAGCAGAAAAATATACATTGTTAAGGGCTTGCACTTGTATTCTCACTTGCATTATGGAAACAGGATAATAAAGAGCTGAGGAGATGGATCTTGTAGGAGTTTTTCAGTTAAGGCATGTTTCAGTTAATGGCAAGTTGGTTTTGTTGGTTTTTTTTCTGTGTTATTTATTAATAGGAAAATTCCTAATATTAACATGATACAGCTACTTCTGTCTCATGGAGATATGCAGCTGGAGGTTTTTCCTTACTTCTGACTAGCATGTAATGTTACTGCTCCATTTAAATTTGATGTTCAATTTGTATGACTGTAGGGGGATTAAAAAAAATCTTGTTAAGAAATGATTAATGGTCAAGTCACAGTGATGAATAAAAAACTAAAACTAATTAATTCATTATCTTACTCCAACTCCCCAGATGACTGTATCAATTGCAGCCTAATTCCTAATGACTGGGACAAAGAGGTGACATGTATCCTTGGAAGAGCCGAGGGACAAAACTTTTTGTATTCCACAAGATTTCCCTGAATATTCTTGCTCAGAAGGCAGAGCTCAGCAGTAAAAAAGAACAGAGTGCTTTTGAGCTGCAGCAATAGGATTTTTTCTGGAGTTAGCTGATGACCTTACCTATTCACTCCACCTCCCCTCAGCCTTCAGAGCACTAAAATGAGTTCAACACACATGACATTTGTATAATACTCCTCACTGAATAAATGTGCTGTTAAGCATGTTGCTCAGGTTTCCATGTCTCTTTACAAAGCTATTCCCTGCCTGTGAAAAGCAGTCTGCCTTCATCTGGATGTGCAAGCCGTGCCTTGAAAACATTACTCCTTTCCACCAGTGCCACTTATTTGAAGTCGTGAACACATAGCATGCTGGGTGCCCACCCACACCACAGCTTATCCCTCCCTCTCTTCTCCAGCTCGGAGGAACACATTTTGGGACCTTGGGCTTACTCAATGCCTCTGAAGAGCAAAGTAGAAAAGTCCAACATTTTGCTGGAAGAAACCCAGCACAGAAAAGCTCCAATCACTGAAATTTGCAGCTAAGCAGGCAGAAGTAGGTCAGGCCTGATGCTATTTGCAGACTGCTTTTCCAGGGAGCGGGGAATAGGCTAATCAGTGCCAGGGGTTAACATAGATGGCTATGATGTCAGCTCACTCGTTCCCAAGGAGAGGTTTGTATTTGACCTCCTCCAGTGATGCCTGCATGCTCTTAGAGCTTATTCTAACATGAAGAGCTACTAAGCCATTCTTCCCATGCATATTTCACCCAACGCCTTGGTCTTTGCATTATTCCTTTCTGCCCCTCTACGTCCAAGGAAGACCTACACAGTCTGTATCTCTCTGTTAGGAAACTGAAGTCATGTTTTATATTTTACATTCAACAGGCATGTAAAAGTCATGCTTGGGCTCACGTCCGATTCGATTTAAGACTCAATTTATCTTCATAAAAGAAGATAAATTCTGTATTTGGCATATTATCAAAAGAAAGGTGTCCTGCCTGGCATTCTCAGGGCACTGCTTATTTTCTGAGCATTTTCTGGAACTGTGGCAGTGTTATATCGCTGCTGCGCATTGCGATGTGTCATGGATATAGAACTATCTTCCTCGGACACAGCTCACCCTGAACCACAGCTCACTCAACTTCTCATCAGGAAGCTCCTGTTGCCCTCAGGAGGCAGGATTTTGATGAGTCTGGACAACATTTTGGCCTGAGTGAATTAAAAATGGGTGATTTGTAAATACATGGGTGTTGATTCAGGTGTTAAGAGGAGGTTACTGGGGCTTTGCAAAGAAGATCCAAAATATCAAATCCATAACCCCCAAACATGGTTGGCAGATGGGCCATTACCCTTCAAAAACTGCTGCAGTTCCAGTGCTGATACCAGCTTCATGCTCCGCTTTTTTTGGTTATGTCTTTCTCAGATGTCACTATGGTGTGTGTTACTATAGGATCCCCCTTCCAGAAAGTTCATTTATGTGGTATTTATATGGCAGAGGCATCTGTCTCTTTCTTTTGTGAGCCTGTGCTCTGGTTTTGATTTAGTGTACTGGGTCCCTTCAGTGCCAAGAAAACACTCTGCTCCTCTCAGGCTGATAAATTCTGATGATTGCTCTCATTCTGTTTTCTTATGTGAGGAGACATTTTAATATTGCCTTCTTATCCATCAAACCTCTTCTTCGTCTCAGGGACTCAGGCAAGTATCTGTTTGGGAAGTGATTTCTTGTAAGTGTCGTTTTCTAAAGGTGAGCTCCTCACAGCCCCTGCTTTTAATCATATTTTAATGGCAAAGGGCTTGCAGAGAGATTACGTAATCAAAAAGATGGCTTTGCATATCCTCCCAAGGGTTTTGCCACAGTTGGACTCAGCCTGCTTTCCCCATCCCTTGCCTAGCAATCATGGAGAGGAAGAGAAGGATGCTCTTCAAGCTGTATGTTTTTCAAGCTCAGAGTTGACTACTCACCCAAAATGTAAAGCAGAAAGCAATTCCTGGAATCTGTGAGTCTCATCTCAAGAAGAGACATGTATTTACATTCATAACCACCAAAGGCATTCAATTTCTTGCAGTGAGTCTGCAGTTCACAGTAAATAGCTATTTGTCCTCATGTCCAGGGAACAATAAGATCACAAGTGCTTTCTGCAGGCAAGAATCAAACATCTTGCTTTTGTCAGTAGGTCTTTGATATGCAGGAGCAGCCATGGAGACAGGGAAAGCAGCCTTGTACCACTCCTTCGCACCTGGGCAGATGAGCAGGATCAGGCTCTGGTTAGGCAGCCTCCAGAGACTGGTGACACCAAACACTGCTATTCTTAAACAAGGAAAAATAACCAGCCTAGGGACAACCAGAAATGTATTTCAGCAGTTTCTGTCTGGGTAGCATCTATTTTCCTTGTGTCAGGCTCCATTTTAGGCACTTTGATCAAAACATCTGTTTCGGTAATGTATTTTCAAGTATATGGTGTGTTTGACTCAGAAGCCAGATCTAGTGTTGGCTACTGGTCAGAAATTAGAGAGAGTACAGTTTGTGAATAATCAGTCTTTAAACAATACTGAAAGAAAATGACATTTGTTTCTCAATCTCAGTCCTTTGTGTGTTGGCCAGTGCTAGAGAAAGGGCACCTGGCCCTTGGGAGGTGTTTTGCTCTGTCAGGAGGCATCACTGGGTACAGAGGTGCATCTAAGCAATGTGTCACTCATTCCTCACCACCTCATTAGTAGCTGGTGAGGATTAGTATGACAGATGAACCTGAAATATTTTGCTGCTGCATTCTTTGATCTCTTTTTACTGCTCTTTTTCAGCCCCACTGCAAATAAAACTCTGAACTTTATTCTTCTCTTAATCCTAAACTTAATATTAACCCTAAACCAACTGTAGCTGAACCATTGGCAGTTTCCTCTGGCTGTTACTCATACTAAATACTTCTCACAGCTACCATCTCTGAAGTCTCTGCTTCCCTTGTGCAACCCCATTTCAATCTCACTGCCATGGGTGAACTGGCACTTCCCTTTCAACCCTAACCCTAAACATGGGTTGGGAAGTTCTCCCAGACTCACACTAGAAAAAACCAAAAACAAACAGTCTTTCTTTTCCTCTAGTAGTAGAGCTAGAGAAGGGTTTGGATTAGGGATAAATACAGAGTAAGGGTCATAAATGGGTTAGGACTTGGGTTGGGGCTGAGAAGAGGAAAGCTCTTGCTCTGCCTAGGAAACTACAGATTTTGGAAAGGTTCCTAGTTCTTTTCTCACTACCAAGATCCCCCTGGGAAATCCCTTTCTAGTACCCTGCAAGGAGATGATCATTTCATAAGAAAATGAGGTGGTGTATTCCCATAAAAAGTAACTTGTTTCCTGGTTTTCTTCCAAGTACAGATGAAGCACAGACAGATTTATCACACTTCCTTAAAAGCCTTCATCTGAGCATTGGTCACTTTATTCTAAGCCATTTTTCTTTCTACAGTGCCTCTTTCCTGGCCCCAGGTGTGGATTGCTGCAGAGGACACATGGACAGGGAGCTTGTGCACAGCAGTGCAAGGCGGGTGGAGCAATTCTCTGCTCCCTGACTCTGCAGAGCAGGTTTGTGTCCTGCCTTGCTTGGACAATTAGTACAATTACACACGAACCAAATACAGCAGTGACTGAGATGCTTATGTTGTAACATCCCTGGGGTGTAAGTATTTGGGGAGTAAAGGTTTCTGCTACGGTACAAAACCCTTCTCTGAGAGTAATGACTGAGAAAACAACAAATGGAAATGTGAATAGTATATTAACACAATCACAACAGGCTGCTTCTCTTCCCCCACAGGTGCTGGAGAAAGGAAATCTGAGTGGAGAGGGCTAGATTTCTTCCATCTACACTGAAGAACAAGTACATAGCCCTGAACCCAGCATGGTAACATGCTGTAGGCAGTGTTGAAAAGCCAGCTATTGCCGTGTCATATCCGGTTTTTACTTGTTCTCACACATCAGCAGACTCTCTGGATTTTGCAAACAGGCTCGCTTGTTTTGGTTTTCTGTTGCTTTCATAATAACCCATATGAGCTCTTTTTTAAATCGCCACTGTGAGTTCTTCCACTTACATCATAGTTTTTTGACACTTCAGTTCTGAAGTGTCATAAAACCTAGATTAATAGTGTAATGAGAATTTGAAGAGCTGTAACATACAAGCAGTGGGTGTTCATGAAGCACAATTATAATACTGAGCTAATCAGCACTGCATTCAGTTGACTAAATTCTGATATTTTAAATGACAGTAAAAAATCTCCATGTAAGAAAAATTAAGGATGGTGCAAATGCAGGAAAAAGCCAAGGGAAGTTCATCTATTTCAGTGGACAATGTGTCAGAGCTGTCCTGTTGGTTAAAGCCAGTACTATTAGTGCACACCATCCTTCGCAGCTCCTGCAGGTTTAAAGGCACGGGAAGGTAACACACAGCTCCTGATTAAGGAGTTTAGGATGGGATGGGGGAAATGGTGTACAAGAGTTGGCAAGGATGCTGGATACTGGTACCCACAATATCCCCATAGGCAAAATTGTTTTGTTTGAGACCTGCTTCCCCAGTCTCCACACAAGGCATGGATGATGTCTTACATTGCTACAGATTGTCTCTAAAAGTTTTACACTTTTTATCACGGGTTTCCTTAACTTTTCATCTTATATCAGTACATGCTCAGCAAATCTGAAGACAGAATGCACAACAGATAGGTCAGATGAGTCTTGGCTGACCTCAAAGAGTAAATTATATTTAAAATGAAAAAGTGCTGCCTCCTTGATCTGTTTCTTACAGGTTTTTTCCATTTTAGTTTTAAATTTTGTGTCAAAACAGAGTAACTCTCAGAAAATGCCTCCTCCCCACCTGTCTCTCTTCCAAACATGAGCTGTTTTCAAGATACAATGGTGCAGAGTGGCCCTAATGAAGTTCTACCTCTTGTTAAATAGGGATTTTATCCATGCAGCAGTTTTAGCCCAGCGGTGGCAGCCAAGCCAGGCACACCCACTGCTCTTTGGCTATTGCACTGATTCTGCACTGGTGACCAGTCCCTGTCCCATCTCTGCTGCTCTTAACCACTCAGGACCTTATTAGCAGGCCACCACTCATACATGGGCACTCATTTATGTAATTCTTTTCTAGCTTTCCCTCTCTGTGCCCAGAGACACCCTTGAAATGCAAATATCTCCCGAGATTTTTGAATACAGTTGCTCTCTGCCCATGAGTGAGGTGGCACAGAGAAAATAATCTTCAGTAAGATGTCTGAACCCTTCATGTCAGCATTTTCTGAACTCCAGTGGCATAGGGCTTAATTGAGAAAATCGTCTAAGAAAGGCTTCACTGAGTGGAGCACATCAAGAGAAAATAAAGAATGAGGCCATGGTTCCATCCACAGAAGCTGTCGTGATTTTTTTGCTGTCACTCGAATCTACATTAAAAGGCTTGCTGTGACTTCATCAATTTCCTTCCATTCTGATTGTCTCGATCTCTGCTGATATTTGAGGCCTGGCTTGTTATATTTGAATTTGAAAGATACGTAGCCACCCGGGCCTGGCAGCATGCTACCATTAACTTCTCCTGCCCAACAGGCTTTTGCTGGTCCTTTATGGAAGATGAAAACGGATGAATCAACTTCAGAGGCTTTCTGGATTGTACAAATCCCATCCTTCTTCCTACCCAAGTAAAGCAAGAAGTCCTGCTAATGAACCCATTGGAGGAGGGCTCCGTCTGCTGCTCTGTGGCAGTGACATCCAGCGTGGCTGTGAACTTTTTGAGCAGCCATTTCTAAATTGGGAAGTCTCAGATATATGTGCCCATTTTCTTGTTTTAAAAGAAGTCAATACGTATTCACAGTTTGATCCCCATTAAGGGCTAAAGTGATGCCACATTTCACCAGGAGAACGTTAATGCTATCAATTTTTCAGCTTTCTTACTTTATTTTCAGCATGTCATGTCCCTTCATATTTAGCATGTTATGAGGGACCACTGGAATTCAATTACTGCCTGTCACTGCTATTTATATTGATTTATAGATCATCCATTTTGACAAGCTCATTGCCAAGCTTTAATATGCCTTAATAGCTTTATTGTTTATTAATGGTAATGCAGTGGTCCAATCTCCAGCCTGCAGTACATGTCAGCCCTTCCTTTCAGTGGTGGACTGTGGGCTGCATAGGATGGGTGAACAAGTGGCCATGACCAGGTGTTTGCCAGCACCCTCCTCCCCCTGCCCAAATGCCACCGGCACCAATTCCTTTGGTTAACGACCTCTACGGATTTCCTTCAGCACCTCCAATAAAGAATTAAGAAGAGATTTGTCTAACAGCCTCTTGTCAGGAGGACTAATGTGCCCAGCAGTGCCAGTGGGGTTTTGGCAGTGCCACAACATGTGGCGCTGCCGGTGCTGTGGTGCCTCTGGGCACAGAGCAGCCCTGGCACACTCCACACCTGGCTCAGCACACAGACCACACCTCACCCTTAAAAAGATGTTGAGTAACACTGCCACTGGCCAGCATATCTGAACAGAGTAATATAGCCGAGACTATTACGGGGAATACAGAGGTGAAAAGTGTATGTGCATCATGCGGCTTTTTTTCGTCAGGCTAGGTAGAGTTTTATAATGAGGGCAGAGTTCACTGGTGATTATTGCTTAGAAAAGTTTCCATGGATAGCTATTTTTCTTTCTTTTCTTGCCAACTGGCTTTTTGAAATATCAATTTACCATAGGAAAAATCCTCCCCAAAAGCAGGAGTCTCCAGGCACTATGGGCCAGGACTATGTCAGTGCAACTGTGCTGTAAAAAAACAGGAATGTCCTCAACAGTAACATAATGGCTCGTATTTCTTAGGCATAAGCTGTTGAACATCGGTAGGATAAGACATGAACAGCAGCACATTTCTGAGTATTTTCTGCCTAGAAATATACAGGCCAAATTTTTCAAATGAAGCTGTAGCTGTTTCTCCATGCATGGGTTTGTGTGTTTTCTCCTCGCCACCGTCAGCCGCCCTTGCAGCGCCGAGCACGGTGGTTTGTTTTTCAGGGCTGTTTGCAATCCCAGGATAGCTGCAGAGGAGAGCTGCTGCAGCTCAGAGGTGCAGGGCTGAGCTGTTTATCCAAGCTGGGGAAATATGAGGTGCAAATCCTTTCCTGAACAGCAGCTATCAGCAGCTCAGGTTCCTTTGCACAGCATTGCTCTCTCCTGCGAGCTGCTGACAATGGCAGCCAAGGACTCTTTTCTTTCAAGACCCTTCCAGAAAGGTTCCACCTTCCTAATATCTTACTCAGCAGTGCTGAGCACCTTCAGAGAAATAAAATGATGTGCTCATTTCTGCCTTGGTCTGCTGCAGTTCCCCAGGAGCATTAGTTCACATATTCCTCTCACCTTGACTAAAATGATGAGAAATGGATATCGCACTGTCTTTCTCTCTCTCTCTCACACACACACACACACACAATAACACATATAGATGCATTTAAAGAGACAGCTTAAAACCTAAGTTATAGCCCAGGAAAAACAAGTAAAGGTGGGTTGTTTTTTTTTTCTCCCTCAAATTCAGTTTTCAAAGTGAATTCAGAGGGAGTTGCCACTTTGGCTGATGAGATGTGACCCGTTTTAATCACTGCTGTCCACTGTCAGGTATGTCAGGCAATTTAGCTTCAGGTGCATAATGGCAAATTATTATAGAGACAGAATGATTTTAAGTTTCTAGACAGTGGGAGCATTCCCAGAATCCATTACTGCCTGATTAAATTACTCAGATTTCTGTGTGTGAAGGTTTTGTACAGCAGCATGTAATCCACGAGAGTAACTAATCATATCATATTGATTTAGATGCTGCTAGAATGGGAAATCTAATTGTAATACTGTGAAAGCTTCTTGGGGAATCTGTACTAATGATTGCATTTGTAATCCCATTTGCAGGTGAAAGTTCTGAAGCGCAGCTGTGAGATGAATAGCAATGACGACGGTTTGGACACAGCCCTGCAAAATCAGGTTGCCGAAGATGAGACGAGCGGAGGTTGTCCTGATGACTTAGCAGAAAGTTTACATCCTTCTGATTTTCTCCATTGATGCTTCCTGGACTTACACATACAAAATAACGTGAGCAAAAGGTGCAGGCAAAGATGAGAAAGGAGGCAGAGTTCAGCCCCCTGTCCTGCTTAACTTCGGAGGCCATCCTGGGAGCCAACACTGCAGTCTGAGCTCTGCTGGGGTTTTGAAAGGACACCACTTCTTTGCACTCTCTTCTTTTTATCTGAGGACAAACACATTTGAAAAGCACTATTCATTCAGGCAAATTAAATGCCTACCTGGTTTTCATTAACATTCTTTATTGTTGTTTGATTCTTCTTTAAATACAAGTTTCTACAGTGTTTCTTTTGTTTGATGATTGCCAGCAACTTGATCTGCCTTGACTTTTCATGTCTGTTCTCTGACAATGTTATCCTCTCTCTTTTTTCCCTTTCTGGAATATGTGGGCTATTAACATGTGAATTATATGAACTGCTTTTTATCTTTCCTCTTTGTGATATTATTGTAGAGCTGTATAAATATAAAAACATAATGTGATTAATTGCTTTGCTCCCTTACCGTCATGGGATTTTTGTAGCTGTTGGGTTTTTTTCAGTTTTCTGACCTGTTTATAAAGAAATATAAATATATATAATCCTATCAAGAGAACCCTTGCATCTCTTGCATACAGCAGAACTTGGGAGGTGGTTTGATGGGTGAGAGAGCACAATTACCTGGGAGAAGAGCTGCCCACCAGACTTTGACAAGGACTTGAAACACTTGTGTAGGTCAGGTTCAGCAAGCTCTCAGTTTGGGGGACAGGTCTCTTCAAGACACTGAAGCCTCCTTTCCAACATGCGATAGGGCTCAGCTCACTTTCCCTCTTTGGCCCCTTCCAGCATGTGATTTTTGAGGCCCAAACAGCCATGTCTCTTACAGGTGAGGTCTGGTTTGACTCTGAGTTAGTGGCTGCTTTTGGAGAATAGTGGAAGAGACACCTTCGTCCTTCCCATGGGAGCTGACTCAGACAGATGCCAGGCTGGATTTCACAGCCCTGTGTCTTCTCCTGCTCAGCCTACAAACCACATCAGGGAGCCCTGCAAAACACCGGGGCTACATGTGCTGCCATCACCTTGCTGAGCCCTCCAACGGGATGAAGAGCAGAGCCTGGGACAGGGATTTTCCTGGGGAGCCAGCCCCAAGCAGGACTAAAGGCAACAGATATAAACCACAAATTTCATCTGCATCCTTCCTGCAGGTGCTCTGCAAACTCACCATGTCCTGCTGTGCATCAAAGCTTGTGAGGAGAGGGGTGGTGGCCCACTCAAGGGGAGCTCATCCCTGCTGCAGCTGTTCAGTGCTTCCCAGTTTTCTCTTCTTGTCTATGCTTTGGGTGAACAGGTACAAGGCAGAATAAACTGGGGCCTTGGGCAGATGCTACCTGGCTCCAAACAGGTTTTAAACTTTTCTAAGGTGCAACATTAATTATTTTTATTGCAGTGTATTTTCTTGCACAGTTCAGGTGTAGTTTAATCCCACTCACAACAGAGAGATTCTGAATAATACAAAAGACATAAGAAAACCCTGAGACTTTGATATAAGCCCCTATTACTGTTCCTAGTCATGAACAGACATTGCCTTTGTATTGGGGAGATCAACAAAACTGGAAATTAATTAAGCATAGTTTAAATAGCTTTTAGGATATTCAGTTATATATAGGAAAGCATTTTACAAGCATGTTTAATGGATGACTGTCTATTACGTGTCATTGAAACCCACGGGGTGTTTATTTAATGTCAAGGCTTCTCAAAGTTTTAGAGAGCATTCGCATTTAGGATAAACTACAGTTTGCTTCCTTGACAGGTATGCAAAGGTCTAAATGCTTTGGAAAGTCATGTTGGGAGAGCTTATTTTTGGTAATATAGATGGCCAACAGCTGTGAATCATGTTTCTAAAGAAGGTCTGCAACTAGAGTCAGTTCCTCAGGCTGGCATGATCCCTGCCAGGCAGGAACAGGATGAGATGGAAGGAAGCAAGCAAGCAAGCAAGCAGGCAAACAAGCCTGGTTCATGTGCTGTGATCCTGTACTCAAGGACCACAGTAAATGTGTCATTAAAAGATATTACACTAAAAATATACACAGATTTTCCACATCACTGAGTTTTTCATGGGGAACCATACAGCAGTGCCCCAGATATCTATTGCTGCTCAACAATGGGCAATAATAAGAAGAGCATTTAATGAGATAATTTAAGTTAAATCACATTAAATACAAGATTATCAGATCCTGCCTTACTATGAAATTGCAGGCTCTTTTCCACCATTATATGACATATACTTTCCAAAAGTCTCAAATTTCCCTGACAGAGATTTCCTTGAGGTCTGAAAAATGCAGAGCAGATATAGAAATGCTTTAATGAATGCAGTCTCCTCTACTTCACTGTATTACTTTATTCTCTTTTTCTGGGCTGCAAAAAAAAATCAGTAGTGAGACTCGGACTCTCAAAGTGATGCTGACATCCATCCAACCATTTCAGTTTCTCTGGAGATTGCTCCGTGTCTATCAACATCTAACCGGGTTGAGGTTTTAACGTGTATGTTGCCATCAGCTCGGCTGCCTGCCTGTCAGCTGGCAGATCTGTGATCTGAGCTATCCTCTTTCTGATTTGATTTGCACATTTCCCAGTCTTTTGCCTGTGATGCACTCTTGGTAGGTGTCTGAGGACTGTTCCCCAGCATATATCACAGCTGAGCTGTGCTCTGTACAATGCTTGAGTCAGGGGTATGAGCCACATCAGGCCTTGTTGAGCTGTCCTGGGTTGGATTTCTGTTATACACCCCCACACCACTGTAGCAATTTCTAGCCTACAAACAGGGCTTTTTGATCCACAACATCAGAGGGACTGAAAATAACTGTGATTAAGGGTAAGCAGAGTATTTATACATACATGCTGAAACTGATAGAAAATGCAATAAGTATAAGATTGAAGAAAACATTGAATAGAGTCCCAGGAAGCAGGCTTGTTCTTTTGTCCACCAGACCAGAAGGTATGGTCCACCCATGCTGGCATTTTCAAAGCTGTTCTTGTTTCTTTCTTTCCCTGCCCAGCCTGTGCCAATGGCAGGTTCAAACTGTGAGGGTGCTGCTGCTGCCCAAAACTGTTCAGAGACCAAGTGCAAGGCGATGAATAAAGAACTCAAGTCAGAAGATTCGTGACGGATGTGTGTGTAGTTCAAGGTACGGCATCCTCCAGAGCACGTGGACCTGTTTGCCCACAAGGCAGTGTGAGATCTGCAGAAAAGGCATCCAATGGGGTCTGGCTTCATGCCCTCAGTTGAGGGCCACCAGCAGGGTCTGACTCAGTGCCTGAAGCCAAAGGGCACCATTCATACCAGGACGGAAGCTTCCCAGTTGAGAGAAGTGATACCTCTCCCCTTACCCGACTGCTGCCCTGTGGAGTTTTCACCCCAAATCCATGTTCCTGGAGGCATTTCGCATGATGTCTGAGGTTTCTTAAAACAGCAGTAAAAAAAAAATTTCATCAAAAATCCCAACTCCAAAGGAGATGAAGTCCTATAAACCAAAACTGCTGAAGAGTTCTCCTTTATCATTGCTGAAGCCATAAGAGGCAATCTTGCTACAATGGGGTGACATGCACAGGGTGCTGCAAGGCATCCCTGGCTGTGTGATCACTTGGTGAAGACACGTCAACCCCTTTCTCTGGAGTTCCTGCTGTGACACTTCTCAGCAAACAGGATTACTCCCATTTCATGCTCAGTTTGCATGTTTGGGGTTTTTTTTCAGAAAGGGATAGTGGTTTTTTGTGTGTTTTGTGCTTCCCTGTAATTAATCTCTAGCACAGATATATGCTTTCTTGTGCTAGGCCTCTTTTTCCTAGTATATTCAGGCTTTATATCTCAGTCAACATATTACCTTCCCCTGAAAAAGAATTATTTCTGTAATCAGATTAGTGCTGAATTTATACTAAGTCTGAAGTACAGCTTTACTCACTTGATTATTCAGTTTGCTGTAAATGTTGGGAATAAATTCCAAGAGAGCGAATCAAGCAATTTATTTTTTTACTACCCTTATACATATTTCTACTTATTTGTCGTGTACCTTTACTACCCAGCTCTAGTTGTACAGAGTAGACAAAAAAATGAAGCTTAGCAAGACTGTATGACCTATCTGAATGCTGAGATAAGAGCTTTAAACAATTTTCCCAGTAGAAAACTCCTAAAGTTCCCATGAAATTTCTTCTGAGGTAAAAGCTGTGAGGGTTTTGGCTTTTCTTTTTTACACACACATTGCTCATCTGAGATGTTGAAGAGATGTTGTGATGGAGGGCAGTTTCCCTACTGCTGCATTAATGAGAGCAATGGCAACAGAGTTATTCTGTTAATGCCAGCCCAGGCATATGAACTCACTTCACCCATTAATGCAACATGACTCACAATTTTTTTGTGTGTGTGAACTCCTATATGGTCAGCCTATGTTGAAATTATCCAGGTTGGGTGGTGTCTATGCTTTCTGTAAACAGTGCTCACTGTGAGTGGTATTGTTTGTCTTAAAGACAGGTGTTTTAGGACATTTCTGGGACAAACATGCTGGATATGAAATACAAATGTAAGCGTGATATGCATATGAACTGGGAAGATGGACAAGTAACAATTCTTTTAAGTCCTAAGAGGGTTCTTTATTTCATAAAATTTAAGAGGATTGTTTCTTGAGTGTTAGGGAAAGAGTTAATAAAAGTAAAGTCTGAAGTTGCCAAGTTATTAATTTTCCATTCAGGAATAGGTTTCTCTGAATTCAATTACCCAGCTGCAGAAATGCTTCCCAGTATTTGACATCATCTTCTCAAAAGTGTAAACGATGGTGTACACATGGTGCCACTTGGAAATGAAAGGCTCTGCATGTCATGTCAAGTTGGCCCTGGCAGAGCGTGCCAAGGTGTCTCCTGCAGGACACCACATCCCTGCCCGGCGAGGAGCAGTGCCTGGCACAGGAACCTGGTATGAACTTCCATGAAAAGCAACCATCACGCTTTCCATATGTTGCCTTTTCTTTGGGATTCTCTAGACCTTGAACTAGTTCATCATTATTACTGTGTTACAATGAAAAATGTATTTCATGCTCTATTTCATCCTGCTTTCTAGTAGCCCCAAATATCACGCTGGAATTGAAATAACCCTCTTCAATCTGAGAAGTGTCCTATGACTACTGGAGGTCCTATGAGGACCACTTTTCTTGGGAAGTAACCAAGGGGCAGTTTTCAGTCTGAAAAATGCATCCGTGGTGACTTGATATCTCAGCCTGCCTGGTGATGCACTGATTGGCAGGGGTTATCTTTGAATGCTGACTCCTTTTCCATCACAGCTTGTCTCCCAGCAGGCTGCAGGCAGTCACAGAGAAGACATATGGGTGCCACTGGCCATCCCTGCCACTGCTCTAGGGCATGGGGGCATTTGTGCCCAGGAGGCTTAGATACCATTTCCCAGCAAGAGGGAAACATTCTGTAAAAAAAAATTTCCAGGATTTCTCACTGTCTAGTTTAGTTTTCATTGTCTTGAGGGTTGAAATTGCCAGTGCACACACTGGTGGAGTCACTCTGGTAGAGGAACAGTTAAATCAGATCCCTGTGGCAGGAAGTACTCCTTCAGTCTCCTCTTTCCTACCCATAGTGTTGTTCTCATTAATTTTTGCTCCTAGTAATATCTCTGTGTATAAATAATTCTAGTCTCTCCTCTGTTTTCACAACCATCAGGGATTTACAGAGCCTGAAAGAAGTAAGTTACGCACTGAGAGTGTTGTAAAATAGACAAATATGCACCACCAGAAATACCACATTATACTGGCATAGCCCAGGGCCCCCTGGTCCCTCAAATGGGCCACATCACGAAGCCCTTGCAGACCATAGCAGCATGAAAGCTAATATACACTTTTTGGTATGGTATGGTATGGTATGGTATGGTACGGTACGGTACGGTACGGTATGGTATGGTATGGTATGGTATGGTATGGTATGGTATGGTATGGTATGGTATGGTATGGTATGGTATGGTAGAGTATAGTATAGCATAGCATAGTATGGTATCGTTTTGTATAGCACAGTACAGTATAGTCTAGTCTTTTTTTTTTATGGTGGATGGTAAGGGATGCTTTAGCCTTCTGTTAAGTTACATGTTGTTATTTAAGCACTAGAGAGCAACCTGAGGTGGTGCTACACCCCCTTTTGTGTATGTGTGTGGAGCTCCGAAATTTTATTAGTAAACAGTAAAAGCTAAATAATTTGCACATGATTTACCGATTCTATCTCATCCCAATAAAAATACAGGGTTGCATGTGCCTTCAGATGCTCAAGGGAACAAGCAGGAGCAATCCAAATTTCCTGACCGGTTTATGGCATTCTCGGTTGGCCATCCTTGGCTAGTATGCATTCACAGGTCCCAGCACTGGTAGGAAACAAAATTGCTCTGCAAGGTAAGGTCTAGAAAGAAAATATTCTTGATTTTACTTTCCTAGTGCCTATTTTTTAAGGTCTTTACAATGGAATTGAAGTCTATTAAAAGTAACATATTTCTTTCCCCTCCCATCTGAATATCTCCAAGCTGTTACACTCACATAAAAGTTTAGCATCGTACGTCAAAAATACTGTCACCTCTACTTCAGAAACAGAGCAGCCAGGGCCCAGAGGAACCTCTGACAGTCTGCCCTGGGTCACAGGTATATTAGATCAGGACCCAGAAAACCTGGTCCTTTTCCATGATGTGATGGAGTGTTCCCTAGGGACTTGTCTCTTCCGTATCCATACTGTTCAGGCACCAGGGTCTGGAGGCTGGGGGGTTTCCAGCCATCAGCAGCTCCTGCCAATCTCTGCCTCTCACAGCCCTGCAGTCCCGACAGCACAGTGGAGGGTGAAGGTGGCCAGTCACCACATCGGTGGTGGCACCTAGGTCACATTTTTCCTGCAGAGACATGCTCCTGATGGCTGTGCCTATTTCAGGGTGTTTTTTTCTATTTTTCACCTGGTATAAGGGGAGAAGGTTGACAGCCATGACACACAGTTTCTTCCTCAGGCTACTCTGCCAGAGCTGCTTTTCTCAGCTGCAATCTCAAGTCATTTTAAATAACTCCCCAGCAGCTCTAGCACACACTAATGTGATTAGGCCACTAGCTTCTCTGACCATATTGCTTCATACTGCATTTCAGACAGTAAATGCATTCCTCCCCTTGGAGCCACCTCTCCCAATTGCCCCCAGTGCCTGAGATGTTTATAGCAGTACAAGAATTCATCACTGTGCCCCTGTGGCAACAACTGCACTCGTGTTCACCCTCTCTCCTACCACACACAACACGCATCCCGGAAGATTTGGACAAGACCAACTGCACTGTCATCCTGCATCCTCTTTTGAAAGTGTGGTGACATTTCAGGCCGTGGTGGAGAAGCACAGTGGTCACGGCAGGGACCGGACACTGTGCTGGGTGCGGCAGGCAGCTGGCAGTGGCATGAGCAGGGAGCCAAGAGCACAGCAATTAGGCAACACATTCTGTTTCCTGCTACAGGCAATATTTTCATAGACTGTAAAATCTCTTTTCCTAGCAACGGCTGTCCTCTTTCTTGATTTAGTACCTATGGTGCTGACAATTTAAAGTCATGTTTATTTTACAAGTAGCTTAAACAAATCTCTGGGAAGGTGGCTTTTGCCCTTTGAGGAAGATAGACTGGGTCTCTTTTTGCAGAGCAATACCCTTAAATGGGTGTCTACAGAGCTATGAATAATTTGCTCACTACCAGGATTTGAGGAGAGAAAACCCACTTCCCCTAGAGAACACACGTTTCTCTGGGGAAATCTCTTCTTTCACTACAGATGAACAAGTAATCAAAGGAAATCTTTCTACGAAAATAAATGTCAGAGAAATGGGATTCCTGCAGACAGTTGCAGTTCAACCACATCTTCACTTGAAGGAATTTGACCCTATGTCACCGACTTAATTCTCCTTAAGGAAAACCAATAGGCTGTGCTGTGTCACTGAAGGAGCCAGTGTCACTAGTGCACACGTGGGCAGCCACTCTGCCTGTGGAAGCCTGGGCTCCTGAGATCAGAAAAGCCTTTCCACTGAATAATTCTCTGTTACAGTGTGTTCTAAAATATGCAACTGTCTTAAAATAATGGGTCTCATCTTGATACAGCCAGTTAATTTTTCCAATGGTCTTCTCCTTCATTGGCAATTATGAGCACTATAACGTAAAGACAAGATAGGGAGCTGGGCTTTATATACTGCAGTATGACATATTTAGTATCAGCTGGGTTTTCCCAAGATTGTAGGATGATGATAACCAACTGAAGAATACTTCAGCTCTGCAGGACTACTAGTGTAGTTTATCAGTCTGAAAAAAGGTTTACTATCATCTTCATATACAACTCATGTGACAATGTGTCATGTGCAGATTTTACGGGGAGAAGCTGTCTTCTGAGATTCACTGCCGTATATTATTTTTATGCAGGTTTATGTTTAGAGGCACTTACAGGTGACTAAGATATAGTGGTACTCTTTACCATGAGATATAGTGGTACTCTTTACTGTGAGATGAAGTTGTATTAAAGCCTGGTTATACAACCTCTGTATTCCTTTAGTCTGGCTTTTCCCTGTGAAGTACAACCAATACTGAGATGCAACAGGCTGGCCCTATCATTTGATTAAACAATTATTTCTAATGGAAGGGGAAATCAGTTAATAAAAACCATAGAATCACATAGTGATTTAGGTTGGAAGAGACCTCTGGATGTCTCCGAGTGGGGTAAGTGTCAAAGGAGAGCAGGTTGCTCAGAGCCTTGCCCAGCTGAGCTTTGAACATCTTCACAAGTGGAGACTCCAAACCAATTTGGAAATCCTTTTCTGGTGTGTAACCGTTCTCACTGTAAATATTTCTTTCATTGTGACAATCTGTGATTCCCCATGCTGCAACCTTTTCTAGCTGACTGTACATCACTGTAAAGAGCATGGATTTGTCTTCTCTGTGGTACTGAAAGTCAGAACTTCAAACAGGGTAGAACAGCCATGCAGTCCACCTTGGTCCACTTCTCTCAAGGCTAAACTAAGCCTGTTTCTCAGACTCCTCTCACACATTGTGTGCTCCTAACCCTTAACCCCCTCAGTAGCCCTGAGCTGCACTTCTTCCAGTTAGTCCATACTTATACTCTTCCAGCTTGTTGGGGCTGCTCTGAATGTCCTCCCTGTCCTTTTGCATACACACCTGTCCCTAATTCACTGTTACCTTACGGAGAGTACATCCCCTCCCAGCAGTCAGGTCACTGATGAAGGCATCACGAAATACCAGCCCCAGTATCGATCCCCAAGGAGCACCACCTGGGACCGGCTCCTGGGTAGACAGTGAAACAGAAGTCACTGTCCTCTAAGTTCAATAGTTTGGCCAATTTTTATGTCCCTTCTTGTCCATCTGTCTAGTCCATATCCTTCTTACCTGGCTACAAAGTTACCATCTATGGTGCAGAATGTTGAAAGCTCTGCTAAAATCAACACCGTCTGTCCTCCTGTACTGCAGAGCTACACACTGCAGCACAGGGGCAATCAGGTCAGTCACCAGTGACATGCCCTTCTTCCTCCCCTGTCTTTGTCTTTTATCAGAGGAAGTCTCTTATAGGACATCATGTGTGCCTCCAGAAAGTACAGAAGTTGTGGCAGTCCCTTCTCTGTTGGGAAGGACATGCAGCAGGAGAAATTTGCACCCTGTTGAAGCAAAGGCTTCAAGGACATGAAAACTTTTCCCCTCAGTGAAGAAATTTAAGCCAAGACCAGCACCTATCTCATCCTAGAGACAGACAATTGCTGAGCACAAGCGCTCTACTCTAACACTCAGTTTTTGCCAGCCCAGATCTCGCAGTTTCTGAGAAGAGCTGTATCTGATTCAAACAAGACCTGGCTTTGGTTTCACAGTGCCAAATCAAGATGGAGAAGCAGTTTCCACTGCAGGCAGCAGTGTCAGCTGCCAAAACCTCATGTCTCCATGCACTAGAGAAAAGAAATATCCTTATTGCTCCTGTCACTATTATTTACGTATTTGCGTTATCATTGCACTCACAGACCAGGCTTCCCAATGCAGGACGCTGCAGAAAGTCTAAGATAAAAGAATGGCCCCTTCCCTACAGCTCTCATATGCTAAGCCACTATTTTCTCCTCTGCCAAGCAGCTGCCAGGTGCATCTCTGTGTATCTGTGAGAAGCCTGAGCTTAATTTTTTTCTACACAATTCAAAAGATTTGCTGCAGTAAAGAGCTATATTTTGTGGCTAAAAAGTCAGAGAGAGAACAGCCTCAGCATAATTAATTGTGGAGTACTGCAGCCCCCATGCTGCTGACTGATCTCAGTAACCTGAGGGGGTGTCACACTCTCTCTTACCTCCCCGTGCTAATCAGGACCTAGTTTCTTTCAGCAGTGAGGAGATTACCAAATCCAGCTCTGTTCTGCAGGAATGCCTGGGCAGGATTTATCAATCGCACACCTAAATCACATTCTCTTTCCTTATACCAGTTCTGAGGATAAGAGGAAGTGCTTTTTCTGGGACTGTTCATCAGGCTTTATAGTGCACTTACGAACTGGGGCCGTGTAAGCTGTGGAGGTGCCACAGAAATATACACCCGTTTTATTTATGTGATTATCTGTTAGTGTAAGGGCAGTAGCCAGCCACTCTAAGGTATAAGCTCAAGCTTTATCTCAGGGGGAGATAAACACCTATTAAATAAGAAGTTAAATCTGTAGAAAGCAGTGGGAGCAAGTCTTGAGAAACAGAGAGCACAGACTTTTTAGAAAGATGCTGTGATTGTTGTATATTGATCACCATTACCAATAAGTGTAAAGACCAGAGAGTACTACACTGATGGATAACACTGGGGCTAAAAGATCAGAGTAATCTAGCAAGGATAAAACAGAGTTTTGGTAGGATCAAATAAGCTAGACAGAGAGGAGACATAATATTCTTGTGATCTCTACAAGTTCTACAGTATTGCTCGCTGCAAAACATCCTCTCTGCTGCCTCTAAAAATGGAAATCAAGTAGATAGAAGCTGGATATCGGGTGGAGGCATTAACAAAAATGCATCTGTCTAAACTGGTGCAAAGCAAGGTCACATCTTGAAGAAAAGAAGATTCTTCCTTTAAATTGCTGCTTAGTCCAATACAGGGGTATGCCACAAAAGTAGAGAAGCACCCTGTATTTCCTCATGTACTGCCTTGATAAGATTTATTGTTTGAGGGCTGTGGCTTATGTCTGATATACGAATGCCTGCTCTTCTATCTTCCACTTGCTTTAAGAAACACTGTGCTTGTCTGAGTCTCCTGAAATCCCAACACGATCTGTGCTGTTTGGCTCTCTCCCGCAGACCACCCTGGTGGGATATGCCTTTGACAGCCTGCTGTCAGAGGATTTCCCTGCAGGCAAATTCTCTTTTTAAAATTCCTGACAGAAATAGCTTTTGAAAGGTTTCATTTTGTAAGTGCCTTTCATTTGCTCCCATACTGAAACCTCCTGGAAACTGGATTACCTTCCCCTGGATGTCTCTGGTGGGTGTTCTTGTACCTGAATAAAAGGATACAGGATACAGTTTTTCTGGTCTGATTAGGGGAGTAATTTATATTCAGCAGATATCCAGAAAGCATGTCTGAAGATCTACAGTACGTGACATCTTGAAATAACTGGAGTAGGGTCTACAGTGTTAATTAGGAATTACGTATGTGTCCAAAAAATATGTAAATAAAGTATAACAAGCAAGGAATGCTAAAGATCACAAAGAATGAAGGTACTCAGCAATGCCTAATTAAAGAGACTGCCAGTGTAACTAATTAATGAATCTTCTTTTTCAAGATGATCCTTCTAAATGACAACGCTCTAAAATGTGACTTTTCCATATTCATTTGAGATCAGGCACCAAAAAGCACATTCCAGTTAGAGAACAAAAATAATGACACTATACCATGACTAATGCCCTGGAGAGTGGCCACAATCAGGGTGTAGGGGTCCAGCCAGAGCAGTTTGCTGTGGACCACCTTTATGGACCTTGGTCTAAAACAAAATGTACAGCTGCTTCCCAAAAGATTACAGAATGTGGGTAAGTTCTGTCCTAAGCAAAAGCTTTCCAGAACCTTGAACTTTTTTCCTTTCTATCACCATGTTTTTCAGACTGCATGGGGTGGAAGAAAAGGGGTTTGTAAACCAAAGCCAGACATGCAGCGAAGTGCAGTAGAGGGACCTTTGTGTTGAAGTCACAGCAGTGCCTCTGAACTGTGGCTTTGTTTCCCAAATAAATCACAGGTACTGAAGGAGCAGACAGCTTGGAGCATGGCTGTAAAGGTTCTCTGTTAAGAAGGAGAAACTGTTTGGCCACGATAAAAGGAACATGAATAGTTTTGAAGGCAGCTACCCCACAAGTGGAACTGTGAAGCCACTCATCAGCTTATCAATCATGAGGAAGAGATTGGAGACGAGAATGTCTCAAAATGAGGTTGATTTCCTCAGGGTTTTAAAAACAGGATTCTTAGTTCTTGGGGTTTTAAAAAATATGAACACAGTTGCCCATCCATGTCTCTGGCAGATAAACACAAGCACACACACAAATATATAAAACATATATACGCATCTGTGTTTTGCCACACTTTGAAGTATCAAAAGAAAATATGCTGACCCACCTCCCTTGCTCCCAAACTGGCCATTGATTTTCCTCCATTGCTGTAGAGGTAGGACTGAAAGTAGATGTCCCATCAGCATGCAGAGATATAAGGTATTGAATCAAAGTTTGTAACTCTATATTGCAAGGTCTGTGGTTACTCAAAGCTATTTGGAAGTTGTTTTAAAGAGGAATTTCAGTTTCCTCCTTTTTTTTTTTCAGCATGGAAAAGGAGAAATCATGTCCTACATTTGTTTATTTTATTCAAACACCATCACTAGGATTTGTGTTCAGCATTTCTGTGTGAGAAGCTTGTGAAGTAAAATTGTTCAATGCCTGTGTCTGTAGCTTTGCCAGTAAGTGGTGCTAGCTGCACAGTTTTGTTGCCCTTCCAGGAAAATTAATGGTAAGGCTACAGCAGGTCCCATTTTAGAGGAGTATGTTTTTTGAGGAAAATATGCAAATATAAACTGTTTGAACAACACAACTTGGGAAATCATCCTCTGATCATTTTAAGGCTGTGATAGGCACATTTGATGGAGCAGTGTCCAAATTCTTTAGCCATTTTTATGGTTTATACATCACATACATGTGTGCAAGATCTGCACATGAAGGAGGTCACGTTCTTACCAGCATTTACCTGTCTCGTGCACATACTATATTGGCTGAGAAAGCACAGATTAGTTTGATATATACTTATGCACATATGTACCCTGATGCTGAATACATGCCTAGGCTGCACACTGCAGCACTCGGACCTGCTGCAGCTCTGGATTCATGCGTGGATGCCCTGTTACTATGGGGATTGGCTCCGCTGAGCCCTGTGACAGTAAAATCCCAGGCTTGCATCTAGTCATCCAGGGAGGGCTAAAAGGCAGAGAGCCCTTCGGAGGGGGAAAGCATATTTACCACTCAAAAACATGCTAAATGGGCATATATTCACCTGCACGCTTGAGTGCCTCCAAAATAGGGAAAATATTAATCCCATCATCTGAATAGCACTTATCAGCAGAGGATTTGCTTAAGAAGATTTTCTATCTTGGCCTTTTCAAGGAGGGGTGAAGCTGCTCCAGCAGCTGGTGGGTAGCTCAGGGAAGTCTGCCCGTCGAGAGAAATAAGAATGGAGGTTCAGACAGTGAGAAGGCGCAAGCAGATGTACGTGGAGGTGAGGGGCTGCCTGGCTGTGGTGTGGGGCGGTGGTGGGGCTCAAGGCCAGGTGTGGCATTTTACTGATCCTGCCAGATACCCCTCTGTCCTAGGGGAACCCTCAGACACAATGAACCAGAATCTCCAGGACACACTAAAGTAAACCCATGTCTGATTTTTGTTGGAATGTGAGAGAAAAGGGGCTGATGGCCATGGAGGGCTTTATGGGGTGGTCTTCCTGCGTGCTCTGACTCAGAGTAAACACCCATTTATTTCAGCAAGAGGGGTAGGACCTTCTCTGTCTGATTATTTGTTCATCAGAGCTGTGGGGCTCCCCAAGAGGGAAGTGCTAGGGCTTTTCTTCTTGACGGTACCAGAACAAGGAAGCCCCTGCAAGTGCAAGATTCATCCGAGTTTTGTACCAGCAAATTTTTCACGAGTTGTCTGCCTCCCTTGCTCCTGTGCTACATTTTGGTGCCCCCCATACAGTCCAGTCCCTCCCCTCAGAATCAGCCCCTAAGGAGACAGCTAGAGGGAGACCCTGGTCTCTGAAGACTCTCCGACCTGAGTGTGGGGCTTTCCTGTGAGCTGGGGACTACCATGTCTCCACTCTGGCAAGTCAGACTACACTCTGGATGGGGAAGGGCTGTGGGGCTCCAGGCTTCTCCCTACACACTGAGAGCATTTCCGTGGAGTGGTGACTGCTGAAAAGACATAGAACAGGTGCTACCCAAGGCCAGAGGGGGTTTCTGAATGGTGGTCAGTGCTGGAGCGAGGGTTTTGGGAAGGAACTCTCCTGTTCTGTCTGCACAGGTTTCAAATCCCCTGAATTTTGATTTCCACTGCAAGGGAGAAAAAACAAAAGGGAGACGAGTTAGTCTCTGCAGAGCAGTCCCAGGGGGTGTCTGTACAATGCTGGTTTCTGGAAAGGTGAGGGAGGAGTCCTCGCAGCAGGAGGGAATATTTAATTAGAGCTACTCTTGCCCACAGAGAGGAGCTTGTGGGGAGCAGGTGGAAAAGGCTTTTAAACACTGCAATTGAACTGCCTTAATCAGAACATCTGGTAAATCTCTTGAGGAGGATATGGCACTTTTGAAGGTGATGGAAGGAATTCTCGTTTCTTGACTGCTGCAGGCAGCTGCTGCTTTTCCAAGTCCCTAATGCTGAAAGGTAGCCAGCATCCTCACCACCTGATGGGCAGGCCCCATCTCTGCTCACCCACCAGGGAAAAGGGAAAGATTTAACTTGCAGATTGGAGTGAGAGAAAGAGGCAGCTACTCATCAACAGAGAAAACCTGAAATCTTGCCCAAGGAAAAGACAGACTGACTGTGGGAAAATTCAGTGAAACCTGTTTGACGGCTCTAACCTCAGAAATCTCATCTGTTCTAGTGCCTGCAACAGGAATTGTTTTCTCAGAGTTTCATGTCTGCTTTGGTGAGAGCAGCTCCTCTGCCGCAGTGCTCCAGCCATGCCAGGGCAACAGAGGTCTGGGGTTTGTCCTGCACAAACACATCTTTCGCATTTTAAGGCCAGTGTTTTCTCCTCCGTCCATTCCCAGCATAATGTGGATTTGCAAAGGTGACTGAAAAATGGGCTGTGCAAAGTCATTAGCTACATTGATTCTCATTATTGTAGCATATGCCAGTGCAAAAACAAGCAGCATTTGCAAGATGGATGGGTTGCACCGGCTGGGCTGTGAGTGCCTAATTAGTTAAAATACACAGCATCATAAATGCCAGCACTGACAGCTGAGGCCTTGCAATGTCAGTATGGTGAGCAGCATTAATTTGTTCTGACATCAGACTGCTCCCTTGGTATGGATACCAAATCCTTGCTCTTTGCTGCAGCCCGAGTCCTGCACCCAAATGCAGGACAAATGCGTGTGTGTCATGGAACTGGCCCAAGGTACAGCAGCAGTGGCTGTGAGAGGCAACAGCAGCAGCAGCAGCAGCAGCAGCAGCAGCAGGGACAACACAAGGCAAAATAGGCTCTGCAGGAGGCCAGCTAAGTGCTGTGATGTCCTTTCGCTCAGCCTCCATAACCCAAAGAGCTGTAGGAATGTGCAGGCAGGGACTCCTCATTGCTCAGCATGCAGCTGTCCCAGAAAGGGGGAAGTCAGCTTTGTGGTTTCAGTTCGAAATCAGAATAGGGACGCATTGGATGTGCATCCATCACTACAAAACTGCCTCACTGAATTGAACTCTTGTCCTGTCACAAAGCCTGACTTTAATCCTGACAGTGGAAGCTTGGGCACCCATACTGGAGCAGTGCCTGAGAGTGCTCTCGGCATGTCTGAGAGGATCCCACCCTGCATGGCTGGTGTGGGGATTCTTTGCCCTCATCCCACCAAGGAAAAGTCACAGCCTTCAGAAAAATGCCCCAACTTCTTTCCCTGCTTCCCCAGCACAGTTAATCTAACCTTTGCCAAGGAAAGCATCTTGTGAATCAGAGGGCACCGTGCCAGCTGATCTGTGAACAATTTAACTGATTTTTCATTAACCAGCAGCTTATGGAGAAGTTGCTAAATTTTATGGGCCATTAGCAGCTTCTGACGCTGCAAAGGACTATGAAATTCAGGGTCTTGCAGTTTTCAATCTTGTAGGCTTGATAAATAGCCCTTGTTGGGAGCATAGATTTGAACAAACACACTCAGTATGGCCCCATATGAACAAGCTGTTGGCAGCATGAAGAACGGGGGATGTGGGGATGGGAGTGACTGCAGCAACCCACAAGCTTGTCTACACCCCCTCCAAAGTGGGGAGTTTTCTTGAGGAAAGGTGATTTTGAGAAATGTTGTCCTGAAGATGGTCCATGAAGACGTTGGAGAGTGGGAGTGAGGCAGTGAACAAGGGTTAACACAGCCATTAAAATACGTGTTAATTGAGTGCAGGGGAGGGCTAAGCATGCTGACTGCTGTTTATGCATGTGTAGCTGGACATCTGCAAAAATGTCATTTATCCTCCTTTACGGCTGGGAAATCTCCATCACAGAACACCAAAATAAAGATCCCCAGGATCACATGCAGGCCACAGGCCAAGCAGGTCTGGGTACAGGTTTGTCCTGGCCTCAGCTGTGAGACTGTGCTCCTCTTTTCACACAGGTCCCACAGCAATCTGCTGCCTGCCTCACTAGCCCATGCACAGGGACCAGCCCTGACTGTCACGGGCTCCCAGCTCCTGAAAGTGTTCCAGCAACTTTGCAGCAGAAATAAAGTTACTGCTTCTGCCTTTCTGAAACTCTCCCGTTGTTACGATCCAGTTTATACCCAGAAGGGCAAAGAAAGCTAAGTTTCTGTGCATAAACCAGAAAGAACTTAGAAGGTTCAAAATGCTCCCATAAATGAGATTAAAACCAAACGAGATTAAATGTTGATGCCAAAAAATTGATGTATTTTATTTGATAGTAGAGAGGTAAAGAGAAGGAAAGAGAAAAGAAAGAAAGAAAGAAAGAAAGAGAGAAAGAGAGAAAGAAATGAAAGAAATGAAAGAAATGAAAGAAATGAAAGAAATGAAAGAAATGAAAGAAATGAAAGAAAGAAAGAAAAAAGTGAAAGAAGATGGATAAAAGTAGAAAGATATCACTAGCCATAGATCCCGTGACAAGACTTGATTGTTGCAAAGTGATGTTCACAGTCTTGTTGAAGTGATAGTTGCAGTCTTGATCTGTCGGGGGTGGAGAGAGCCTGTGAAACACAGAGTTCAATATGTACTATACTTTCAGTCTAGGTGGGAATGCCCAGGTACCTTCCTGGAGTGGGGAGCTTTCCTAGTCCTCTAGTGGAAGGCCTCAGAAACGAGTCTGGGGGTGCCTTGGGGGTTTTTTGATGGTTTATGACACCTTCGCTGCCTCTCGTATCAATGTAGCCCACGTGTGAATGTGAATGTCCCATGTGAGTACGACCATTCCTGGGAGTGGAGGAGGGATGTAGGGGAAAACAATTGGCGTGATGAAAAGCACAATCTCATCTCTCGGGATCTACCTCTTTTCTGGCTCAAAGTATGTCTTGTAATCTCCGGTGGTGGGTGTTCACCCCCTCTGCCTTGTGTTCTGCCTTATGTGGATCAGAGACTTTGCTACTGCACACCCAAATCTCATCTCCTCCCCTTGGGGGGTGCAAACACTGCCACAGAAAAGCACTCTGCCCTCCTACAAATGAGCAATTGTTTTGAGTCATTAACCATTAACATTTCAGTTTCTCACCAAGAGTCGATTAAACCTCAAAATTTAGGCCTAGGGTAAACGGTGAGACTTTGAAGATAGGGTATTCAGGTTTTCTTTTTGTCTGATGTTCAACTTCTAATTAAAACAAGGCTGCTGCTGGCAATAATAGTCCAGCACACCGCTGAGGTCAGCTGAGGACTGAACTTGAAATCTATGAACTCCCCAACAGGCAGAGCTCCTCTCTGGAGATGCGATGGCAGGCGGCAGAGCCTTGCCTGCCACTGACCGGGCAGAAAGGTGCAGTCCCTGCCCTCACAGGCTGAACAGGCAAGGGCAGAACCCAGTGCTATATCAGGCTGGGCTGCAGCCATGCAACATAAATTTTAGCCCAGATGTTTTCACCAACAAGCCTTGTCAGCCTTTGACAATCCATGCATCCCAGAACCAACTAGTAAGGCCACCTGAACAGAGGAGAATTTTCCGTGATGCTCATGTTGCTTTTTGATGAAGAGACATGGGTGTGGGCAGAAATGTGGAGGATGAAGCTTGGGTCTCAAGCAGAATAATTGCTCAAATGAAATTTCTGACTCTTTTCAAAGGGAGCTGTGATTCAAGGGGCCCACCAAATCCCCACGCACACTGGGGAAGCCCTGCCTGGGAGGCTGCCCAGGCACAAAGCAGCCCTGATAGCAACACTTGCTTGCACAGCTTGGCTGGTGACATGGAACACCAGGATTCAAAGAGACAGATTTTGGAACCTTGCTGTGGGGAGGAGGGGGAATAGATGCCACTTCCAACGCACTCTGGAGAAGGGTATGGAAAGCCAAGACTGACGTTGTTAATGAAGGAGAAACCTGAGCTTCCCCTTGTGTGCTAAATCTGCTGAGTGCACCCTGGCAGTCTGCAGCCTGCTGCCCATCGCTGGGGTGAAAGCATATGTGATTCATGCATATGCCCAGGCTTGGTTTTCTTCTGTCCCTCAATATCGCACAGAGTTTCCCATTTGGAAGCCCAAGTTTATTTATTAGGGCATGGCAGAGGGATGAAAAAGTGAATCAGCTTGTACTCCCCACTGAGCTGCGGGACAGAGCTGGAGCCTGTCACTCCAGCACTTGCCCATGCTGGATAGCCACCACAGCTTTAAACCATGGCTGCTACCAGAGTTAATATGAAATGAAAAAAAAGGAAGAGGTGTAAAAAATAGAGAACTGGCTGCTAGGACTGAATGATGGTCAGCTGCTTATGGGCAAGTCAGATGTACAGAACTGGTACTGAGCACTGAGCTGGACTGCCATTTAAAAATTAAAAGAAGATTTGAAAACAGGAAAAACATGACTCAGCAGCATGAAGTCACTGGCAATAAATGTTAGGGAATTCATTTAAAAATGAAAAGGCACATCCACCTCATGTCAGTGTTGCTACCTGGTGCCCCATATCCAAGAAAAAGATAAATGCGTTATTGCATGTGTCATCCACAACCCCCTAAAAATATAAAGATCCTGAGTAATAAGTCAAGTTAGGAGGTTATTAAATGGTTGAATTGTGAACCCATTCCTGTAGAGTGTGCAGCTGGGCACCAGTGCAATGTGAGCAATGCTGTAAGCAATGCAGTCAACACTTCTTTCAGTCACCAGCCCTGCTGATCTGGGGATCTTCCCGGAAGAGTGAATGCACTCAGTAACAGTTGGGGGAAAGTAGGCATTTAATGAAAAAAGACTAGGGAGAAATCAGATTTGACAATCTGAAAGTATATACGAATATGTATTAGATCTCTTCAAGGTAGAAGGGTGCGCTCAGCACGTAATGTGTATGTTAGCAATTCAGAAGGAGATCAGTCAGGCTAATATTACAGACATTTATCTGTGATGCTTTGATCAGGTTTTCTTTTGAAGTTTCCTGAGTTAAAAATATTCAAGCAAATTATTTCTCTCTGCATTTTGATACTTGTGCTGCTAAACAGTCATTAAATGATGAGGCCCAAGAAATGTGAGGAACAAACCTCAGCATCTGTGCATATCTGTGTATCAGCTATCCAGTGTTTGCTCTGCCCAGTCTTTCCTGGTTCTTGTCATGTGTGGATTTAAGGCATGAAAAAATTTGTTCATCAACTTCTCAGAATTTAAAATACTTCATTATTCTCTGTGTGTGTGGGAGCCAGTAAAAGGGACAGACCCCGAGAGAGCTCCCCAGGTTAAAGTGACTAAAAAAGCCTCCCCCAGGATGCCCTGTCCTGTTACGGAAATGTATCCCAGTTCTGCTTCCCCAGTTCGCCTCTCTGCCCCCTTGTACCTTGCCTGCTCCTTTGGAAAGTTCTCCCTTCCCCACTCTCCCATTGGACCTTGCTCCCTGCCACTCACCCGGATTTTCCCATTGGCTCCTGTACCCTAATCCCGCCTATGTACTGCCCCTGCTGCTTTCCCTGCCCCCATATATGGCCTGGGATTTTCCATCCCCCTTGGTCTTTGATGCTTGGTCCCTTCACGGATCGGGGTCGAATAAACCTGTGTCTTGGGGTGACCCCAAGACAACCTGTGCTGTGGAATTCCACACAAAGACCCTTCCTGCCTCCTTGCCGTCGGCTTGTCGAAGAAGCTATCCAGTGCTTGTGTGTGTGTGTCTGTGTGAATGCAGTGGCTGCCGAACGGCTTTCTGTTAAAGTCGGATCCGGAGGTCGCAGCACCCCACCAGAACACCCTCCGGATCACGACATGTGTGGGCCAACCAATAACCACCTCTTCGGGTGCAAATATGTTCCGATGGCCTGCCATCTAGCACAGTTATAGCTGTTTGGAATCATGCATCAGCCTAGAGAACACGACCATTAACGCAAAAAAAAAAATCTTTTTTTTAGATGGCAGTAGGGAACCCTTCAGGAGAAGAATGTGCCTGGAGAGTCCTCAGCACCCAGCGTAACTGTATACATGGCTCTGTATTCCTGGCAGTGTTAGAGGTGTGTCCCTCCTCGGAGTTATCAGAAGACTGCCTGGTGGAGCTGTAGGATTAAGAAGAAGCCCAGTGCTGGCACTGCTAGTGCACATGGATCCGCAGTTGGTATCAAAATGCTGACACTGGAAGTAGCACAGCATTTGGCTGACATATCAGTTGGGACAGGTGCTGTCCCCATTTTGCCCCGTATCTGTTTCGTATCTGCCTGGACTTGTTGGATGTCCATTACTTGGCTAACGATGCAGTATTACGGCATAGTCAGTGCTATCTCACAGACACTATAGGCGCTGATAACTCACACAGTTACACCTACGCAGTGGTGTGCTCGTTTTAGAACTTACCTATTTTCATGCCATATTAATAAGCCAGATCCAGCCTAGCTGCTGGCAATGTGAAATGCTGCTGTATCGTCAGGGGGATGTGATTTGCAAAGCGTTCAGCTCCTGAGGAAGAAAGTGTGCTGTATTTCTTTCATATTCTTCAAAAAAAGTCATGGCATAGAATTTTTATTAATTTGATATCCAATATTCAACCCTGTTTGAACTCTACTATATTTTCTTTCATTTTAAGTTTCTCTCTATTTGTATTTGTCATAAAAGAGGGTTAGGAAAGTTCAATTCTTTATAAGGAGATGGTATAGTTTTGAGTTCTAACAACTCTTTATAGGTTGGAAATGCACTAAATTAAGTGAGAAGAGTCCCACAGAAACACATTACTTCATGAAGCTGAAAAGCAAACAACTGGAGAAACACATTTTCCACAATTTCCACATTTTCCAATTTCTCCAAAATTCTTACACATTTTTGGACTATCTGTGCTAACTTGCTTTGACCCTTTTTTACCTTTGAACAACCAAAGAATTAGAGGGTCTGATGGATAATCAAAGTGTAAAAGGACATTCATTTAGGGTAAGTGATAGAGCAGAAGAGCAAAATGGATATCTGCATCAGACTTTACCACGAAGAGGAATCATCTCACATTGAAATGCTAACTGAAGTGATTTTAAACTAAACTGACAGAGTTAGTGGTAGTGAATCATCAGAGTCACAAAGTGCTTGTCCAAGAGTTATGTGGTAGTTGTCACAAACTGCCCATTGCACCAGAGAAAGAAAAGGTGGGAAATATGTTCAGGGCTCTAGGCCTTAGAAACAGTCAAGTCTGATTTCTTTACCAGGAAAAGATTCTATGAAAAAGACCAAATGAGGCATCTAAGATCTAAGCTTCTCAAATTCATTCCAATAAGCACTGACAGAAGACATATCTATTTTTTCTTTCACATTCATTTTACACATTACTTAAAATACCAAATATTAATATGAATTCAGAGAAGTTGCTTTGTATTAGAACATTGCAAAAATTTTGTGAGTAGGAATGTCTTATCTAATTTTCAGATTTCTTTACGTATTTAGTGTTGCTTTGAAAGAAACCAAGATGAAATGAAACCCCCAAACACTCCTCTAGCGACACTAATAGAGCAGGAGGAGACCCATAATTCCTACTGACATCCTGAATGCAGGTGGAGAACTTAGAGATCCAGCGCTGTTCAACATAGCTGGGACTCAAGACAAGTCTCATTTTTTTTGCAGATTACAATAACTTCAATTTTATTAGGAAATGTTAGATTTGGCTTCTGCTTCCTTCTCCCAAACTCTGGATTTTCCTAGCTCTTTTTTGCTCTCTGTACTTTAGATGCCCTTTCTAGATATTGGGCTCCTCACTCCTCTCCACAGGTGGAGCTCCTCCCTTTGGCTCAGTGTTCTTGGCCTTGGCTAACCTTCTCATCTACTCAAGAGCTATCGAGCCACAATCAGTTACAGTCATGTGTTCGCTTCAAATTTGGTGAATAATCTAGCGGCTTCCAGAGACAAGCTAAAGCACTTTGCCGATAAAGTTTAAGCAAAAGAGCTGCAATAGTGCCAGAAAAGTGAGTGATGGATAAGATTAACAGCATTTAGTTTTTGTTTACTTTTATCTTTAGCGGCTTTTTTTCAAATTAAGTATTTTCTACAAAGTCTTAGAAGTATTTAAACCCTAGTAGACTAGAACCCCTCTGGAGTAATAATTATCATTTCTCAAGATATCTTATAATTCACTGTTATCTTTTCCCTGGAGTATGATTTAATTACTGCCATATCAGATGAATTGTATTTTGTCTAATGTGACTGCAACTGATTAGCAGGCATTGCTGCAAGCTGATAATGAGTTAGGCAGCTGAAATTGCACCTAAATGGAGGATAGAAATTGGTGCTCCTGGTGTTGATTAACTGATATTTATTTCACAATTATAAATAAAGCTCTACTACCTAGTTGTCATTTTGCAGAATGTGTTTTCACTATGTCATTTGGATTTAGAATAATTGGCATTTCTGTGGGTTTGGTTTCTTAGTGCAAGAAAGCAATTTGCAGAAGTTGTTGATAGGAAGCAGTGTGTGTTACCTTAACAGGGAATTTAAGCACAGATGTTTTTGGAAGATAATTTGTCAAATGACTCCAAGTCACTTAAAATATTTGCAGACTCTCAGAACTGTGGCTTGAATATTTTTTGGTGGATGAATAATTTGAACTGCATTTTCAAAAAGAATATTTACTGCGTGCCACAAGGATTAATACTAAAGACATCCAAATAATTCAAACAGAGGACCTTGCTGCCAGCTGAACTTTAGAAAATGAAAAATTTGAGTAAGTGCTCTGGGCATGGGTGACCCAATGTCTTAATCCAGCTGCCATTTGTTATTAGAAAACAAAACTCATTGGTTGTCATGATTATCCCTCTCTAGTTCTGAGAGGGTTATATTTAGAACTCATCTTTCACCAGTGTCACAGATGCCTGTATTCCTGGATCTTGCAAAGTTAAAACATTTTCACTTTCCCTTATTCTGAAGGAATTAAACCATACAGAAATCACAAGTACAGAAGTCATTGCTTCTGGTGGCTACAGACAAGTACTTTATATATATGTATATATATATATGAGATCCACTACTTGGGAAAATCTTCCATCTCTATTAAATCTGAAGTGAGTGTTTAGCACGTCTCCTCCATAATCCCAAAGGAGATGATACTTCTGCCAGAGGATGTATCCCAACACACTCAGCAAAGGCAGGTAAACAGAAAGTCATCATTCATCACAGTTCTGCTTTTGATGTTGCCAGCAACATCTCCTGGGGTATTTTTAAATTCATCAGTCATAAAATCATAATTTTGTTGTTTTTTCTCAAGAGGTTCTGTTAGAATGGGTAGATTTTGCTTGGTGCTTTCTGCAAGCACACACATGAAATGAACACTTGCTCAGGAAATGAGCAGGCTCTCATGAGAAGGGAAATGGTGAAGGAGCATAAGCAGTAGCCAAGCTGTGCTTCTGCCTGACATTAAACAACACATGCTCAGCATTTCATGACAAACTGATACACAGCAGAGAGACACTGAACAAAATCCTCCTGTCTGAGAAACTTGCCAGGGTCGCCATTGTGCCAGAAATTGCATGATGGAGGTTTTAAGAAGCTGTATCACAATATCTTGTCACTGGCAGATATTTTAAGAAATAATGAAAAGCGATAATTTGCAATGAGTTTTGTCATCCTAAAAATTGCCCCTTCTGGAGTGTCCTGGCCAATATCCAGTCATCTCAAGCCTTGTTCTTGCTTATGGCACAGAGAAGAGAAGTGATTTCTCCATTGCTTGGAACAGCTATGGCTGAGCCAGCGCAGACACATCATTCACTCTGGTAGTCTGCCCTCCAGACTAAGAGAAACTTCCTCTCCGTGTCTTGGTTACACACTGTCAGGGCATTGGCACCAGAATTAGTGCCTTGCATTGGTTTAGCCAGAAGATCCCACAGGGAAGTGGCTCCAGCTATTTAGAAATGATGGCCATTCCCTGTCTCACAGCCCTGTAAATGCCTGTTTCCCCAGATGATTAGACTATTCAGTTTCTCTTCCTATAGTTTGACAGACATTTGAGTGCTTCTGTCAAATATGTTTAGATGCCTATTAACTATCAGGTAGTTTTAAGGTCTGTTTTCCACACATACTATTTAGCACTGCCAGTCTGTCCTAGCGGTTTTGCTGAAAGCAAGGAGAGTCCCAGACTCTGAGATGACCTGCCATGAAACCTTGACACACCACATTGCTTAGGGAGGGGTGCTTAGCACCTTTCCCAAGAGAAAAGTTCACAGCCAGTAAGCAGATTTCACATCTGGTGTGATCATCACATCCACATTCTCAGGGCTGACGCTTGCAGCTGCAGCTTCTCTGTGCCTGCTGGGATAGGGTTAGGGTTATGTGTAGGGTTAGGGCCAGGCACCCCTCAACGTGAACAGGAAGGCAAACATGAAAAATGATGAGGTATGGTGAGTTAAAGAAAACAGGTAAGAAAATTACTTTAAAAATGGAAAAGATATTTGGAGAGTGGAGGTTTGGTTCCTTTCTCTAGCAAGTTAAAGAAATGCAACATTCAGGTAGTGAGACATTGGAACATCCCTCAACCACTTATCCCTGAAACTGTGTAACAAAAAGAGCCTTTGAGCCAGCCCAAGCTTCACACTCAGTTATGAAATGTGTTCTTATTTTAAATGCTATGTAATCAGAGAGCAGAAAAAATCTTTACATATAAACAGTGGAATAAAAAGCAATGTGGAAAATACTGTCCTTCACAGTATCTCTGTCCTTGCAACTTCTGCCTCAATAAGACAGCAAAACTTGGATTCCTCCTTCTCAAAACTTGTCTCTGAGGTCAGGATAGTGTTCAGCTGAGCTCCTGATGGCCTCTGCAAGCCCCACTCTGCCAGCAGAGTTTGTCAGAAGTGGGATCCTGGTTTCCTTTGAGAAAGGGTCTTGTTGATGGCACAGGAGGGTCTGCTCTGATCTCAGGTCTCCCAGTGCTGAGCAACTGTCAGTGCTCAAACGCCTATAGTGTGAATCTTGGAAAGGTTGGTCTGCCCATGTGCCTTTATCCCCTCTCCTTTGCCACTGATGCAAAATAATTTGGTTTAAAATTAGTGTGAGGTAGATCATAGAATCATAGATTTGTTTGGGTTGGAAAGGACCTTAAAGACCATCTCATTCCAACTCCCCTGCCATGGGCAGGGATGCCTTCTACTAGACCAGATTTCTCAGAGCTCTATCTAGTTTTGCCTTGTACACTTCCAGGGATGGGGCACCCACAGTTTCTCAGGGCAACCTGTTCCAGTACCTCATCACTATCACTATATTTTCCTAATATCTAATCTAAAACTACCTTCTTTCAGTTTGAAGCCATTCCCCGTTGTCCTGTCACTACAAGCTCTTGTAAAAAGTCTCTCCCCATCTTTCTTGTCAGCTCCCTTCAGATACTGGAAGGCCACAATTAGGTCACCCTTATGCCTTCTTTTTTCTAGGCTGAACAAACCCAATTCTCTCAGCCTTTCCTCATAGGAGAGGTGTGAGGCCAGGAAGAAAAACCTTCATGGGGAGGCACGAGGGGCCATTCTGTTCTTTGTCCTGTTGGCCTCGTGGCAGTGGGCCAGGTCAGGCTCCATGAGCATTTTACATGCAATCATCCTCTTTTGTACACTGTTTGTTATTAGTATTGTTGCTGTTACTGTTAGTTTTCTTATCTCATTGCTGTTTCCAGGAAATTGTTCTTATCTTAATTTGGAATATCTACCTTTTGTCTCCCTGTCACGGGAGGCGGTGTGCAGAGGGGAGCGGCTGCATGGGGCATAATTTCTAGCTGGGTTTAAACCATGACACCTCCCCAACACCCCCATCAGCTCCCCAATTGGAGCTCTCCAAATAAATGCTTCCAGCTTCAAATGAATTGAGAGTCTCATATTGGTTATTGGTTTTAACAAAACTTTTGTCCTCAATATGTAAAAATATGTAGCTTCTTTTGCATTTGCTTGCCCTACCCATCTAACAAACTGACACAAATCAAGACACAATATTTTCTCCACTTGTTAATAGCCAGGAGAATTGTATCACATTTTAAATTGCACTTCAGCAAAATGATAGTCAAGCAAAGCTAGCGTGGCAGCGGCTGTCTCCGTGGCTTTGTTTGTACAAAGCCTGGCACAACAGGGCTCTGCTTTCAGCCAGCCCCAGAGCACTTCTGGAATTAACAGAATAATAGCTGAGTGCAACCTTTGCTTAGAAATTTTTGTGAATGGCATTTTAAGTGTCAGAAAGCTGTATATAAAGCTTGCTGTTGCTGTGGAGGTAGACTCCACAGCAGTGTAGGAGCTCTGAGCAATTTTGACATTCAGATTTACAGGAGACTTTTAGCTTCCTCTCTCTTTTAGGAATAAATAAACTGCCTTCACCCATTTGAATAAAGCTGCTGTTTCATTATCTGATACCTCTGTCTCCTTTTCATGTTATGTTTCCTTCAGATGGGAAAAGTGAATACACAAAAGAATAAAAGAGTGGGAATTCTTAAGTACTACCGTTGCATTGGCACCCACTTTATTTCTCTAGGAAGCTCTAGAGTACAGCATTTTCTTCAGAAGTGAGAAAGAAAATGGTGGCGATCTTGAAATGCCTGTTAAGATGTTTATGCAACATTTTTGTTAATAATTCCAGTGGAGAACAGCTGGAAACACATAAACAGGTGTTTGTACTCCAACACTGATCTGGTCCAGCTGCCTAATTTCTACTTTGAATTGGAATAGCTAAAATAGTGTTATCTATAAATCCAAACAAGTCAGCTCTCTCAATGCGTAAATAATTTTCAATCTTTTTTTTCCTCAATGAGTGTCAGAGAGGGCTGAGGCTTTCAGGATCTAGTCTAACTTCTACATGTCAGAGTTGAAGACCTGAATAAGCCACAGAACATTTCTGTGGTTCTGCTGATGCTACACCTAAGATGCTCATTTCTGAAAACACATTGAACTCAGCTTATGCCGATCTTTGCCTGCAACCCCCTCATGCGTGACAGTAGCTCAGCACAACCACTGACCACAGCAGGTGGGTCTGTGAGCAGAGAGGAGACATTTGGATGACATCTGCCACATTTTCAACAGACCACTCTGTTACACACCAAATATTCTATTGTTTCTCTCATGCCTTGTGCCTGCCTATGAAGGATAGAAACAAGTGCCATGTCTCATCCAGCCTCTGTCGGTCATCAGTCCCTGGGTTCTCTTCAACCCTCTGAATGCACCAGAGCCCTACACCACCCTCCAAAGCAGAATGCACCAGCAGAAAGACTGGGTTTAGTTTACAGCTTTCTGTGACCTACCTTGATCATCATGCCTATAACCATGGCATCTGCATGCCTTCCAGAAAGACAGTGTATGATGATGTCAGCATGTCTTTCATGGATTTCACTGTCTCCCCCTCTCTTTCATCTCTAACATTTCACTTTATATTTCCTGCAAAATATCTTCTTTCCTGGAGGCCACTGTGCTGTAGTTTTCCATGCAGTTTCCCTTTCACACGCCCCAGGTAATCCCTCATTACCCAGCCCTCAGCATCTGTACAACCTTCCACGGGAGGCTAACAAACCTACACAAGTCAAAGTCCATCAGAAATCTCTCCAAATACTTTTGGAGTGAGAAGCGCCATTTACACAGTACCCAGGTGGGTGAGAGCAGAACTTAGCCACCACTTAATTTGAAAGTTTGAAGGGCAGAGTTTCAAGTGAGAAACCTGAAAGTGTGAAATAATAAATGTCTCGCAAAAGCAATTGTTACTGACTGAGAAGTACGATTGAGGGAGGGAGGGAGCGTGGGCTGGGAGCTGAGTGGAGCACAGGAGCTTCTGCTGAGGAGCCGCCTGAGTGATGTGTTTGTGGTGTCTCATAATTAACACCTAGCGGTTTTTAAGCTGATAGTAGGCGCTTCTATCTATTAGGACAATTTGCTAATTCTATGTCTGTGTCAGCTATGTCTTTCTAAAAAAACAGGATAAAAACATTTACCAAATGTGTAAAATTAATGTGCCTGAGTGCTCTGAATCTTTGCAGCCATTGTGATGTCTGGAGCACTGTGAAAGCTCTACACACAGTCATCAAACCCCCTTTGTGGTGCCTCTGGGTGTCCGCATTAGATCATCTATCTGCCTCCACAGAGCAGGACAAATCTGTGAGGCAAAGGGGATATTCTGTTATCCCCGTGCTCCCTGTATGAATGACCCCCAAACCCTTGGGTTTTTCACATGGGACTGAGTACCTGTGTTTGGGCAACAGAATCAAGACATCAAAGTCTTATATTTTACACACTAGGCAATATGGGAACAGTTTTCCTTACATCTGGTCCAAGAGTCCTTGCAAGACAGACAGACATCGATATGAGCAGCTACAGGGGCTCAGGCTTCCAAGATGGCTGGCCAGTGCCCTGACCTCACTCAGCCCGTAACACTTGGCTGGTCTTCTCTCACGTTTATAACTTTGCACTTCTCTGTCAATAAGACACCGGTAATAGAGTTACAGGCAAAATCAGCTGAGGATATAAACCCTAATTATAGTTAAACCAAGAATACAAAATCAACTTTTCCATGCAGAAATTTGCATGCACTCTGAATTTATGGGCAAGACATGGATGTTAGTGGGACTCAGGCATATTCATAACTTGCTAAATTGCTCATCTTAGTTTATGTACTTTCATTAACCAAAGGACTTTCTGCATATGTTTTACTTGAAAAGGGGATTTTGTTTTCTCTGCCAAGAGAGAACAATCCTGCCTGAAAATCAGGTACTCAGGCTGAACACTGAAAACGGGTTTTCAAAGTCTTGAATTACTTGGTAAAATTAATACCTATTAGTGTATCTCAGGTTGTGCTCTTTAAGAACAAGAGGTCTCATTAAAGAGGAGTGAGCTTAGTAATGTTGCTGTAGCATAAGTCAGGAGCAGCTATCATGGTCAGGCCCAATAATCTGGTCTTCTGCATTAGAAATGCAGTTAGAACGAATGATGAATTTGAAAGATTGTAATCATTATCTAGCTCAATTTATCTATTCTAACCTTAGTCAGAGACCAAATTGTAATTGCTGTTGTTCCTGGTCAAATGATGAAGGTTACTCTGCTCTAATTCCTACCAGTTTCATAATAGCTCAGAGATAATAACGACAGAGAATTATAGACTTTGCTCAAATGTTGTCAGATCGGACCAAAGCATTACACATTTGTACTATACACATAACACATACTGGAAATATGAAAAAAGAAAAATAAAAAAGAAAATAGATATTAAATAAAATTAATTATTAATTGGTGTCCTGCATTTGCCCTTAATGTGTGAACCAATTTGAAGCAATTCTGCTCCAGTAACACTGTGGTAGGTTTAATTTATATGTCATAGCAAAGTGTGGACTATGAATGCTTGTCTTACCCTGTCCAGCATATTTTAGCTGCATAGAAAGGAATTAAGTCCCATTTTTAATCTCTTTAATATTTACTTTTGCTAATAATACATTTTATTTTTTTTTAAAAATGATAGGCAAATGATAAAAATGGTAGGCAAATCATCTAGATCCCTTTGCAATTACATCTATGAAGTCCAAGAAACCTATAATACTCTTTTTTGAGTGGGATTTTTAACAGAGCATTTATAGCATAATAAAGGCTTCCTTTTTTCTTTTTTGGCCATATAATTGACTTGGCTCTTTATAGTCTTTGGCAAACATGACAGAAATTACATTTACAGATCATACTAAACTGTAAGGTGTTGCAAAACCCAGGATAGATGGCAAAATAACAAAAAGAGACCTGCAGAATTTAGTGGTATAAGTAAGCAATAAAATGAGATTCAGTCTGGAAAAAAGAGCAGGTAGGGAACAATGAAATCAAAATAGAGAAATGCACAAGCTACATGGAAAGCAGCAGTGAAATTTAAGACCCAGGGTGTTGGTTATGTGGTGGCTAAGTCCACTTTACACCCCTCATGGTACTATGAAGTGGTGTCTCCCCACACCACTGTGCCAGAAAGTTCTCCCTTTACCGGGACCCAACTGGCCCCTGGTCCTCTCCCCCAGCCCCTCCCTTCTCCCATTGGCCCCTGTTACGTCACTCAACCTCGCCTCTACCCACTAGCCCTCAGACTATTGGTCTCTGATGCTCTGCCCGCCCCTGGGACCCTTCGGGATAAAACCACGCCCAGGCTTTCGTTCTTTGTTTGCCTCTGTTCCCTTCGAGTGTGTTGGTTCCAATAAACGCCTCGGAACTGCACACAGAGAACCCCTCTCGCCGTTTTGTCCCTGGTTCGCGCATAGCCTGTGTGTGTGTGAGTGCCTGCTCGTGACAACCTGCGAGGGTGAGATCGTGTGCACGCGTGGGTGCTGGCAGAGCGCCGCCTAAGCATCTCCACGAGGGACCCTGTGGAAAAAACGCGGCATTGATCCACTGACGCCTGCACTGCAAAAGTTACAAGTTTATAAACTGCAGTTGTCATTGGCTGTAAATGCCAGCCCCTTAAGCGGGTAGTTTGAGAGGAGACCTGTACCCATCCTGTGATGTACCAGTACAACAAATCCATTAATACTTGGGCAGTTGTAATTCAACCTAAGATCCATTTCATTAATTGGATTAGTCTTTATTGCAACATACATTGCTGCAGTGCCTTAAACATGCTGAATATAAACAGTGTTCGTTCTGAAGGAGCTGGGTACATAAAACAGGTACAAGAAATGATGATTAGAAACTGCAAAGGCCACCACAAATGAAGACTACATAAAGAAAATGAGAAGAAATACACAGTATCATCAGTAGTACAAGACTTGTAAAAAATTTCATGTCAGTGGTATGTACTGCTGCAAATGAGAATATATGCAAAGATGAAATTGCCAGATTCATAGTCCCTCATGAGAAAATGTGAGACAAACATCTCCAGTGATAGCGGGAGCAGTCAGCATGGATTCTTCAAGGGAAAATCATGCTTGGCCAATTTGATAAACTTCTGTGATGAAATGTCTGTCGTGGTATATGATGGGAGAACAGTGAATATGTCTGCCTGGATTTCAGTAAGTCACTGAGCACTGCTGCAAGATTGTCCTAAAAAAGGATACCTGATGAGGTAAGGGCTGGATGAGCAGACAGTGAGATGGGTTGAAAACCAGCTGCATGGAAATCCCCAGGGAGTAGTGGCCAATGGCACGAAGTGCAGCTGGAGGTCAGCCATTTGTGGTGTACCCCAGGAGCAGTAGTACATCCTACCCTGTTCACAATTTCATTAATGACTTGGATGATGGGACAAAGTGTACCCTCAGCAAGTTTGCTGATGACACAAAACTGAGAGAGGTGGCTGATATGGCAGAGGGATGTACTGCCACCCAGAGAGACCTCAACAGGCTGGAGAAATGGTCTGGTGGAAATGGCACATGAAGCTGAGCAAGAAGGCTAAAAGTCCTGGACCTGAGGAGGAACAACCCCAGGCATCACTACATGCTGGGAGCATCTAGCTAGAAAGCAGCTTGGCAGAAAAGGACCTGTGGGTCTTGGTGAACACTAAGCTCAACCTGAATCAGCAACATGCCCTCACTGCAAAGAAGGCTAATGGTATCCTGGGCTGCATTTGGCAAAGTATTGCCAGCAGATTGAAGGAGGGAATCCTTCTGCTTTATTCAACACCACTGAGGCGACATCTGGAGTCCTATGTCTAGTGCTGGTCCCCCCAGTACAAGAGAGACGTGGACATACAAGAGAGTCCAACTGAGAGCATGAAGATGATGACAGGGCTGGAGCATCTCAAGTATAAGGAAAGGATGAGAGCTGTGATTGTTCAGCATGGAGAAAGGAAGGCTCAGGGGGATCTCATCCATGTATTTCAATATCTGAAGGTGCAGAGAGGACAGAGCCAGGCTCTTCTCAGTGGTGCCAAGTGACAGGACCAGAGGCAATTGGCACAAACTGAAACTTGGCAGGGTCCCTCTGAACATCAGGAAACACCTTTTCACTGTGCAAATGACCAAGCACTGGCACAGGCTGCCCAGGGAAGTTGTGGAGTCTTCATTCTGAGACATATCCAAAAGCCCTCTGGTCATGGGCCTGGACAACCAACTCTAGGTGACTCTACTTGAGCTTGATCAGAAGGTCCCTTCCAACCTCAATCACTCTGTGGTTCTGTGACAGAAGGATGAGCACAACACAGTACTTAATCTCTGGGAGGATAATAATGGTGGTCCTATATAGGTTTCTATGGATATAACTTTAATATATTCAGTAACAGGAGATGATTCCTTTGTTGCCTGATTTTGGTTAAAACTTCTATTTAAAAAGATGGGTTTGTACGTGTGCTTTGAATTTAAAATTTTGAATTACACAAATCAGCAAAAACAACATTATTTTTCTTATCCAGGATATGAACACAAATCAATGAAGAAAAAGTTTTGCATATAATGAAAGCACAACACCCAAGCAATTTTAATGGATTTTTCAAGTAATCTCAGATACATTCTCACTACATATAGGAAAGTGGGATCCATTCAGATTACTGTATTTTGTTACTGTGCTATTATTTTCATACACAGATAGCTATCATCCCCATAGAAGTCTGAATATACTTTTCTTTAAAACTGTGCGTATTCAATTTCACCAAGCAGTTCAGCCCTCTGATAAATTTTATCCAAGCTTCATTCCATATCTACTAAAGGAAGATTGCAATATATCCATCTTTGGGGGGAAAACAATTTTTTATTTTCTGCACTTCACTGTAAAATGTCATCAGTAAATTTCTTCTGCTGATTACAGCTGCAGTACTGATGGGGTTTTCATTGTGTATCCAAAGGAACTTCTACCTCCAGCCTGGATCTGCTGTATTTTGTGAGATGATGAGTGGCCAGGCAGACAACCTACTTGGAGACTTATTGTGATCTCGGCCTCAGCTGATCCTGCAGTCTGCACTGCAGTTCTCCAGCAGCAGGTTTTGCTCCAGAGATCCCTCTTGGCTTTACCTGCTCCTGGTCCAGCTCTGCCTCCTGCCTTCGAGCTCAGGTGGTGCCAGTGTCAGTGTCGAGCACAGTCTGTTGCTGGCAGGATGATGCACCAGGTGCCAAGACCATCCTTGAGCCACTGACTTCAGCTTCACAAATTGAGCAGCCCCCAGGGAGAATCGGAGCCTCGGCAAAGTCATCACTTCTTAAACAGCAGCCATTTATTTCCCACTTTTCTTACTGCCTGATATTTTAAAAAGCAGGAATGAGGAGAGATATAGAGTTTCATAGCATTAAGCAAATTTAAAGAGAGATCAATTTACCTTTCCTACAATACAACATCTTAGTCTTTTCAAATCATCATGAATTTCCCTCTTAAAAACTGTTTTAAGGTGTCATGCAGGATTAATGTAGCATAGCCTTATTCAGAAAATTTAGTTATTGAAATTATCTTCTCTTTGTACAGTCTGTCATATATAATTAGTTAATGAATAGTAGAAACATATAAATAGACATCATTCTCAAAAGTTTTTGGATTGTCTTGCTAAATATAATTGCAGAATTTAATAGAAACTAAGTAAATTTATAACCCAAAATGTGCATACAGCTGGAAAACACTTCAGTACAGAAATCTCTAAGCACACAAAATCACACCTAGATTTATACTTATTCAAGAAAAAGATATTCACTGGGTTTTCATTTCATTTGGAGTGGAGATGTAATTTTTATTTGATGGAAAAGAGAAAACTCCAGAAGTACAAAGGAAATCTGACCTCTTAAAAAATCTCAACCCTCTTCCAGCAGTGGAGCCTGTGCAGCACAGGCAGCTTGGTGTTGTGCCCAGAAAAGGGTTTTGCCACACCAGCCCCTCCAGGAGGTAACCATGGTCCTGGTGCACAGGGGACCCTGCCAGCAGATGGCTCTGGGTGCCGACACAGCAGCTTGGATAGCCAGGAGAGCCAGCACCAGGCACATCTTGGGCTGGGGGGTCGCAAGGATGCACCACAGCTTCCCACGTCTATGTGCTCATCGCCCCTTTTCCTTGTTTAACAAACTTGATGAGGCATTTTTGTTTCTATTGAGATATTTCTAACATAATCTCGTGGAAAGCAGCATGGCAAGCCTCCCTGAGAAGAGAGGGGCAGAGCAGTGCTGAGGGAGTTCAGAGTGACATGTCTCCCGCAGCAACCAGGAGAAGTGACACTTACCTGGGGAGACATTCCAAAGCTGAATGGTCTCGCTGAAAGATGCTGTCTTGCTTTTGGCTGGGATAGAGTTCATTTCCTTGCTAGTAGCTGGTACAGGGCTGTGTTTGTTTTAGTATGAAATTAATATTGATAACACACTGATGGTTTGGCTGTTGTTAAGCAGTGTTTATACAAGTCAAGGACTTTTCATCTTCTCATGCCCTGCCAGTGAGAAGAATGGAGGGGCACAAGGAGTTGTGAAGTGACACAGCTGGGACTGTTGATCCCAGCTGACCCAAGGGGTGTTCCATACCATGTGGCATCGTGCTCAGCATGTAAAGCCAGGGGAAGCTGGCTGGGGGCCACTGCTGAGGAACTGGCTGGGCATCAGTCAACAAGTGATGAGCAATTGCTTTGAGCATGACTTGTTTTCTATATTTGAATTCTTTTATCTTTTTTCTTCTTTTTCTGTCCCATTAAACTGTCGTTATCTCAATCCACAAGTTTTCTCACTTTTACTCTTCCCATTCTCTTGCCTTCCTGCTGGAGTGGCAGTGAGTGAGCGCCTGTGTGGGACCAAGGCTGATATTCCCTGCAATTACTTTTAAGGTGTCGTGAACATAAGAACAATTGGAAAGTGGACACAAGCCTTCAAATAAAGATAGGTTTGAGATATGCAGTGAATTATGCAACTAATTTTCACAGAGCTATGAAAAAAATCTAGGATTTTTGCCACACAACTGAACAGTATCACAGCACAAAACTTTGCTTTTGATGAATAGTCTGGAGAAAAATATCTGGGCAATGTGTGGATCTGCACCATGTTTTTGTATATCACTGAGTGGTAATCACTTCACCCAGGCTGTTAGAGCCAGCCCTGCAGATTGTCAGATCTCAGAATAGAGATTAGATGACCATTATTATCAGATAACTTTATTTTTCAGAATTAGATTCTACATGGATGAACAGAGAATAGCAGGAGGGGAAGGCAGTCATTTCTATAGATGTAATTTTCGGAATATACCTACTGACACTTCAGTAGAACTTTGACGCAGTGCAGGCTTAATTTAAAGAAACAGCAAGTTAAACTCCCTTTCGAGGTTGGAAGTGGATTTGTTCATTTCATTTAGAGGCAGAGCTTGTTTGACAAGTAAGTGAAGTATGTCCACAGTATCAGCTAATCAGGATTATCACATTCCTGGGGAGAGGATCCAGGCTGAGCTGAAAGCTGTTTTCCTGGTGTTTGTGTCTGCATGCACTTAAAGACACAGGTTAGGTAGTGGGCTGGACCTGTGAGACGATCGCATGGATGTCAATAATGAGAAGTACTTTATTCCTTTGCCATGTCAGACCCAGCACAGGAATCACAGCTTTCTAAATAACAGTAGTTCCCCTGCAGGGCAGAGTACAGCCAGAGTCACAGCAGGCTGCTGCCAAGCATGTGGGGGCACAGGGCACGTCAGGGTTTAGCAGAAACAACAGGCATGAGGACAAGAGCTCTACAGCAGGGAGAAACTGTGTACTCGAAGAGAGCCCAAAGGCTACTGGACTAGGCACCGCTAGCTACCCTACACCTGGTCCACACTCCTGGGTTGCTCTGTAAGCAAGTCAGCAGCTGGCCAAGTAAGGAAGATTTTACACTTCATAGAGGTCTGATTTCTCAGAGGATGGCCAAACCCACAGTGGCTTCCTTGCCCCTCTTCTGACACCAAGAGGCTTTCACATTCTTAAGGACAAACATGGGCTCTACACAGGCTGGTGGATTCAGAGGAGGAAAGCTGGCAAAGCCTTGTGAAGTATTTTCCTGTGCTGTGCCACACCACCAGCCGTGCTGGGTGTGAGCAACATGGACTGCTCCACACTCCAGGTACTCGGGGTCTGCCCAGTCTGGCTCTCACTGCCTGGGGGACACCACCACCCCTTCTACAGGGTCTGACAGTGCTTTAACCCACAGCAGCTACCTCTCTGCAGCACAAAGAGGTTACTTTTGAAGATGTTAAGCTACCAGTAAAGCACAGCTTGGACTATCCAGGCTTTATTCCAGCCGATGACTTCACAGGGACTATCGACTCCAGCACTTTGCACTTTGCTCAGGGCACCCCTGCTCACCAGCGTTGACTGCACTATCTGTTGAGCATTTTTGCACCTACCTCCTCAAGCAACTGCAGTTCCAGAAGGAGGAGCTGTTTAAATGTATGATTGCTTCATGTTAGGTGCTGGGAGGAGAAAGGTTACTCACAATCTAGTTCTACCCCAACTTTGTTGATCACTGCCACAAACTCAATGAAAGAGTAAATTTGCATTAAAATGTATGGTATTGCACACCCACTGATGCTGATTTCTCTCAGCAATTTTGCATGCTGTGTATGTTTGAAATATATGGTGCATTTGATGAGATCTGGCCCTTGCTCCTTGCTAGCAGCTGCAGACTCCCATGGACTGCTGTGGGAAGCACACCAGTCTCAGGGTTAGGAGTGTTGTGCTCACCAAGGGGGAACTGCACACCTGCCAAACAGCAACAACATCAGTGTTTCGGTGCATGTGTGTTAATGGCTGTCACCAGCATGGTTCCTTCACAGAATACAGAAAAGTGATCTATCCTGGGAAAACTGGCACAAAGAGGGCTCCCTTGCTCCCTGGTGGATTCATTTCTTGGCCTCATGGCAGTGTTAAACACCAGAACTCAAACAAAGAATATTTCAAGGACTCTTAGAAGCCTGGTAGCCAGTTTGAATCCAAAAAAATAAACTAAGATAAAGAGAAAGCAGTTACAAAATTTTAAATTTTTTTTTCTTTTTTGTCTCTATATCTGCAATAAGTGTGTATTGTAGTGCTGTATTTCTCCACTCCTTTTCTTACTAAATGCCTGCCCTTCCCACATTGTCCTCCCTTCCCCGCCCCTAGTCCTGGCCCCTCCCTCAGGTTCTCCCTATTGGTTCTGCTACTCCAACTCTGCCCATGTACCGCCTCTATGCCCTGAGACCATTGGTCCATGTGCTCTCTCCGCCCTCCCCATCCCTGTATAAAACCCCAGGCTCCAGGAGATCTGCCGTTTCTCTGCCTTTGGAAACCAGCATGTCTCCGTGTGAATGAAGATCCTCTGAGGTCCCCATGCGGGAGCCTTCTTGCCTCCTTTATCGCCACCGTATTGTGGAGCCAACAGCTAGCCGGAACATGAGCCCAGGGCCGCCTGGAAGGGCTACGGGAAGCGGAACAGCCGCTTTCCCCGAAGCAGCCCCACAGCGCTCTCTGGGAAGGTTTGCGGCTTGCCATGCCATCGCAGGAACCAACAAACCGCAACAGTGTATGAAGGCCACATCTCAGAAGTGGAGGAAGATCAGTCAAGTATTCAAATTAAAATGCACAGTCACACTACCAGAGCTAATACAGGAGAGCTCCTGGTTATATGAGGAGCCTTATAAACAAAGCGTCCACTTTGCTAAACACAACCGGAAGTTTTTAAAGGGAAATAGAAGTGACTTTAATAAAAACTAAGAAGAGAAAAAAAGAAGGGGGGTAAGGGGGGGGGGAGACTGAGAGTATAGAGTCCTCTTAATCTAATCTTATCTTAATCTAGAATTGAGAAGTTACAATGAATTACAGGCTTATTCATTTTCCGAATTAATGGTCATTATTTTCTGAGTGTCCCATCTCAGTGGATTATGAGGCTTTTCTCCAATGCTAATTTTTCTGCGGTAAAGATTAGGAAGTAAGCAGTTATGGAAAGAATACAAATTGCATATTAGACAAAATCTTCACAGCAGAGCAGTTTTATCTTAGTTCACACCTATAGGTTCACCTTTTCCCCAACTTAAGACAATATTCGTGTTGCTTTAATTCCAACCTTGCACAAAATGAAAGCAGTCAAACACTCACAGACTTTTCAGAGGAGGACATTTCTTTCTATTCTAAGTATTTGAACATTTTCAGTGTTCATTATAGGCAGTTTTGAGTTGCAATTGATGCACTATCTTGAAGCATTTTTTCATTGATGACCACAATACTCTTTCTGATCCATCCAGTGTGTAAGTCTGTTTATGAAAATGTTGCAGTCAGCGGGTAGTAACACCCCGACAGTGGCGAGGATGCGTTGTGTGTGCAGCAGCATCACGTGCTGCACTGCAGACACCTTTCTCTGGAGAAAGATGGACACAGCGAATGTGATGGATAGATAGTCGTCAGATTGCTGCCTGCACTCTGAGAAGGCTTTTGAGTTTGATACTGCGGAGTAAGATAAAAACCTGATATAGAACAAAATTGGTGTTGAAATGGACTGTGAACACCTGCATCAGATTTAATAATTGGAAAGTTTACAGAAAGCACAAGGAAGAGGGAATTCTGCCAAAGTAGATTCACTCAAATATGACATAAAGAAAAAACACTTCAGTATCTTCGATCTGTAGAAATGGCTGAATTTTTATCCCATTCAAATTAGCCAGCCCAAGTATCAAGGAACACCAGACCTTGCCAGAATCCAGCTTTACACTGCGTCATTTAGGAAAAATGGTGGCATTGCACTGCTGTTGCTGCCAGCACTACATCAGAAGTTGCCTGCAGTTTTCTGTTTATGGTTGCTACATACATTCTCATTAATAAGTTTACTTCGGCATTCAAAAGTACTCAAACACCCAGAAAAAGGCTTCCAGGTAAACCCCATTAAGAAGAGGCCCATTCAGGTGTTTGTCTTCTCATGTTCAGGTTCTGGCAGTTTGCAAGCAGGTATGACCCGTGTGGGACAGTCATGCAAAGGGGAGAATTGTCACTGGGTTTGTTTAGTAACAAATCTTGAAGACATGGCCTCTGTGTATCCTTTCTTTGTCTTATGAGTTATGGTCCCATGTCAATATATTTCCCCTCTCCTTTCAAAAAAAAAAAAGTAGAATAAAATAAAAATTGAAGGTTATTTTTATCCATTTGAGAGAATAAAAAAAATGGAATTCTTCTTTTCCTCTTTAAACCCATCTTTATCTCCTGCCTTAGAGGTGCTTGGGTCTCTGTTTTCCCAATGCTTTCCAGAGCAGCCTAGTGCTCTGGAAATCTAAAAACTAGTGCACTGTAATCTAAAAACAAAGATTCAAACATAGATGAAAGGCTTATATGCTTTAATCAGACCATCTCCTGGAATTGCAGTCCCCTTTCAATGTCTCAGCTCAGACCACAAAGTAACCTGCATCCAGCTCCCATTGTGCAGCACATGGCTGATCTAAGGGACTGCCGAAGAATAATTCAGCCCTCCTGGGTACCCTGACCCTGTGCATTCTGATGGAGAAGAGCTTGGGTGAAAGAGGGAAGACTACTAACACAGATCAGTAGCTCTAAGTGAGCTGGAGTTTTCAGGCAGTGTTTTAGGTTTTGGAGTGTCAATCAGCAGCTAGATGAAAACCAGATGCCAGGAAATAAATATTGAGGAGAATAAAATTTTACTGAAAAGGTCAGAGGTGGAAATATCCACAAATGAAAGTATAGTAGGAAAAGGTAATAAAGCGATGTCTTTCAAAAGTTGGATTCTACCATGCTATTCATAAATAGATATCATCTTTGGTTTTCATATATTTTTTCCTCACATGCTTGTTCATATTTTTTATCTCACTGTACTGAATGAGGGTGGAAGATGGATGTGATACTAGCTGTGCTTAGAGCACTTCAAAAAGGCTGCTTACCTGAAGGGAAAAAACAGCTCTCCTTCTTTTTTGAGAAAAATTCGAGAGTCCGGGTGATCCTGTGATAGGTGTATGAAAACAATCTTGTATTTTTCAGAACTCAGGTCCTAACTTGAGGTTTTACATAATTTAGTCCAAATTATTATTATTACTATGATGATGATGATGATGATGATGATGATGATGATGATGATGATGATGATTCTACATATTCATGATAGTTGTTCTAATTAATAATTACACAGAATCATCCCAGGTTATTTTCATCCTGACTGCTCTAAACCATACTGAAGTCCACAGGGTATTCGTGTGCTCATTTTCACCACAATGCTCAAAATTTTCATACAGTTTCTCACATAGGCCTATTAAGAAACTGAAATCAGGTATTGGTATAAAATCATGCACATATTTTTTTTTCCAATATAAAATGTCATTTATTGATTCCCAGAAAGAATTTTTCTACCAAAACATTACAAGTAGCTTCTATAGAGACCTTACTCTTTTGTTATGCAGCAAGAACTCCTACCATGCAGTGACACTGAATGTTCTAAGTCCCAACAGAGACCATCTTGTCTGTGACATCTGACTGTCATGTACTCATGAAAAATATCTGGATGGTACTAGGAATATGTTTATGTGTAGTTTATTTTAGGAGTGAGGATGACAAACACATGTTCCTAAAGCAGTTATGCGCTTTAAGAAAACAAAGGGAGGAAAATATTTTATTATCCTTTATATCATTGCTTCTATTTTATAAGCAAAATGTGTGTATTTTTCTTTGCAGTTCTATACACCCCAGGAAAATCTTTTAACCTTGCAGTTCTTTACAGCATTGCGTATTTAGGCTGTCAGAAACCAAACTAATTAAACTGAAAAGCTGCTCACTTCTCTTTCTGTATAAGATTAGAAAAAAAGAGATACAATTACTGGTGGAAGTAGGACACTGAGCATAATTTAAAACTATGTGCAGCCTAGAAGCATTATGAATATGAAATCTTTGTTGTACAAATTACAGCTTGCATGCAGGCCTGGGCACCAGCCTTCCTAGGAAGATGATGACTAATTATAAGGAACTTCAAGAAGGATAAAATGCCTAACATAAGGGCTAGAGGGGATGATCCATGGAGAAAGAACCTACGAGCTAAAGATTTTAAGATGCTTCACATGGTGTCCAAAACTGCTATAAGTGTTTACATGTGCTTGAAAGATACAAACAAGGAGGCATTAGGAGATTGTTTAGAGCACTTCTCAGGGGTATAATTGCAAATAAAGGTAAGAAAGTGACCACACGGAGATTTGAGTTGACTATCCAGCCAAAATTTTAACAAGGATGTGTAATCGACTGTGAAATAGCTTCCCTAGAAAAAGTGTTAGAAGTCACATCTCTGAAGTGATTTAAAAGCAAACCGGACATATCACGTGATAAGGTAATGGATGGAGAATAGAGAAGTGGCTCACAGTGTATTTCTAGCTTTTGGTTTAGGCAGTCCCTCTGGCTGTGACCAATCTGGCTGCCCTCCTTGCTGCTGCTGTGCTTCAGGAGCAGCACTCGCCACTGCTCCTGTGCAACACCCTGCTCCTCCAGACATAGCCAGATATTTACTGACCAAAAAGAATGACTCTGTTGCTTAAATATTAGGTAACTGAGTGCATATGGTAAGTTTTCTGCAAAGGAACTCTGTGCACCTTGGCCGAGGCTGAGTGGTGGCAGCACAGCCCTTGTACTGCCACGAGGGGCAGTGCCCAAGAGGTACTGAGGACCTGGTTCACCACCCACTCTGTGGCTGAGAGACACTTCCCAGCTGTGAGCTGCACTGTTGAGGCTTCTTATGAACTCCCTCAGCTCTTAACATGGCATTACATATGCACAAAAAAAACAACAAATGTGGGGAAATCAGTATAAAAATGTCAGTTTTCCGTGAATTCTCTGTGTTAATGCGTTTTACGCTCCATTCCTGCAGTCTGCTGCACAGGAGGTTTCTCAGTGAAAATATGTGACGAATTATCACATGGAATGCACGTTACAGAAATGCAAGTTTGTCCTTGTTCAGGACAAACACAGGCCCAAGGAGTTTTTTACACCTCTTCTTAGATAGTTTTTTCAGCCAAAAAGTCCTTTGCATTGCAGCGTAGATGACAGAAGGACAAAAATTGGAGATACAATGCTTTCCTCTATCAGTCAAACAAGGCATCTGCTGAAACAGTGGTATTAGCAGCAGTAGTAATAGTATGAATATGTCCTTGAAATGCATAGTAATGATGGATCTATGATTAAGACACAGAGTAAGGAGACCAGGAGACAGACTTACAGCTTCCCCACAGGTTATCCAGTAAGGTAGCGGGTAAATTACCTATTTCCCTCCAGTTTTGTGTCTTTCATCTATAAAGCAGAGGTACTAACAGACATTTGCTGTATTCGAGTGACACAAGTCACAATTCTTTAGAATTCACAATTCTTCAAAAGCCTTTGGCAATAAGGACCTCAGCTGCGAAGGCTGAAGAGCAGAGGCAGCACTGGTCGTTAGCACTGGTGTGATGCTGGGCCTGTGAATCATGCTGGGAAGGAAATCTTCATCCCTGAAAGTAGCAGGATTCTCCTGGCAAGAGATGTTTAGGTGACAGAAATTTTTTCTGACTGAATTAGCTGACATGCAGCTAAAAAAGAAATGAACAGAAAATATATTAAGTACTTAGTCTTAGAATCTTAAAATAATCTTTGTCATACAAAGCAGTTATCTCCTTTCACACTAACTCTTTTGATCTAAGCATGATAAAAACATGATATGCCAAATTTGAAACAGAACAGCCAAATAAATCAATGGCAGCAGTTGTGAAAAGCAGGCAGTATGACTGAGTTTTGTTACAAACCTGCAACCACAGAGCTTGATGAATTTTGTCTAAAAACAGGAACACAAGCCCAGCTTTCAATTCACTGATAAAAATGAACTTCCCCTCCAGCTGGCCAGCTGGAAAATATGAAGGAATGCTGAGACCTTCTCTACAGATGATCAATACTTGATTCCACTTGATAAATATGCCCAGACATTGGAAATAATTGCCTAAGCACTACAGTGTGTTACGTGTTTGAAATATTAGCTATAGGAAATGTAAACCGATGGAAGAACAAACTAGGGAGTGCATTATCATCAAAAGCAGTATGTTCATGTAGATAAAGTAAAGGCTGTTGGGGCTGGGCTGTATTTATATGTGCAAAAAATCTGGGGAAATGACTGTTTAAATATTATACACTCACTTTCTACATGTTTACTTTCCTGATATCACAGCAACTTAGTAATCTAATTATCCAAAGTTAAAAACTTAGGTGCACTCTAAAGCTAGCACAAAAATAATTTCTCCCATTTCACCCTGACTGTCACTGGGAATCTGCATCAGGAGATGGTAAGAAAGCCCATATGTATTTTCTTCCTCCCCCTCCACAGTGGAAGCATGTAGTAGCAGGGTAAACAAATAATCAGTACAGCAACTGAGCTCTCTTGTGTGTGATTTGGGGCAGAGATCGTGTAATCCAGCCTCACTCAGTCCTGACCCAGGGAGACTGTTTTGGCACAGCTGTTAATGGTTACTCAAACCCTTCCTGACTGATAAGGCTATTAGTAGAAAATTAGCAAAGGGGCTGGAGGAAGAACGTGGGTCTTGTGGAAGTCCAGCCTGGTTTTTTGCTGAGTTCCCAGAGACTGTTGTGCTGATGGGACAGGCAAAGCACTGGCCCAACGTGGTTCTGAACCCCACGAGTTCAGTATCATGGACTGAGGCCTGGGGACACGGGCACCTTTCCTGGGGGAGGGACACAGTCACAGGGAAGCTGGATCTACCACTCAACTGCACCAGACCAATTGGCCTCTGCTGAGTTTTGTATTAGCTGCCTCTCCCAGTCCCTCGATACTCCATCAACAGAGCTCACACACAGATCTCACAGATGATATATAGTGGCACATTTTGAGATGGGGAGTTGAGTTACAAGGATACCTTATATTTGAATTTGTCATATACCTTCAGCCACTTTATCTGCTTCTCAAACCTGATCACCTAGCTTTTACTTCAACAGTCCCCAAATAGGAACAACTCCATATAGCTAGTATTTCCTCTTTTTCATTTCAGACACAGAGTTTCTCCTAAAATGACACCTGTGTGAGCTATTAGAAAGGTAAGAATCAGTGCTACAACAGTGACAAATTTTCTTTGCCTAGAAATGTCAGAGCTTTGATGTCCCATATATACTATATTGGATATGGCTAGAAATAGAAACCTTTATGCCAGTTGAAAGGAAAAATTCCCAGTCTCCCAATTCTGGAAGACTTTGAAATATCTGACCCTTAAAGTATGAATTATTTTCTAGCATATAAAACCTATTTTTGAAATGTTACAACTAATTCGTGGCTCAAAATATCTGGACTAGTAATCATAAAAGCTCTTGGCTCTTGAGATGGGAAGATATGAAAAATACACCTTCTAGACTACAAGATTTCTTCTAAACTTTATAAGTAGGTTGTTTTGTTTTCTCACTGGTTGGTTGTTTCTCTGTAACAAGCTCATGGACTGGATTAATTCTCACAACAATCAGGAACCTCCAGATTTTTATCTGCAGCACATAAATAAGAGGATGTACTGATGCTCCTTCCCCAGAAGGCATAAAATAGCTCAAATACACTTCCCAAATTATCATTCTGTATAAAGTAGAACAAACAGCAGCCCATAATGCTCTAAACTCCAATTAAAATTTTTGCATTTTGAATACGGTTTGGGGTAAGTTTATTAGGAAGAAGGAATAAAGGTAAGGGAATTTTGCCTCCTCATCAGAACCAGCATATCTCTTACCCCAATAGATCATGGTGGATTTGTATTCACACAAAACTGGGCAAATTTGATCTATAAATCTGCATGTCTCAATGCTTCCCAGAGTTCATTAGTAAGCATTTGCAGTAGGTAGCAGCTGAGACAAGTGGAAAATATTTCACAATCAGCTGGTGAGGCATTGCTTGGGCATTTCCCCAATGACGTGACATTTCAACTTGGCAGGATTTACACTACCAGCCTCCTTATCAGTGTATGGCCATTTCTTGTTCTTATCGTCTTGCTCCACATCAGGAATGTTGTTCCAGGATCTTTGAAATATGATGTTTCCTTCTCCCACAGAGCACCTTTATTGCTCCGCTTTCCTTGTGCCTGGCAGCAAAAATTAGGTCAGTTTATTCTATACATTGAAGGCAAACTAATGTGACATTAAACAAAAATTCATACAAGGATGAAGAAAAATGGGAGAATATATCTGTGCATGCTGACAGATTGTTATGCTGTGATTTATCTGGAACAGAAACATCGAGCCAGTTTACCTCGTGGTATCATAACACCGCAGTCATCAGATCATCCTGTCTGCCTCTGCTACTTAATCAAGCATGAGTCTGCGAGAACACTCGAGCGGTGAAAGCACAGACACGACTGTGTGGGGATCACAGGAGCACATCAGCCCTACAGTGTGTGGGCAGGCATGTACCCTGATACCTTTTGGATGCAAACCCCTGACTGCCTCTGCTGCAGATCTATCCCCTCGCCTTGGTGACAAGCATCTATCCCACGTCATTCCTCACTTCTGGAATTAGTCTTCTGTGACACAGGGAGGCTGTTTACACTGGCACTTCTGCTGCACATTGCTACACTTTACATGTCTTGCCAGGTATTTGTGATGTACCAAATGACAGGTGCGTGTCTTAATAAGTTCTACCGGGGGCAGGAATTAGTAGATGAGGGAGCACATAGCAGTGGAAGCATCTGGTAGGAAGAAAAAAGATTGTCCTGTACTCTGTCAAGTGTAATTAGACTTGCCAGTTGTCATTGCTGCTAGCGTTTACTTAAATAAGTTTCTCTGATGAGAAACTATCTGACAAAACTCAAAACCATGTAAATTTATGAACAACATAATACCAAAATGGTCTTATTATTAAACAGACTTATTGGAGTTCAATACTCCCTGAGCAGCTTTTTTTGGATATGTCATAGGTGAAGGGTGTAAGGCTTACTGTCAAAGTTACCCATTTGAAGATGTTATATAGGATTTCTGATTTAGCAGAGTGATATAAAATATACTGAAAACAAAACACAAATGTAAATTACATTTACCAGAATATAGCAACCGCCACAGTTCAATCACAGTACGAATGTGATTTCCCATTACCAGTCTCTATGATATGCTCACTGTCACAAAGGGGGATGTTCCCAGTTGCCGAGAAGGAATGTGTAGATTGAAGCCAGCTCAAGGCCATTGCTCTCTTTGAAATGCTTTTGCTGGTTGTGTAGTTTAAATTCTATGTGAGCCTTCTTCTGTGGCTGAGGTCTATTGGTCAGTCTCAAGCCACCAGCCTTACTAAAGCACAGGTAAGGATTTCAGCAAGTTGTAAAATTGTTACATTAAAAATGCTCTCAAAATAATTTGCTTTCAACAGTAAGCTTTGGGGGAGGCCGGCGATAAGTGTTCTACAGTCTAATTAAGAAGGATAAACATTTGTTATTTTTAATTGTGTCTGAAAACATATTTAATTTCCCCCTACTGGAGTGCAGCACAGAGGGGCACTTGCAATCCACACCCCAGCACACTCTGAGGGTCTCATGCTGGGAGAGGAGCCGTGCACCACATCCAGCTGCTGCAAACAGCATCTCAGCTCTTGTTTTAGATTCTAATCCTTGCTTTGGTACTTTTAATTAATTATAAATATTTGTTGCTTTGTTATTATAATAGTGTGTCATTATATAATTGCTTTGTTCTTGTCACCTGAAAGTATTTAGAAATTAAAAAAAAAAAGAATGATGATGCATTTTCGTGTTTTCTTGTCTAATTTAAATTATGGTTCTTGCACAAAACAGCCCACAGCTGGACACCTGACCAGTATGGCCAGTGTATGACCAGTGTATGACCAGTGTATGACCAGTGCTGTTTATGTCCAGTGTGGAGTCTGACTTTATTTTGGGAACTATCCTATACAGTCAGTGGGAGATGGAAAGCATAAATGGAAATCTCTGAGCACAGGTTTTAAGGAAGGGGAACAAATGAAAAAGATTCTTTGAAAGTGATGGAGAAAATATGTATTAGCCAGACATGAACTGTAGTCAAGTAATAAACTCACACAAAAATCACAGAAAACAGCAGCCCTCCACCCCTCTCAAGACACTTCAGGGAATAATACTGACTGCTGGTTTGTGAGGTCAAAACACCCACATGAAATGTTTTTTAAGAATAGAAACAAAGTCATGAAAATTAATGAGCTAAAATAACATAATGTACCCAAAACCAAGGAGTAAAGTCCTGACCCTTTTACCTTCCAATGGCTCAGTCCCCTCAAGACACGGTAGAATGTATAGGAAATAGAATTATTTGCCCAATTTTTACAAACTCACAGAATCAATGAAAGACCATGATAATTGTAATATTTTTGAGAGAATATAATTCTGCTATGTTCCTCCAAAGGGCAGACTTTGTCCCCAGGCTAGGTATACGCCAGGTGGATGCTGGCACCTTCCTACAGTACGGCTGGGGCTGGCAGCACCATCGTTCAGACTCTCGCTCTCTGAGCTATGGGCAAGCTTTCATAGCCATTTTGTCAAGTCATACTGGCAGTGAAGAAATATCACAAGCAATCTATTCTATACATTAATTACTTTTTAAGTAATACAAGCAAATTAATAAAATAATAAAGGTTGTCTCTCCTGGAATAAAAGACGAAGAGAAAAACGGCCTAAATGTATTGAGAGCATTATTAATTGTCTATAGGCCCAGCGACTGAGTTTCATCTGCCCTAGTTAGGGCTCTCAAAGAGTGAACTTCCCCCTCTGGGTATGAACTTACACTGAGTAATGATGCAATTGCCCCAGACAGCAGATTTAATTCCCCTGGATTGCTAATAACACCCCAGATGTCCAGACACTCATTTCGAGCCGCTCAGCCCCATTTAGGCTCATTTGCTAGCTCACACCCTCATGCCTGAGAGGTGACTGCAAGACGTGCCATCCATCACCCAGCACTCTCATCCCCTGCCTTACCCAGACGGATGCACAGTCCTGCTCCCTCGTACCACAAGTGCCAGAGGGCAGTGAAGGTGCCCAGCTTGGACGGCACAGGGGCTGGCCACACACCTGAAAGCCGTGTCACAGTTATCAATCTCTTGCAAAGCCTGATTAAAGGCTGGGGCTGCCTGACAAGCTGCCTTCCCCAGCCACAAGTGCTACTCCAGCACAAGTCTCTGGAGAGGTGAGTGGTCCCCAGTGCACACCCCAGCCTGTCCTTTATCCATGGTTTCAAGCTTCCTATACTTTTTGATGGGAAGGTGTGCACACTGTGAACTTTAACTCTCCTGGAATAAGTTGGGACAAGAGAAGGAGAAAAATATGGAGGATATTCAGTGGTTATAAAGGAAATAAAGAGTTTCCCTTACTCAGCTTCCCACTCCTCACAGGTACTCACCACACAAGGGCCCAGAGAGGCAGAAATCCTCCTCACCAGCATCCCTAGATGCATCAGAGTCACGCAGGAGCTTCATACCCCAACCCACATTCGTGACTCACAAACCTTCCCCCACTATGCAATATCATGAAATGTTCTGCCGTTACAGACCACACTGCACCTTTTTCCCCATTTGGCAGAAGTTCCTATGCATTCACCTTCCAAGACACACAAACAAGCCACCCATACAGATAGCGGATCCCTCCAGGACAGAGGCTGTGGGACATGGTTGGCTTGTCTTGCCTGCGTGCATCACCAGGAAGCAGTGAGAGCCATGTCAGAGAGTTTGGAGGAGGTGAGGAGCCAAGGACAGAGAGGGTTTATGTGGAGGGGGCTGATGGAGGAGAAGCAGTCACAGTTGTCACTCAGATTGAGTCAGTGACAGTGGGCTGTGACTGACTGCCACAGGACAGGAGTCATCAGCAGGAATTTGGGGGGTGTGTGTGCACTCCCACCAGTCACAGCAGCTGGCCATTGCTGTCGTAGTGTCCAAAGCTGGAAACAGCACCATGGGCTGGCTCACCCATCCTTTTCACCCCTCAGCCTCAGGTTAATGGGGTGGGAAGGAACTCAAGGTCTAATTTCGGCCTCATACTAGAGGGTATGCTAACAAATTAGTTTCTTGATGTACTTGCAGGGCACGTTCACAAATTCCCTCGGAGACCACACACTAACCAGTACTAGTCATCAGCCTGGGCATGCACGGAAAAGAGCCAGCGGCCACAATAGTTCCAGTAGGTTTCACAGACATCTCAGGAGAGGTGGTGACAGCAATTCTGCTGACAGGCTGTCTAAAGGCCATTGCAAAGGCACTGCATAATGCACATGTGTGGCTTGACCTGAGACTTTTGATGCAGATCTTGTCCATGAGACCTGAAAACTGGATTGTAGATGAAAGTCAGAGGATTTAACAACCAAACAGCCTCCTTCAATGCCCAAGTCTGCTCCTTTAGGTTCTCTGAGCAGGAATTAGTGATAAATGCACCAGGCCAAGTGTGGCAGCTTGCATTCAGGACCTGTCGTCTGTCTCCTGCTGTGTGTGTCTCCAGGTGCAACCTCTCCTGCTCCCCAGCCCAGGTTGCCACCCCTTCATGGCCAGCCCCACCAAACCATAAACCATTGTCCTGCCCCACAGCCGTGGGGCTTTCCCCAGTGCAATGGATCCCTGGCAGCACAGTCAACCAGCTCATTTACACCAATCTAATTTATTTTATTTGCCAAAAATATTTGCCGTTATTTTCATCTCCAATACTTTCTAATCCAGGTGACCTAAACAAACTGGGACAATGATGACTGAGATTTTAGCTGAGTACAAGACTTAAACAAAGCAGCTTCTCTGGAAGGAGCTGTGAACCCCAGTGCTGTTGCTTTCATCTGGGTCTGAGTGGGCTCTGTGACACTGGGATGCTCATACTGGAGTGTGATACCATTAAAGGATGGGAGGACATGGCAAAAAATGGATTTTTAGCAGAATACAAGCTATAAATGTTGACTCTAGCTGGCGACTATGTGTTTTGTCTTAAACCTGTAAGAACTGAAGAATGGCCCGAATTGGCAGAAATAACGGTCTGGCGTCGTTTTTAATTTAGAGAATTTATTAACGGTTGTCCTAGGACAGGGACGCGGGATAAGCCCGCAGAACGCACAGTGAAGCAGAGGTCAGTGCACACGTGCACGCTGGGTGCTCCTCTGTAGTGGTTTTGTTTGCGTTTCTCACCTTCTGTGAGATAAGAATTAGGAGGAATGCAAAGCAGGCTCTAAACTTAAAGACTATAAATAAGTTTATTAACAGAACTAAAAGAAAAAGGAATAATAAGGGTCAGAATAAACCTTCAGAACACTTCTCCTCCCCTCATCCTCCCCCCTCCTCCCACTTACAACATAAAGACACAAACTTGGGATTATTTCAGTCAGTTTACCACCTCTATAATAGTCTTTCATCAGTTCACTTAGGGAGAAGAGTTTCTTTTGCCCATGCTATGGGGCTTTTCCATGGTCACAGCACAACAGCCACCCAGGGTGGTTTTCTGTTGGCATGTGTGAGTTCCTTCCCTCGACTTACAGCTTTCCCCACAACTGTTTTCGAGGGTTCAATCTTAGCTAATGGGGTATTATTTTAAGGATGAGCTATTCAAGAGCAAAGGTTCTCTTCATCCGCCTCTGGGATCATCTTCATCTCTAAGAACAGAGGTCTTCTTCTTCCCTGGGAGCAAGGGTCTTCACTTCATCACTGTCTCTCTCTGTTCAGGCTTCTCATTGGATCACAGCTACTTCAACGTTCACTTATTTCAGCACAGGCACCTTTGCTCGTGGCAGATTGAACACTCTACCCCCCATGCTTATCACAAAATTACAAGGGGTAACTCTGATGTATCATAGTCCATCACCATAGCTTTACAAAAGAATTTCAGCTTCTAGGTTTTGAAGCATCTCCTCTATCTCCTCCCTCTGGGCTTCAGCTCTTTCTTCTTCACTGACTTTGGTGTCACTAGCATGGTGTCTATTCACGCGCCTTTGCCTTTCCCTTTCCTCTGACCTGGGAGAGGATTGATGTCTGGAGGTTTCATCTCTTCTGGGGAACTTACAGCTCAGAAAGGGTTAATCTTACCCGGGCCTTGGCTTTGAACTTACCTGTTTCTGTTGATCACATGATCTCTGCTGGGCAGTGGCCGGAGCTGGTCTCAGTGTACAGTTTCAGTTTGTCGGCCGCGCCGGGGAAGGGGGGCCATGCCGGCCCACATGGAGCTGCAGGGCTGCTCTACCAGAGCAGGAACGGCTGAGATGTTAGCTGAGCGGCCACAATCTTGCTAAGCCGCGCTGGGGGGGGCAGCCTGCATGGAGCCGCGGGCCATGGCCCGCCAGGCTGAGTGTCCAGGCCCAGCCTGGCGCGCCGGGCACCCCAGTTACCTGTCCAAGGACTGGAAGCACGAGAGCGATTCCCGGGCTTGTTCGTCTTTAAATATGTTTTTTACAGAGATGTGTCCAGCTTCTTAAGTGGCTTAACAGAGTTGTCAGTATTCAAATTAGCCAACTGATTAGTTCTGTCAGGTCTGGAGGAAGTTACAACAGCCCCTTGCAAAGAACATCACTTCCGTGGCTGGTGGAATTTTTTCTTAACTAAAACTCCAAACTGTGCTAACCCATGACATTCTCCCGCAGGTGACCAGAGGTTCGGAGAACCCTGGGCTGTGCCCAGGAACAGCTTTTTATACCCAGTCCCAAATTATGATTGGTCCACACTGGTCGTTGGGAGCCATGGAGTGGTGATATTTTCCTTATTCTGTCCCTGTTACTCTCTTTCTGTCCCCCCCACCTATTTTCTACTTCTTTCTCTCTCTCTCTCTCTCTCATGTCTACCATTAATAAAACCCATATCATTGTCACTGGCATATGGTCTCGTTTTCACCTTAATTTGGGCAGAGGAATTTCTACAGAACCTTAATAATAATAACAATAGGGTCATAACAGCTCGTTAATGGGGTTTCCCCATTGGTTCATTAGTCCAATAACCAGTCTAGGGGTATTCTGAATGGTCCATCCAGTTGGCCAATCACTGTCCATGATGTTCCACCATTCTAAGATATGGGAGACACCCTCGTGCACCCTCCAGTGTTACTTCGCCTATAACATTAAACACTTAAAAGTCCTACGAATCAGATACCTGTAACTGTAACTTAATAACCATCAACATGCAACAACAACTAATAAACTTCCCAATTAATTAACTCTTAACCAATTAATTTAACCATGAAAACTGATATTGTCCATAACACAGATTACTACAAATATCATTATTTTTTGTTTTGTCATTATTTACTGTTCTGGTTTGGGGAGTTGTTGCTTTTTTTTTTCCCAGATGTTGGCATGAGTAGATGGCAATAGCATGGTCTTATGCATTTAATACCATTTTGTGGATGCTATGTTGCGTGTACATTATTTACTTCTAGCACAAAGAATATATTAATTATTCAGTGTGGCAAGAATTGAGTGTCAAAATGCCTCTGGTAATCCTGAATTATAGATTGATCTGTATTTATATATGTTTTGCTCTTATGAGGTGCTCTTTCCCTCAGTGGATTGTTTATCAGTATGATCCTGATTCATGTCAGTAATCAACTGATCCTGATTCATGTCAGTAATCAACTATCAGCGCAGATGTACACTCTGCCACTGACAACATGCCATTGCATCTAGCCTTCAGCTGTGTGCTCCTGTTCTCCTTGCTCCAGCATCAGCCTCATTCAAAAATATATGTATGTGCTACCTAGGCTGTGGCCATGGCCACACACAACTTGGTCACCTCATAAGACCAAAACATATATAAATACAGATCAATCTATAATTCAGGATTACCAGAAAGAGGGTCCCAAGGAAGGCTATGAAGATGACCAAAGAGCTGGAGAACCTGCCTTTTGAGGAATGACTGAAGGACTTACGCTTTTAATCCACAGGGAAGAGAAGGCTCGGTGTGGACCTCGTCAAGTATTCCAGTACTTAAAGAGTGACTACAAAGAGGATGGAGGTCCCCTTCTCTTCACAAGGCAGCTCATGGAGTAGACAAGAGGTAACAGATACAAGTTGCACCAGGAGAGGTTTTATCTCAACATAAGAAAGAAATTTTTTACAGTGAGAAGAGTCATTGAGTGGAATAACCGCCCCAAAGATGTGGAAAGTCCCTGTCGCCAGAGGTTTTCAATATGTAGTTGGTTAGGATGCCCGGTAACGCCATCTAAGCTCCTTCTCCCACAAAAGGTTGGACCAGATGGTCTTTCGAGGTCCCTGCAAACCTGGGCAGTTCTATGACCCTATGGTTATTGTCTTGTATGAAAACAGTTTTTCCAGTCAGAGTTCTGCTGTCTTAATAATGGCATCATAAGCATGTACAACCGTCTCCTGTTTCAGCTCTGACTATAACCATCTCCCAGTTATGTATGTACTTTCTCACAAATAGCACATGGGAAGGGAGCATTGGCCACGTGATAAGCAGCTATCTTCTTCTGAAATTGTGGGTCTGGTAAGAGCCATGGAGAATGTAGCTTAGGAGTCCTTAAGAGCAGGCATTTTTCAAACCCATGAAACCACAGACTTTTATACTTCAGGCACTTGATACAGCTGAAAGTAATTGCTCCAGTGCTGAAAAACAAAATTGTTCTCTAGGGATGATAGTGTTCTTTAGTTAAAATCACAGGAAAATAAATAACTTACTTTTCTAAGAGAAAGCCAAAAATGTCATTTAGAGCACAGCAATCATTCTTAAAAGGCAGCACTTGTCTGACACGACTACAGAAACAGCACTATTCTCAGGAAGGAGCTTCTGTGGTTATTATTGTAATTTGTGCAGGTCCAGCTGCCTTGCCAGCAGCATGTGGAGCAGCTTTAATCACAGTTTTAAACTAATGTGGCAGATATTTATGATAAAAACAGTGGTGTCAGCTGTGTCAGATGCTGTAAAAAAAACCTCAAAACAATCAGCTGTCAGACTGATTAAAAAAACCCACATTTTCCTCTGAAAGTGCTGAGGTAATTTAAGAATAAAAATTATAAAGAGCAAAATTAATTTAATCAAACAATTTCAATGATAAATTGCAGCTGGGAAAGCCTCCTGGGGATGCAAAGAACATGTTTATATTGTCAGGTGTGTCAAAAGGAAGATTAGATAGAAACATAGTACTGACAGAGGAGAAGAAGGGAAAATTGTTTCCGTCAGTTCTCTGCTGTCGGAGCATCCCAGAAGAGCCATCTTCCACCCAACACGGCCAAGTGATGTCCCCTGCCTGCTTTCTGCCCTCCTCAGTCTTGCACCAATGAGAACACCCCATTCCACAGTGTCAGAAACAGTAAGAAGTCACCTAATGACTTACTTTTCTGAGTCTGCTCCTGAAACAACAACTTGGGGTGCAATTATGAGTCATGGTCTGGTGCTGCCTGTCCTGCTGTGGGGCCACACAACAGGGCCAACCCATGGCTGTGCTTTGCTGTGGTATTGTATCACCCCTCTTCTCACCACCTTGGTGATGGTGGGCTGGGACCACGCCGCTGTGCTGATCCTGGCAGGAACAGCCAGTTTCTGAGGGGCAGGATTCCAAAGACTGCACCTCTGTGGGGAAATACATCCTGTTCCTCTGTGTTTGCTGTGCAAAATGAAAAGGCTAATGTGCATCAGGTGAAGGTGGGGCTAAACCAGTTTGGCTTATATGATATATGCAATCATAGTCCATGCTGAAGAGTAAGCACATTAGAAGGTCCAGGTAGGAAAATGATCAGACAGCCCTGTGTATTAATCTTAAATTTGAAAAAAACCCCTAAAGTCATCTCCTTGGTTGTTTCTGTGTTTTTAATGGGAAAATTAATATGGGGAAACAGAAAAATGAAACTAGTTGATCACTTAGTGCCATGCATTAAATGTCATCATTCAAGAGTGTTGTACACAGAAGACAGCAAATATTGTAGATATGTCAGGGATGATTCAACGTTACTGAAATAACTTGAGAACATAAGCTCTCCTTTACCATTGTCAGAATAGCTAGACATGTTTGATTTAGTTCATCCTGCTGTGCCGTGTTGCTCTGCTTTTTCTGTTAACTCCTCAATTCAACCTTACAATTGGGAATTCAGGTAACATAGCCCTTCACTTCTGATCTTAGTTGAATACCAATGCCATAATTTTATGCTTCCTTGCTTTCTCCTCTCTCTAACCTTTCATGTTTCTTAAGGGACATCTCATTTCCTCTAGCTTTCAAACACCTTAACACTTATTTCTTTATATTGGTGATACAATTAAGTACACATCCTTAATTGAGTTACAAGCAAATACATAGAATAATAACAGGGTGTTTATCTTTGTCAGCCCTAGACAGGTAATTAAATAGTCTCCTTCACACTCTTCTAGGCAAACAGAACCCTTTAAACTGATATGCCACCTTTACATAATGTCAATAGACTGTCTTCTCCTCTCCTCTGTTTAGATGGCCTTGTGTATTCAACAGAAAATGCAAATTTGCCTTACTCAAAACTCAGCTGGAAATAAACCTAACACTCCTATTAGTCTAGTTCCTCTGGTTCAGAGTCCACTAAAGTAGAATAAAAAGTTACTTCATTGTTAGAGCTGACAGAGCACAATTTCAAAGGTCACACCTTGGGTGCAAAGTCTGTTCAGATTTCCAGTGCAATACTTCGTGATAAGTGCTTGGATTTAACATATAAATCAGCTAGGCAGAGCAGCAGATTTTCATCTATGGTAAACTGATGTGGCTCTATTGAAGGTCAAAGGAGATGATTTCCATCACTGAGGGCATAGCTGACCAGCCGTTCATGTCTTGTCCCTTTGCCCTTCAGAAGAGGAGGAAACCCTCTGGCATTCAGAAAGGTACTGACTGCCAAAGGCTCTGTTGAGGAGCAGCTGAATTTCAAAACATTTATGTAAGGCTGTTGAAGAGGAATGGTCACATGCCAAAGGCTCCAAAGCGCAGTCAGTTTGGATTTTGTAATCAACATGCCACTGGCTGAGACTTGGGCTCAGCCAGTAACCTGACCTGGGATACATCAACTTGCAGAGGTCTGGCTTCAGCTTGTAGTTTTCTCTGCTCTGTATTATTCCTTCACTGCTACCCCACAGGGATTGGTACTTCTTCTGCTACCTTTTCAGTAGATTTGTGTTCTCTGTTATCATTTTCCACTACAGGCCCCAGGGATCTTAATACTCCTGAATAAAAAGATACCCACAGAAACATAGACTACACAGCCCTTTTGGCCATAGGCACAGCCGTTTTCTGGCTTACGGCTTCTGATGAAAGCTAGTTACAAGCATTAGGATGCACTTCAGTCGAGTGTTGTGTGGATTATGGATCCCGTTGTAAACAAGCCAGCTCATAGTAAGAAATGCAAGAAACATTTGCCCTGAAATCACTCCACCCTATTTTCTGCAAAATTGCTCTTACACATATATCATTGCTCTGCTATAGAGAAGAAAATACGTAGAGCATAAATATTGACATTCATATTGTTCATACTTGTACATGCTGAAGAAATCTTTTTTTTTTTTAGGCTTTCAGTAAAGATGGCTGTTGGAAGGTTAAGAGAAGGAACAAACACCTTAGCAGTGCCTCAGAGTAGTTCTGTTTCCTTGGAGATACCTTTTAATGTAGAAATAAATAAGAAAAGCTCATGGTTCACAGCAATGTGCTTCTTTTACCTAGTCTTTTAGACAGAAAAGAAGTATGAACATGACAGTGCCTTACCCTAATGGTGATGTTATGTAGCCTCATATCAGTGATACTTGGTTTTTAAATGCTCCCTTGGGGACCATGCACTTATTTGCAATTGAAATATACATAAGGAATAATAATTTCCTATTGTTCTTGTCATTAATTTATTATACATCAGTATTTCCCCTTGATAAAAGGAGTTTTGGAGAATTTTCAAATACTCAGACAGAAAAACACTCACAAAGCCACAAACCCAAAGCTGATCAGTATGGCTTAGATATACCATAAGGTAAAAAACCCTTGGGTGCCCAAAGACATGTCCAGATGTCAAACATTTCTTCTCAGAGATGTGCAAGTGAGTCCCTTGTTTCAGATAGATGTCTGCATCACAAAATCAAACAGAAAAGTTCTAGAAGAGAAACAACATAGAGAAGAGGTTGATAGCCTGTGTGCTGGAGTGGCAGCCAGCCAGACTGAGGGCGTGCAAAGGTGGAGAAAAGGAGACCAAAGGAACAGAGAGCAGTATTATCAGGCCAGTGCTACAGGTACCATACTTGAACTCCAGAAAGGACCAGTAAAACAAAATAACAGGATTTGTGAAAAGTCAGGACAGCAATGAGGAAGAGGAAAAGCTGGAGGAGAGCAGGAGTGCTCAGAAATGCTGCTATGGCCATAAAAGGAGCAAACAGGGCTGAGTCTGAGAGCCAGGAACTGGCAGGGAAAGAAAAACCACACCAAATCTAGTCAGGTTTGCCCCCACCTCCCATACACCATGTGGCACTGACTGAAAATGACAGATCATCCTGTCTGTCCTTGCAGGCTCTCTGCCTAATAGATACGGCAGCTGATTTTCTCTATTTATGACATTTTTTCCGCACTTGCTTAGGGCAGAGCAAGGTGAGAACTAGAACTACCTGAGACCTAGTGGAAACAAATATTTAAGCCATCTTTAATAGTGTGCTCAAGACACTTGCAACACAGACAAAGTCAGCTGAGTTGAGAAAGCTGGTACATGGACAAGGGTCCCAGACGCTAAAATTTATGACTGTACTTTTCCCCTCCTTGACCTATGTTTCTGTCCCTTTTTAAGGAAGACATTGTTCAAATTGTTCAGTTCTTTGAGACAAAAAGCAACTATGCAGCATCTGTCATTGTTTGATCACACTGAATCCTGTAAAGAAAATTAGAAGTAGAAATCACTGATGTGAAGTGACACGTAATTTGAACTGAAATACGGTACTGCAGATCTCATCTGTAGGGAGCCATAGGAAATGGAGTTGCCAGACTACCTTAAAAATGACTGCTGTATTTTGAAATGTGGAGTTATTTTCGAGAGAACTAATTTTCAGTAGAGGGAGCTGCAGGATCAAATCAGACTTAAAACACTGAATAGCAGTCACTGCAGTAAGATAGATTAAAAAGTATTTACGTTAACATGCAGAATTATTAAACAGTGTACCAGAGGGTTTATTATCATAAAATTATTTAAACTTTAGAACTCTCCACTGCATCTTAGGATGTGAAAAAACAAGTGACGTATATAACTGCATGTAATGGCATTGTTTGATGTTTTACTGAAAAATAATCTTCTCTTTTCCTGGACTATAGGCACTGATTTGTAATACAAAGACTCCAAAAGCAAAACAAAGCTATATTTCTTCCCTTATTGAAAGCTAGTGGCAATATTTCCAATATGGTAACTGTAGACTGCAGGTTCAGAGATTCAATCAGTGCACGTGGGAGAGCAATAGGCAGAGTTCTCTGTGCTGTCTCCATCCCCTCTTATTTGTATGCAAAATAATCTGCTTCTTCCCAAAGGCAAAACTGGTGTGTGTGCAATTTCCTGTAGATGTGTCATTTTCAAGGGTTATCCTTTAGACTCAGCACGCGCTGAGCCTTTTTCCTCTGACACGTCTCTACCAAGGCAGGCCAGCCAGTGACATCTGAGCACTGTGCTGTTCACAGATGTTTAGCATTGCTCAAGCTAGCGAGCCTTCTCTGTGCTGACACCACTGCGTCAGCAGTGTCAGCCAAGATGGCAAAACAAGATCTTGACAGGTTCTTGAACAGAGAAAAATGAGATTACAGCAAAATATTTGATGTTATTTACAAGTCTCGGACTACATCCAAGAATGCAAGGATGTCTTCCAGTGGACCTGCATGAAGAGGCCTTGAAAATAAATACACCTTTGTCACAATTATTTCAACATGTCAAATTGCTCTCAAATATTCACAGTCAAAAATATGCTGTACCACAGGAGCAGCAGCAGTAGGGCTGCTCTTCAGTCACTCACGATGGATGCTTCACTGCACTAGTCTTCTCCATGACACATCCATGCCACTTGGCATGTGACACAAACCCAAATGATAAGGCTGTGCTCTTCCATCTGAATTCTTGTGCACCACATAGGCCCTGCTGCCCTGTATAAAAGGTCATGATGCAGCAGCCTTCCAGTGTCAGTATTCTTCCTGCTCATTAGGAGGTTTTAACAGGCTGGTATTCACAGAATCACAGAATATGCTGGGTTGGAAGGGATTCAGAAGGATCATCGAGTCCAACTGCTGGCCCTCGCACAGGACACCCCAAGAGTCACACCCCTTGCCTGAGAGCATTGTCCAAACACTTCTTGAGCTCTGTCAGGCTGGTGCTGTGACCACTTCCCTGGGGAGCTGTTCCAGTGCCCAACCATCCTCTGGGTGAAAACCTCTTTCTAATATTCAACCTAAACCTCCCCTGACACAATTTCAGGTCATTCCCTCAGTCACCACAGAGAAGAGATCAGTGTCTGCCCCTCCTCTTCCCTCACAAGGAAGTTGTAACTGCAATGAGGTCCCCCCTCAGTCTCCTGTTCTCCAGGCTAAACGAACCAAGTGACCTCAGCCGTTCCTCATACAGCTTCCCCTCAAGGCCTAGCTGGCTGCAAGGAGAGAAAGGCAAGTAAGAAAACAGGAGCTTGGAGAGAGCTTTGGGTAGGTAGAAAAGCCACCATGCTGTACCCCAGAGCATTTCAGAAGCCATGCTGCCCAAGCCATTATTTAAACAATGGAGCATGAGTAACTTGCTGGAGACCACCACTCATGAGATCAGGCTTACTGTCTTAGTGATCTGGGATTTGCATCAGGACCTTTCAACCTTTCTAGTACAACATAACCACCTACAAGTGCTTTATTTTTAGATCAAGACCTGACTTGCCAGTGCACTTGTTTCCAGGCCTCATTGCTTTCAGTGAGCTGGATGTGCCAAGCCCCTGAAACTCTGTTGCACAGCAGTCCACAATCACCAAGTCCGTTACAGACACTGTTAACACCGTCTCTGCCCTCTCCTCTACTTTGTATAAGCTGTTTTGTCTGCTCCCTGTTGGTCATTGCTCTCAGTGTCACTGCTGCATTCTAGAGGCAGAGCATGGCTTGTGTCAGAGCCATCAGTGCCATGCACATCCTAACCCGAGGTCCTTTGCCAGGCATGCTCCACATCAGTGCTCCTGACTGCCACAGGTCACCCCTGCTCACCCATACTGGCTGCCCAGCCATGGAGATACCCACCTGTTCCTCCTGGTACAGACCTGGGTTTCCCAGGACACATTTCAACAAGTCTGAGAGACCACAACTGCATAGTCATCAACAATACGCACTCTTCTGCTAAAATGTCTGAGGCCCCAGCTCAAAGACAATAGCCACCTCATTTCCTGATGGATGTCTGCTAATTACACCTTCACATGGCCCACAGCCTGTTGGTACTGTCTAAGGCATCAGATGATGTCAGTAGAAAGGGCACAGCAGGAGTCATTGTGGCCCAGTATGAGTTGCCCAATCTTTCTGAAGACAGCAGAGATGCATTCCCACCCGAGTGGCTTCAGGAGAAACATTAAAACCACAGTAACCATAGTTCCTTTCACTGATGCCTTGCATCAAGAGCGTAGGAAGGCATTTTCCACTCCACAGGAAATTCTGGCTGTCACTACTGTGGGATGTATGCTGTGTCCTGGAACTGAAGAGAATTCAGATACAGCTATTTGTGCTTTTAAATGGGAATAACACTCTCCCTTAGCCACTGCCCATGCCAAGTGGAGAACAGAGTTCTGGTATCTCAGTAGCTTTGTTGGAAGGTAGAAATCAGAAGCTCTGGTAGAAACCAATGCAAGCAGCCGTAGTCTCCCACTCCCCTTGCATGTGCAATGTGAGGTGCATTGTGTTGGGTTACTTCAGTAAGGGCAGTGTGAATCAACAACCCTTTCATGGCCTCCTTTTTCCTCTGTTTTAGCTCCAGTGAAAACACTGAATGCAGTCACCTTTGCTAATGAATTCCTGCTGTGCTTTCTCATAGCAGTGTTACAGGACAGATTTATCCCAAACCAGTGAAACTTCCTCCAACGAATGAAGGCAGGGCAGACAGCAATGGCCTTCAGTCCCAAACCTGAGCAATTGACACAGGTATGGTGTGGGAGCCAGTGAAAGAGACAGACCCCGAGAGAGCTCCCCAGGTTAAAGTGACTAAAAAAGCCTCCCCCAGGATGCCCTGTTCTGTTATGGAAATGTATCCCAGTTCTGCTTCCCCAGTTCGCCTCTCCGCCCCCTTGTACCTTGCCTGCTCCTTTGGAAAGTTCTCCCTTCCCCACTCTCCCATTGGACCTTGTTCCCTGCCACTCACCCGGATTGGCTCGTGTACCCTAATCCCGCCTATGTACTGCCCCTGCTGCTTTCCCTGCCCCCACATATGGGCTGGGATTTTCCATCCCCCTTGGTCTTTGATGCTTGGTCCCTTCACGGATGGGGGTCAAATAAACCTGTGCCNCGGTGCAATGCTTTATTTACTGGGTGGGTGAGTTTGGACTGCTGAGTCTGCACAGCCACTGATCTTTGGATATTCCTGCTCACTGCATCCCTCTTCTGCACAGGTCCATCCATTACTGCCTGGTGTTCCCACCAGGAAAGCTTCAGGATGGACTCCCTGAGCACAGGAGGCAGCAACCTTTTGCTTCTTCCCCACTTCACCTTCCTTCACTGAGTCTGTAAACTCTTCTATGCAGCAAAAAATACAAATTCTTCTGTTGGCTGAAAGCTTTGCCCACACACAGAGGAGAACAAATAGTACTATCTGCTGTTCTGGTGAAGGAATACGCCCATGTTTTCTCTTTCCCAACCCTACTACCAATGCGTTGAGGATTTTCTGAAAGTCTTTACTAGAAAATTACAACCACAGCAACACCCAAGTGTTCAAGTTTTGCCTGTGTTCCACAGAAAATTCAAACACTGTGAGACACAATGGAAATGGGAGGCTCCAACCATCTGAGAGCTGCTTACTGGGTTGTTCTTTGGTCTAGGGGCAGGGCAGCATCTACCAGCAGAGTAATCCTCAGAGTAGTTGTTTATCTGATAGGTATTGCTGAGGGGAAATATCTACCTTAAATGCATCCATCAGAGCTTTAGACAGCATTCTGTGATAACATGGTATCTAGGTACTAAACAATATCTGATTTGATTGAAGATTTTATGCAGCTACTCATTCTAGAGCAACCCTGTCAGTACCAGCTCTCTTCTATAGAGCCCCTTCTTTGGTGGTAAACAAAAATCAGCTTCAAGCAGTTTTTCTTATCAATAGGTACTTGAATGTTGTGGGGCTTTTCCTTCTCTGTCTGAATAGTAATACTGTTTAGACAAAGAACAGGAGACTGAGAGGGAACAGAATAGCCCAGGGAGTGACTTCCCCAAAGACAACAAGCTGCTCTCTGTACCCACATGTAAATACAGCAAGGGAGGTTCAGCTAAGTGACTAACCAAGGGTTTCTAACTAAAAATCTTTAAGAAATCTGTTTTGATGGCTAATCTGCTTTGCTGAATATCCATCACTGAAAACTCAGAAGAACAGGTTGCACAAACACGTGCTAGGAACTGCATAGGTATTTCTGTAGAGAAGCATTTTCTGTGGGGACTTCCTCTGATGTTACAAGGTCTGTGGGACAGACCCTTAGCTGAGGTGAGTTGTTATCACACCTCCTTGACCTGAGCAGCATTGAAACACTAACCTAGCATTTCCTCTTCTTGTCCAATCTCCCCCTTCCTAAAATACAGCTGCTAAATATTAACACGAAAAATAATATTTGGCAGATTAAATGGAACATTCATTTCAGAATGTTGCACATTGCTACAGGAAACCATGAAGCTGCTTTTACAATTCTCCTTTAAAAGCTCTTCTAGTGATGCTGCTGTTATGGTAAAGTTTGTGAGTGGAAATACAAAGAGTGACCCAGCATTTTTTTAGAAATATGTCTTCATAACAGTGATGAAGCTTTCATTCTCTCTACCAGTTGTAAATAATCAAACTTCTAGAAATCTACTCAAACCTTTAGTGCTAGCTTTACTGTGCAGTTACAGTACACATACCCAGGCAAAGCTTTCTAGCAAAATAAATGGGAAAAAAATCTGTATTTTGTTTTTTTATTTCTTCTTTTATTTTTCTTCTTTTTAGTATTTGTTTTGCAGTTGTTCTCTTTCATCCTTTCCAGAATCTGGTCTTCATGGATTTTCTAATTTTCATCACTTCTGTTATTCTTTCAATATTTTTACTTTATGAATAATTATTTTTCCTCTTATATTTTTCCTGTCCTACATTATTGAAATATTGAAAAAAAAAGATTAAAAACCTATTAATTTTATTTATTGCTGGAGGATTTCTATGAAATAAGCCAGAATTTTGCACATTAGGTGAAATAGCTACCAACAAGAGCAAATCACCCTTTCAGACATGCAAGAGTCTCAAAGGAGCCAATATTTTTTGAAGACAACCTCATTGGCAATTTTGGTAGGTACATATTAGGAATAATTTCTAAGCAGTAGGAAATTGAATAAAAATGTTGTTAATCCTCTCATTGCAGAGTATTTGAAAGGCATGACTGAAGAATGAATGCCCCACCCCCTTCTAATTAATTGGACTAGTCATGCATTAATTAAGAACATGCATAAGCCTTTGCAAGATGTACATCATATACATGAAAGTGGGTAAGACAGAAGTCTGGGAAGACTGTTGCTTCATTATGAACAGAACTCATTTACTGCAACTTAAACACCAGTCAGAATCTATTAAATTACTTAACTCTCCCACTGAAAAGTTGAAATAAGAGCAATGTCACTAATGAGAATAAAAATGATGAATTCCTATTACTCACTTACTTCATAGGGATTAAAGCAGGAATCTAGGGAAATGAATTCTGTGTGCAGTTCTGGGCCTCTCATTAGAGGAGGTGTTGGATCATGTCCAGAGAAGGGCAACAGAGCTGGGAACATGTCTGGAGCACAAGTCTGGTGAGGAGCTGCTGAGGGAGCTGGGAGTGTTTATTCTGGAGAAGAGGAGGCTCAGGGGAGACCTTATTACAGTCTACAACTGCCTGAAAAGAGTTTATAGCCAGGTGGGGGGGTCAGTCTCCTTTTGTGTATAAAAGCAATAGAACAAGAGGAAATAGAGGAAATGGCTTCAAGTTGAGGCCAATATGAGCTTTAGACTCAAGTTGATCTTTAAAGTCCTTTCCAATCCAAGTTCCTATGAAGTTGTGTCAGGGGAGGTTTAGATTCAATATTAGGAAAAACTTCTTCATGGAAAGGATTATCAAGCATTGGAAGAGGCTGCCCAGGGAAGTGGCTGAGACACCATCCCTGGAGGTATTCAAAAGATGTGTAGATGTGGCCCCTGGGACATGGTTTAGTGGGGGACTTGACAGTGCTGGTTTAAGGGTTGGGCTTTATGATATTAAAGGTCTTTGCCAACCTAAATGGTTCCAAGATTCTATTCTAATACTTGAATTGCAAGACATATATTTGGAGAAATTTCTGATTCTAGACCATCCTCCTCAGGACGAGGTCAAGAATGATGAAAAGCTCATGGTCAAGCTAAGAACAGGGAGGCCCCTCAGCAATTACAATCAGGGGCAAAACAAAGTCAACTTGGGGAAAATTAATTTAATTTATTGCCAATTAATACCAGAGTAAGACGGAAATAAACCCAAACCTAAACTCACCACCTCCTCTCCTCCCTCTCTGCCTCATTCCTATGCTCACTTCTGACTCTTCTACCTCATCCCCCCACCCTTGAGCAGTGCAGGGGGATGGAGAAATGGGGGTTCTAGTGAGTTCAACACTTTCTCTCTCCTACTTCTTCCTCCTTCCTGAGGAGGAAAGGGTCCTCCATGGGCCACAGTTCCTGCCAAAAAGCCCTGCTCACGTATGTGCTCCTCTCCATGGCTGCAGCCCATTCCAGGAAACTTGCTCCAGCATGGGCTCTCCATGGTTTGCAGCTTTCCTCGGGGCACATCCAAATGCTCCAGAGGTTCTCCATGGGCTGCAGGGCAATCTCATCTGGTGCCTGGAGCACCTCCTCCCCCTTCTTCACTGACCTTAAGTGTCTGCAGGATGTTTATTTTCCACTCACTCCTTTCACAGCTGTTGAGCAGCATTTTTTACCCTTTCTTACTTATCACAGAAGTGCTTAGCAATGTTATCCCATGAGCTCAGCTTTGGCCAGTGGCAGATCCATCTTGGAGCTGGCTGGGGAAAACACTGTCTGACATAGGGGCATCCTCTGCTGTCTTCTTCCAGAAGTTACCCTTGCAGCCCCGCAGCTACCAAAACCTTGCCGCACAAAACCAATTCACTTCAAAAGCAGAAGTGTCTACATGGCTGAAAAACACGTTCTCCTTCTGTGCCCATTGTTTAACTACAAAGAACACGTTTTACTCATTAGAATACGTACTTCATCTGTAGTAATTATTGCAACAAAATTCTAGATCCATCATCTATTTATACTATTTATAGTATAATACATATTTCATGCTTCTTAGAATGGCATTCTTTTCACTTCCATAATAATAACAGCTCTAAATACCTGCATTATAGTAAGTTTCATATTTAGTTAACCCTAGTAGAGTTGCTTAGTATTAGCCTAAGTCCAGCTTCACTAGTTGCTTTCCTTCACTCTCAGTGTTTGTTCACACTCACACTTACCACAAAGCTGTCTTCAACCCCACTGGAAGGTTATGAATTGCTTCACTTGGTTTGTTCTGCCCACAGTGGTTACACTAAGCACACTACTGCCAGATTTCTGTCAAAGTGAGATTTTTTTTTCAAATCAAGGTGTGAAAAGAAGAAAACCAATGTACTGTTGTACAACGCAGTTTTATTTTTTAAATGAAATGCCCTAGTGTCATAAAACAGAACACATTTTCTAATCTTGAAGCCAGCAAGATTGGGAAAAAAGAAAAATCAAAGTTGGTTTTCCTATACATAATTTCCATACTAAGATTACATTAGGAGAAAAAAAATCCCTAGAATTAAAATGTACGCAGACATTACTTACACAGCTCTCTTAAAAATAAACTGGACATGTCATACAACTCACATATGGTGCTTTGCTAGTTTAATATGCTACAAATAGAATTAATCAAATGCAACTATGCAGCTTTTCTATTACCTAAGACTTCTTAATTTTATTATGTTGCAATACCTTTATTACTTACTTCACACTTCTTTACCATATTATACAATGTTCTTTCATCCTTTTCTGGTGGCTTTTTCTCAGAAAGGAGACCTTCACTGTGGCTTTCTTTGGAAACACCAAGCACTCAGTTGCAGATATTAAATATTCAAAGCATTTCAATATACATTCACTATGAGATTAAATCTCCATTTTTCAAGTAGGGGTCTCATGACTTGCTAGTAAACTAATGGAAAGAGCTGGTTAGTATTTATTCCAGTTCTCATTGATGAGAATGCGCTCTGGATAGCTGCAATGCCTCAAACTCCCTCACTGTTGGTAAACTGAGCGTGCACCATTACCTCCTGCACAAGAATTACTGTAACTTGGAAGTCTGGGTACTCTCACAATATTCATGGAGTAACCACAATAACCGTAGACATTTTTAACAAATGACACTTTCAAAAAATATTCACATTTGTAGAACTGCAAAATTTCATTTTCAATGGGATGTTAGTTCAAAAGTACTACTTCACTTATTAAACATGGCTTTAAAAATACAGTATATGTAACACCTGCGTTACAAGTGTTAGAAAAACATTGGATGAATCAACATTTCAACTCATTGTATTAATAAGGAAAGCAAAGAGCAGTAGTTTTGGAAAAGTATTCAAGTATTTTCCTGAAATAGTATATAGCAAAATAAAGATCCTAAACTTCGTATGATTGTACTTGAGGCAAATATAATTTGCAAGTGCTTTTTGTCATGTAGAGCAATATGAATAATACTTTGTAGCAAAGATATAGCACACAATTTTGATAATACACAAAACTGGAATGTAAATAACTTCAATAGAAAAAAAATAACCTGCCATTTAAAACAATATTCAAGTGCTTCAGTAATGAAATGACCAATCACCATGGCTTACATTGACCAAATGTATGAGAGACATGAAACTAACACAAGCTGGATGACAGAAGTACCAATAAATATACATGAATACAGAATCATCAGCTGTTTGGATGCAAAAAAAACCTCAGACAAAGTCAGTTTTAAAAGAGAACTTTTAACTTAAAGGAACACTTAAAAAAAGATAGACTAGAACCGAGGCTAACTTCTGTCCTCAAACAGGAGTAAGTCTGTACAAGAGGAGCAAAATTTAGCCGCAACCCTGGACACAAAACACATATATGCCACAATACACAAAACTATATACAACTTAAATAATCACTCCATAGCTCTATATGACAGTCTAATGTTTTTTGTTATAAAAACAAATCAGCACAGTGAATTCATGATTTGTCAGATGCCAGTTTCTTCCCTTGGTTTCACAAAACAAATGATTTTGTTTCATATTTAGTTAAATTATTTTAAGGACTTTCAATCATCAAATCGTATTTCTAAACTTAACATTTCAACATCTTATTTTGCAAAGACATTTTAACATATGGAGTAGAATGTCCAAAGAATTGTGTACTGAAGAGGCAAGCTTTTAATATGTTAATATTAGATATTTTTAAAAAATTAAAACTTGCTGGTATTTGAGAACTTATTTATATTTACCTTTGCCTGTGCCTTTCTGATATTATGCAAGTATTCCTGCAATTTGCTTGCAAGAGTTTTCAGTTGCACTGTGTGGTATTTGGTATCATCCAAACAGTCATAAAACATTTTTTAATCCCAAAAAGCATGATGCAAGGAAGCCTTCAAAGACAGAATATATAGGATGAGGTGTGACCTGTATATAGTTGTGCTTTTATTTTTCAAATATTTGTACACTATTATTATTATTATTACTTAAAGCCAGGAATGTGTGTTTGAATTGCATTGATAAGTTGCAAGGTATTGTCAGAGTTACAAAATGAAAGATTTTAATTAAAAAGAAAAAAGATACGAATGACAACACCGTTGTCCAGCATTTAAGCCACATGCAACTACGTAACACTCCCAGCAGAAAACATCTTCTCAGACACTGAAAATGTCTTGTCTCCGTGCCAGTGGGAAGTCCAATGTTTCATAACATTTAGATATTATTGCAACACAACTACAAAATTAGCTCTCTAGAAAAGCACAGAGAATTTATCAGTCATCATGAATACATAGAAATAGGCCAATTCTCTCTTTTCTAACATAACAGATTACATTGCTACAAGATATATTTTAATGATTACAATGTTTTTTTAAAAAATGACACAATGCAGTAAGATGTCTAAAATTATACTGAAGCCATAAAAAAAAAATCCAGAAGTTTAAAATACTTGTCAATTTGACTAAAATGCATATTTACTCAATTTCCTTGAGCTTTTATTTTTTCTTCTCCCCATTGGAGGAACAATGTCTATAGTAATTGTTCAACACTACTGTGGCTGTAGGCAGCTTCATCTTTACAGTTTTCTTCAATTCCCCTTGCAAACAGTTTCATTAACTGGCAGTGAACCCTGAAAAATATTGAAATCAATTAGCAAGAAATAAATGGGTGCCACATATTTAATTCTAAGAATTTAATTCTAATAATCCATTAATTTCAAGCAGTTGGACAAAGTTCCTTACTCCTGACTACAGAAACCACGCCCTCATTTTTGATTCAATCCTCCCCTGCAAAGAGGGCTGGATGCTTTCATGTATCCTCTTTTACTCCCCTTGTCTACACAAGAAGTTCTACAGGCACTTAGATGAGCCAATCTTTTAAAATATACAGCATTTATAAAATTCACCTTTGGACTGCTAAGTGTTTATGTTTAAATGGAACACACTTGTAAGTAAACATTATAGGTTTGGTTCCCTTTGTTCTAAAAAAAACAAACAAAACAAGCAACCAAAACTAATCCAAACAAAAAAAAACCCCTTTCAAATTTCACAGACTTCTTTTCTAATTTGATTATTTGCACAACTGCAGAATTCTTTCTCCGTATGCGAAGATTGGAGATAAGAGACTGTGCTGTGTGCCAAAAAACACAAAGTAGGGGACATACTCAGTATTTCTGTAAGACAAAGATGCTTACTTAAGCTAAATAGGAAAAGCTATTGCTCAGAGTAATGAGGCATTCCACTACTTTAAAAAGAATCCTTCCAACACCATCTTCACTGCACTTTAAGCACATAATACCATTTCCTAAGAAGTAAGTATGACTTCAAAGGTAGGGCCATCCATCTCACTCAGAGTGATCATTTACAACATATATGGCTGCAGTATTCTCTGGAAAGGATTCAAAACTGTAACAAAACTATTTACGTTTATTATCAGAAGACTCAAATTTGCTATGCACAGGCATCTTTTTGGGATGTCTTTATGAGCATCTCTAAAATCAATGAGAAGGCTTAATGTGTTCTGCTCTATAGACAGAACAGTTGAAGCTTACCTCACTTCAATTGCTGAACTATCCAGAGTTTCTCCATCACAATTCCACGTGCTATTAACAATATTACAGCAACAGGCTGGATGATCTCTGCAGAACTGGCCAAAACGTTTCTTTCCTATGTCCATGACATTGCTTTCATTGTCTTCTGAAAGCTTTGATGTAAATTGAAAACACTTCACCCGATAAACATCTACAAATGGAAAGTCAAACTACAAAAAAAAAAAAAGGCAAATCAGGCAATTACAATTAAATACATTTGATGTGTAAAGCAACTCCGCATGCAGCATTTTGTACTCAAGGAAAGCCTGTCCACTCCAGTCTTGTAGAGAAGTTTACCTGAGGCATAAAGTGATTTTTGCTTTTGAAAAACTGCACAAGTCAAAAACAGTAAAGCCAAAATGAAACCTCACTTCTCAATGGTCACTGTATAGATAATCAGATAACAGGTTCTGAGATTATGAGTAAATGGATTATAAACACTATTTTAAATAACATATAAAATTATTATAACATGATATCAAAGTGTTGGAGACTGATAGTTTATGGCTTAAACATCTTCATGAAGGACTTTTGCCTATCACAGCAAAACTGTATAACAAAAGCTGCATGGAAGACCACCAATACATTCACGAGCTCCCTGAGTGAGACCCTGCACAGCAAGCTGATGGGGATAAGATACAGTGATTCAGGTCTGGGCTGGGGGAGAAGAATACATTCACAGGAGGATTAAGCCCAGCACCTTCGGGGTGGAGACCACAGCCCCAGGGCTATCAGCTGCCAGGCTTGCCCAGACCCTCACACCAAACGGGGGAGAAGGAGAGGTTTTGAGTGTGTGGTAAAAAAGCCTCTGGTCAGAGGCAATGAATGCCCATCCTCCGCTGTGCAGAGGAGCCCCGGGAAAGCCACATCTAAGGGACATCCACATGAGGAACAGCAGAGGGGGTGTCCAGAGCACTGCCCATGATGCAAAATGATGCAACAGATGCACAGTCTTGCAAGGCACAGTGTCAAACTTACCCTCCCCAGAGGAGGCATATGGGCATTCCCACCTGGCCCAAACGTATATTAATCCATTGGATTCTATACTTTTTGGCAGGGGACCCTCACCACCAAGAGGACCAGATGGAGGGAAACAACAAGACGTTGGGATCCACAGAAGGGTGATATGTTTCTACTTAATCTGTCTCTGTCACTTTCCCTGTCCCCCTCCACCACTCTTTTTCTATCTCTTTCTTTCTCTTTGCCTTTTTTACTGTTAAATAAAATGTATCATTTTTTTGCTATCAACATCTAACCTCGTTTGGTTTTAATCATGTTTTGGGGAATATTTCTGAGTTCGATCTGTTTTATTCACAGAGACTTAAGTTTTCTTTGCTCTTCTGTGCTTAGACTGGATTGCAATACAAAATCAGAAATGTTTGGATTGTATCTTTGCACCATCCTCAGGACCTGTTCAAGTACAGTCATTAAATCACACAGGCTTTTCTGAAAGTCTTCTGCCTTTGGACTTGGAACAATGCCCTAATGCCCTGAAGGTGAGAATGCCATGGCAGTGTGATCAAATCACAGAGCTGAGGGTACATGAAAATAAGAATAGAGGGCAATATTATTACATTCCAAAAAAATAAAAATTATTTAAACTAGTTAATTCAACTAGAAAAAGCAGGTCAATTATAAGATTGCTCTTAAAACCGAGGCTGCAGATTTACACTACAATATTGTACAAATGCTTTAAAACAGGCTTCATTAATTGAAGCAACAATAAATTAGACGATGCCCCCATCTGCCCTGAAAGCAACTTAACAGATATGGAGCTAAATAGTCGGCAAGCTGTAGTAAATACAGACAGGTGATTTAACAAAGGCCATGGAGTATGTCTGTGTGTGTCTATGAGCAGGGGATGGCAAGGAAGCAAATGTGAAGAAACAGTTTACCCATAAACCAGTCTCTACTGACGTACAGTCACCCTTTTCTTCCTTTTTTTTTCACATTTCCTTAAGTTTTCAAAAAGGGTTTTGCATTATTATGGTGGATACTAACCTGAGCTAAGGACATATGTAAAACCCTGCATTTAATCTCTACTGCAAAAACAGCATATCCCAGAGAGAAATGGGAAGCACTGGAAAGGAAATGGCCATAGTGACAACCAGAAAAAGCAGAGATGGAGAGACCTCCTAGGTCTTAAATTCCCTCAGCTTTTAACCATAAAGGACTGTGAAGTCATCAAACTCTATGCTTGGAAGCAGTGGGTCCTGGACCTAGTGGGGCTCACAAAACAGTGTGCTGGTCCAAACTGTTCAGATGCAAATGCTGGTATCCATGGCTGCATCATTACCCATATCTATGCAGAGAGCACCCAAGCTCTCACGTCTCAAGCCCAAGCAGAATGTTGTCCCTTGATAAATATTACAGCCAATTTGAAAGGTAGCCAGGGATGGCTTCAAATGATTGAAAATATCAAGGGAACAGTGAGTGAGAAGGAGTGAAGGGAAGAGGAGGAGATTGAGGACAGTGGGAAGGACGAATATGGACACATTCACAATGTCCCAGGGACCGGTAATGAGGAAATAAAGGAAAAAGAATCTATACTAATTCTTTTACAGAGGAAGAAGAACAGCATCATAAATACGTGAGATTTGTATTGCTTTTATGCACTAGATATGACATTAGTCCATTGTTCAGATAATTTCAAGAACATATTAATAGTATCAGGTTGTGACAAATATCAAATATGTGTATTCACAGCCATAGGTCTGTTTCAACAGATACTACAATCCAAAGCAGTGATGAATCTTCCATCCTGACAGCTACAACACACAAAAGAAATAATTTTGAAGCTGAATGCATAAAGCTCATATCCTGGTCACTTACATGTAGTAAAATACTCCTAAAAGCCTGCAGTTTACAATCAAACTGCAGTTCTGGTAACTTTCTTCTAAATCACATTTTTATGCAGTTCACAAAAGTGATTTGTTATTCTTCATCACATCTACCTCAGCTATTCATGCTGTGAGTCGTTTTTCATGCTGTGAGCAGTTTTTCATGACAACTACACGAGGACACAGTTGTGATAAAATAACTTTAAACATAGTCCAAACAGCAAACACATGGAAAATGTTACAAAGCTAAATTCTGTTGGCAAAAGTGAAATTCTGTTAGAATGCTATGGCCAAGGAGTTGACTTTGGTGAAATGTTTTGAGCTGCCTTTTTTTTTTTATGGTACACGTGCTGAGATTGCATCATCCAAAATGTAGAGATTTTAAAAAAACAAACAAACCTACTTTATAGATGTTATTTCTATCATATAAGATAACAAATATTTACACCTTTGATGAACTCTGTATAATTCACTGTCAAAAGGAATACACACCTGATCATCTTGGTTTGTGTGTCTGACAAGATACCGTAGAAAATCAAATCTGGAGCATTTCCGAACTAGAATGAGGTCTGCTGAACCATCTGCCAAATGAGCTGCTGGTGAAAGACCTTTTGGACTTCGTGGACATGCACAGCTCATATTTACTGCATTGATGGCTAGAAATTTCCCTTTTATAACCTTCCATTCTTCTTCACCTTCTGAAATATATCAATAAAGACGAGGAGATAGGTAATCATTTGATCTATTCACAAGAACACTACAAAGCAATCATTGGCAACTTAAAAGTCTTCCCTGGGCATATTCATGTACTGTCAATAAATATCTAAAATAAACTACATTTAAAAAATTATATTAAGTATCTGTTTTTCACACAATAACATAGAAAGTTGCTGTCTCCCTTCAGACTATCTCCCAAAACTGCTTGCCTGGTCTGGCATATGCATGTCAAATTCAGGATCAGGCTATTTGGGTAAACCAGCCAAGCCACAGGAAGGGAAAAGAGAGGCAGGTTACAACTCTTGTAGTGTGAAAGTTCAGAAGGATTAACTTTTTTAAATTCTGTTTTTGCTCTTCAACTTGTTAATCTTAAATAAACAATGATGCAAAGATCATAGTTTAGTATTTGGTTTCTAAAGCAATATTCCTCTTCTGCCTCAATGCTACAAGTTAATATTTAAAAAAAAGACAAAGGGAAGAGATGATTCAGGGTTGCAGAAAGGACCAGCAGGCAGAATATCACGAGTCTGTTTCCACCCCAGCCCTAAATGTCTGAAGATTAGAACTATTAACAGAGTTAAATGTTCCTGTGTGTAAATCTTCAGAGATTTCTGGAAAACAACATAAGGTCTGTTTTCAACACCGTGAAATTCTGTTGGAGATTACATCTAGACTGAGCTTAAATGTGTGCTGGCATCGATACTACTAGGAAGCAGAGGAATTTTCTAGAACAAAGAAGCATTGGCAGACAATGCAGAGTTGTTGCCTATGTATTTCATGTCCTGACATTCTGATATTCCTTACTGTCTCAGTTTTAGGAACTTCACATTTACTTTAGAGAATCAGTATTAGAATTGTCTAGGTTATTTTGAACCTGAAGTCTATTATGCATTAATTTTGAATCAGCATGTTCCAGGCTCTATACATCAGAAAAAATAAAAAGAAAACAATTGTTTCCAAAGTATTTTGTAGTTGTTCTTCACTCTTTGAACTTCCCTCATTTCCTGGAATTTTTATTCATTGGAACTTCCTACTATCCACTCTGTAGTAACAGAACCAAGAAAAACAGTGTTCCAGGAAAGACATGTAAGGTTATAATGTGACAAAAGACTTTAAGAAAACAAAAAACTTTATTTTAATTTTTCCATCTAGACTATCCCCTCTATCTCCTAAGAAACAAATTGGAAATAGCAAGAAAAAACGCAGTTTTTAAATTCAACATTTTTGCTTCATTTGCCACAGTGCTTTTTAGTATTGCTTGCTTTACTGCTGATCTTTTTATGTTTCAAACAGGACATTACCGAAAAAGTAATTTAAATCAGATTCAAAACATGCATCCTAAAAGAGATGAGACAGACTTAAATGTCAGACTATAGAATGACTGTTCAGGCTGCAGGCAAATGACAAGACCCTGCTCTGAGATGAAGGTAACTGAACAGAACATAAACTACTGGAACTGGAAACAACAGGAATTTTCTGATACACAAACAACAAAATGAAAACAATGCCCTTTACTGATAAATCCATTTGCTGTTTCTCTGAGAAGTGTTAGTAATTTGGTCATCAGTGTTTCTAGATATTTATTAACATTTCAAGTATGCTCACTATAGTAAGTAAGTCTCAAATTACTTAAGATAAACTGTTTATTTATGTTACTGTAATAGATGGTTTTCATCTGGTATAGATTTCAGCATGTTACTCAAGAACACCTTCACTGTTCAAAGTAAGAACAAGTCAGGGTATTAATCACATTTTAAATGAACAACTGTTTTCATAACCATTTTGCAGTGTGTATCACTGTAATAGCACAAATTATTTGCTCAAAATATCTTTCCTACAATAGGGCAGTCATAAGCAGGGAGTGCATAAGTGGCACTCATTTCAATGGCCTATTGTGTACACACACTGCAAGTTGCTGAAGTCAGCATAAAGTACTTGCACTCAGCATTTACTCAGCACAGGCACAGAGGCTCCCGCACAGTACAAAGAAATATGTTCAGTAACAACCAATCAAGCATCCTTCTAAACTTATCTGAATCATACACAAACCCAGTAGGCACAATGAAAGAGTCTGCCAAGACATCCTGCTGAGTGAAAAGCTTATCTGAAGTGGAGATTTAAAATCCTTTCTATTGTGAATCAAAAGTAGCTGATTGCATTGTTTCCTTACCAGTACTGCATGGAGAAGAGACTGGACTGCAAAGAAAGCCAGCTACCAGAAGTAGAATGGAATAAAGTAAACAATATCCTACAAAATCAGCTGCTTAATGTCATGTGCAATGTAGGCTAAAACTGTCTTGATTGCTAACCAACTTGTAGCTTTCTAGTAGCTCCTCTGCTGGATGAAAGGTAACAAAATGGAAGATTTAAAAACCAAACCAACCAACCAACAAAAAAACAAACAACACATACAAACATGAAAAAATGCAAAGAAAAAAGGTTGGAATTTCTAACTACAATTATTTCTCAAAAAGACAGATTTTTTTTTCTTACCAAGAAACCTATTGTCATATTTATATTATTATTTATATCCATTATTTATACGCTATAAAAAAATTCTTTAGCTGAATCTGGGCATAGATTAAAATAACCCAAGAAATATTCTGATTTGGCTATCTCTTGACTGTATCAAAGATCTGAAAGCAGCAGCTGGGATGAAAGCACTAAACATGTGTAACAGGAATTCAAGTTGCACAGAAATCTTTATGCTACCAGTGAATCTTCACAGTATGATGATCTTTTTGCTAACAAATGCCTAGAACCTGGCACAGATGCAGTGCAAAAAAACTGTAATTGTAAAATAATCTAGGTCATAAGGACCAAATGTTTGTGTCAAGAACATTGCAGTTGTATGCACTGGGCTCTACAAGAGAAATAAAAACAGAGTAAAAGCAGAAACAAGCACCCACAGGAAGCCTGCCTGCTCTTTAAGAGGGATTTATCCAAGATGATGAATGAAAACTGGAGGCAAAACTCAACTGAATCTATGTATTTTTCTCTAGCAAGGCCACAAGCATAGCAATATCAGTACTTCTTCCTGCTAGGATGTAGTAGCCAGACATAAAGAGATACAACTAGGAGAATGACAGAACAGAATTCACTAACGGTTGTTTTAACAAAAGGAAAGAAAAGTTATGCCCATTAAAAAAAACCCGCAACTGTGCACAGGGGTTACAATGGGGATAAAGAAGAGAATAAGGATAGCATAATTAGAGAAAGAGGACAGAAATCTCATTTATCATTTATAGTGAATATTGGTGGGGTGTTGTACAGAAGTACTTAAGTCCACTAGATCAGCTACTAGTTGTCCAAGTTCACTGCCTCATAGTAGAGTGACATTTGTGCTAACAAACACAAATTTTTAATCCTGATCTATTCTAAAAGTTACCTTAATGAACTGCTTCCTTCTATGACACCTCACAGTTTATCCATTCAGTCCTTCTCACAAAAACCCAGAGTCCTAGCTCACAGAATATTATTTTTCCTAAACAAAAGAAACTAAAGACACTGAAATGTACAAGTAATTCGTATAATTTTATCAGAATTTTCTGAGGTTTGGGTGGAGGAGACACCTTACACGTTTTTCACATACTTAGAATCATAGTATCATAGAACCATTTTGTTAGGAAAAGAACTCTAAAATCAGAGTTCAAATGTCAGTTTAGCACCACTAAACGGTATCTGCCCAAGTGCCATATCCATGTGTCTTCTGAACACTTCCAGGACACACGAATGGTGATTCTACCACTTTCATGGGCAGCCTTTTCCAATGCTTGACAACCCTTCCCGTGAAGAGATTTTTCCTAATATCCAAACTCAGCCTTCCCTGGCATAACTTGAGGTCATTTCCTCTTGTCCTATCTCTTGTAACCTGGAAGAAGGGAGAGAACCCCAAGAGGCTACAACCTCCTTTCAGGCAGTTGTAGAGAGTGATAAGGTCTCCCCTGAGCCTCCTTTTCTCCAGGCTAAACACCTCCAGCTCCCTCAGCTGCTCCTCACAGAACTTGTGCTCCAGACCCTTTACCAGCTCCATTGCCCTTCTCTGGACATGTTCCAGCACCTCAATGTCTTTCTTAAAGTGAGGGGCCCAAAACTGAACACAGGATTCGAGGTGTGGCCTCAGTGTGTACTCAGTGCTGAGTACCGGGGGACGATGACATGTGTTTTCTGTAAACTGAAAGAAACAATGGATTATCTAGTAACTCAGAATGTTTAAAAAATCAAAATACATGCACACTCGAACTGATATCTTCTGAAAAAGAATAATTTTGTGCAATACTATCACATTTTACTTTTTTTGACAAATTACCTTCATGTTTTAATCCACATTCCTTGTGCTGTTTTGCCAGCTGTTTCTCGCTTTTCTTGCAAATGTAACATCTGAAAACAGAAATACCATTCAATTCCTGAAAGACCTCCACTATTATTAATTTCAAATTTTTTATTTTACCCAATCATTACAAGATCTTCCCCCATCACAAGATGCAGCACAGCACTGACAACCCTCATGTGGCATGAATCATCATAGCCCTGCAGGCAGTGCAGTTATTTAAGTACAGTTCTGAAGATTACTGGATGTCAGAGGTAACAGCAGCAGAGAGCCATAAGATCACATAGGTTGGAAGAGATCTCTGATGTGATCAAAGTTGGTCTCACAGGAGAGCTCAAAGTTGGTCATACAGAATCAGGATGTTCAGTATCTTACTCAGTCAAGTTTTGAGGATCTGTGAGGGTAAAGTCCACAGATCTCTGGGCACCTTGTTCCAGCATTTGACTGCTCTAACAGTGAAAGGCACCGACATACTGGACACAGTCCATCTCACAAGTGCTGAGTGCAGGGGAGGAATCATTCCTATCTGTTGACTTCCCTTCTGTTTAGAAAACTCTGTGTAAGGTGGGCTTTCCATGCTGCAAGGACATACTGCTAACTCAGGTACAGGTGTCGCCCACCAGGATCCTGGAGTTGTTTTTGGTAGAGCTGCCTTCCAGCCAGTCAGTGCCCAGTCACCACTCTTACATGGGACAATTTCACCCCAGGTACAGGACATTTATGTTTCCGGAACTTCAGGAGATTCTCATCAGCCATTTCTTCGGCCCACCAAGATCCCTCTGAATAGCAGCCCTGACTTTCAACATAAACCACTCCTCCCAATCTAGTATCATCCATAAAACTGCTGAGAGCGCACTTTCTGAGACTGTCCCAGTCATTAATAAGGACTCTGCACAGTATTAGGCCCAATATTCCCAAGGGACACCATTAACAATTGGCTGCCAGCCAGACTTGGCATTCACAACCTTTCTAGTAATCCAGCCGGTTTCTCACCCACCCACTTACCTAGTCCACACCTCATCAACTTTGTTTTAAGAGTACTACAGCAAACAGGACCAAAGGTCTTGCTAAAGTCAAGGTATGTAACATCCTCTGTTTCCCCCTCATCCAGGAGCTTGGGGACCTGTATGGCCTGGGGTGAGACTACATTAGTGAAAAATGGGGTAAAGGGGTAACTTTGCAGCCTTTTCAATATATCTTATCACTATGTTCCCCATGCCACTAAGCAGCAGGCCACAGTTCCTTCAGCCTTTTGTTATGGCTGGTATATTTAAATAATCCCTTCATAAGAAGCAACACCCTTCACATCCCTCACTGATTTCAACTCCGCCTGAGCTTTGGCTTTCTCAGTTTCATTCCTGCATGTTTAAGCAATGTCTTGTGTTCTTCCAAAGTAACCCACTCCACTTTCACCTTCTCTTTACTACTCAGTTCCTTGCTCATCCAAGTTGCTTTTCTACCCTGGTTATTCAAGTTTCTGCATATCAGAATGGATTATTCTTGAACTTTGAGGAGGTACCAACTAACTCTCCTATGCCTCTTTGTACTCCAGGACAGTCTCCCATAGAATCTTGCCAAGATCCTCAAATAAACCAAACTAAAGTCCAGGGTTGCAATTCTATTTTTTGTCTTGTTTACTTCTCTCAAAAGTTAAAACTCTATAATCTGACAGTCACCACTGCTAAAACTGCCCTCAACCATCACATCCCCACTTTTTATTTTCTGTAACAAGACTGGCAGAGCAGTTGTTCCAGCCAGCCTGTCAATCACCTGCACGATCAATGTCATTACCACACTCCAGGATTCTCCTAAATTGCTTGTGCCCAGCTCTATTGCGCTTCCAGTAGTTATCAGGACGTAAAAAATCCCCTGTGAGGCACCAGGCATTCTTTACTCCATTCCTGAGACCTGGATGACAGTTGATCCCTCTGGAGCCTCCCCTGCATCAGGGCACCTGATGGGTCAGGATAGGTGCTCCAGCTGATACTAGAGACTGATCTGTAGCACGTCACAGCACTAGCACAGCAGTCTTAGTGTTTCTGGACAAGGTTTGTGGCTCCTCTGTATCCTGTTGTGCTGTTCTGTGCTGTGACAAGTACTTTATCTCTGATAGCTAAACTCATAGATAAAGAAAAATAATAAATACTAGTGCATAACTTCAAGCAGGTGAAAGCAAAGAGAAAGGAAGGAGCATTGGGAGATTAAGACAGGCCCCTGACTAAAGAAACAAATGGAGAATATCACTCAGAATTTATACAGCATCATAGTAGTACACAAAAAAACCAGGCTAAATAGGCTGATTCCTGAGAGGACTTGTCCTCAGGAAAAGCCATACCAGCTGTTGTGGCACTAAAACAACTGCTAAAATTGCTACATACAGTTACAATGTGAACACTTGAGAATTTTTGAGTTATTATTTTCATTTGTAGAAGCTACAAGGCATCCAGACTTTTAATTTCTTAGTAGGAACACAGCATAGTATCCTCAGCATCTTGTAACTGGGTTCTGTGATGTTGTATTTTGCTTCACTTAAAATTGAGGGAGGAGGAGAACCAGCTAACAAAATTTTATTAGATTTTTGTTTAATGACCTGATAAAATGAGGTGTTCTTTTTAATGAGTCAGTAATTTTTTTTACAAGCTTATCTCTTTCGGAGTAAGTGTTTTGATATTAAAACCAACACTTCTGTAACCTCTATTTATGCACAGGCCTTTTAAAATATTTCACACCAAATACCCAGAGATAAACATTAGCCTACCCTGTTCTGCAGCTCTCTTTATCTCGTGGAGATCCATGTGTGTGTTTTGCTGGTTGATAAGCAATTGTTCCTTCATAATAATGATGAGAAAGAAAAGTCTTGAAGCCTACATAAAAAATGCATTATGCAGCATTAAGTCATTATAAATCCACATGGCAAACATCTCTGCATACATTCCTTGATTTTTCCGCTTTCCTTCTCTAAGGACTGCAAAACAATAGTAGCCCTCCTCAAGCTCAGAACTCTTTCTCTTATGATGTTTTAGACTGTAAGGAACAAGAAAATACCACAGCACCACTCCAATGTTTTAACATTTGTCAGAAGTGCCATTATTTCACTTGACATCTTTAAAAACCAACTAAAAAATTTAATTATACATCACTGCTGAATCTTAAAATTGGCCTGCACTAAAACTCTCATCATGCATCTTCTTTCCCTAACACACGACAAATCAAAGGAGGCAAAAGATACTTTCCACTAGCATAGGATTTATCCAATTATTAGGTAACAAGAATAAATCACTCATCTCTCTCTAATCAGTGCTAGAATAAGAGCAAAATGAACAATTCATTCCATCAGCTGAATGTTCAAGACAGAGGAGTGTCTATCTCTCTCTAAGTGACTAAAAATAAAGTAAAAATGATTAGGACAGAGAAGTTACTACTTCTTAGGCCAATCAACAGAACTTTATTGAGCCCACTGTCAATGTTAATCCCAAAGTTACAGAGCTTTACATAATGTGATCTAATACACTTGGTACTACAAGGAGTTTAAAATCAGGTCTGTTTCTGATGTTTACAAGCTTCAGAGAAGGTTGGTTTGGAGAGAATAAATCAACTGCTCCAATACATTTACACACTGACAAAAGAATGTAATAATTACAAAAATTACCTGAGTAGTCATATCTCATTGGACCCATCCACCGCTTCTTCTCACTATCTTTTAATATATCTCCATAAAAACCATAACCCAGCAATGACACGGAGTATTTCAAAAACGTGTTGTTGTGATGTACAGAAGAGACATCCAGAGGCTGACAGTCACCTATGAGGTTTAGAAGTGCAAGGTTCTATTAAGCCTTATTTTATTTGCAGCTGCAAACATGACAGCAACTTTAACATTGCAAAGTCTTTAAAAATAAAAAATACATACTGCACTTATGTCAATATATATGGCATAAATGCAAACACTTCTTACATATGCAGAAAAGGAAAAATAATTCTTCATACTAATTTAATCTCATACTTCAAAAGCATTAAATACTAATTGAGAAGAAAGGGCTCAGTATGCTAAAAACGTATAATGAAGAATTTACACTTCTTTACCTTCTAGTAGTAGGAGGAGACAGAGTCAGGGAGCTATTTAGACTGGAAAAGACCTTTAGGATCATCGAGTCCAAAAGTTAACCCAGCCCTGTCAAGTCTATCACTAAACCACGACCCTAAGTGCCACATCTACACATCTTCTAAATATCTCCAGGGATGGTGACTCAACCACTTCCCTGGGCACCCTGTGTCAATGCTTGACAGCCCCTTTCCCTGAGCAAATCGATGCAGTATCTCCTGTACATCTCCTGGGTACTACTTAAACCTCTATGTCTCAAGCTGGAAGGAGCCTTTGGAGGTTTCTCATCAAACCTCCCACTCAAAGCAGGTTCAGCTATGAGGTCAGATCAGGTTACTCAGGGCTTATCCTTTCAAAATCCCTAAGAACAAAGAGTACACCATGTCTCTGATGTCCTCCATGTGTAAGCTTTGGAGTGATGGTGGGTGTTGTGGGGGTGGGTTTTTTTGCTTGTCTGGTATTTTGGTGTTTGGTTTTTTTTTATTTCACAAGGATGTTGGACCGGATGATCCACTGTGGTCCCTTCCAACCTGACCCATTCTGTGATTCTGGGACTTAATAACACAGCTAAAATACTACGATATACTAAAGCCACATGTCTCCAATCCTAGTCCAAAGGCCTGAACTCCACAGATGCTGTACAGAGTTAACCATAGGTTAGTAAGGGAAGCACATGTGTAACTCTTTGCAACACAAGATCCTAAAACTGCAACTGTTAAATCAGTAATGATACCAAAAGGTATTGTAACTCTGACTTGGCAAGGGAACATTCAATTGCCCAGGGCAATTGGACAACTAGCACAAAATACTGCTATTGAAGGGTACACGCGCTGCTCATAGCTTTCTCTACGATAGATATACATATATATAGAGAGACAGATAGTCCAACAACTGATGCTGCTTATTGCATTTTACTATTTTCAAAAGAATGCCAGAATTCATGAAAACTTTAGCATCAATGTTTCAAAATGTTATAATCCCTTGAAAACAATGACTTACTGTAGACCAAGCAATTAATTTTTAACCTCCTGTATTTCAAATCAGAGACTTAAATCCCAGACAAAACCTTTGTATTTCAACTCAGCCATTATGTTCAAATTATATTTCACAGACATAAAGACAGAACTAAATGAAAACAGTATTTTGGGCTACTTTCATCGTTTTCATAACAAAACTGCAAACTGCGACCACCCACCTACAATAATATGAAGAGCTGAAGTTACTGGATCAGAAATGCCAACAGTTGAATAGCATATGCAATCTGTTGATCCTGAAAAATCAAAAGTTAGGCATCAATTTGTATCTTTGCAAAAACAAGTATTATTTGGCATAGTCCTCCAAATAAAAGCATTATGTTCCTTTGGTTTGCTCCTTGCTATTTTATGGAACAAAGTAAATACAGGGATACTGTATTATTATTATTATTTAAACTGTAACATTTCCCCTCACCCATGAGTACAAGTTATTGCTCTCCATACAAAGTAGAAAAAATTTCACAGTATAAGCAATAAATATGTAGCAGTTAGTGAAGGGAAATAAGTTAATTTACATGGAAAAGTTCATGATTACATTATAACTTTGGGCCGGTTTGGGCCAAATTCAGGGGAAACATCCAAAAGGAACGTCTCCTCAAAGTAAAGCAGGTTACAGCCAAAAAGTTTTATATCAAATGAGGCAGGCATACATTGATTCTCCTCTGTTTAAGATTTCTTGCTCATTGAGATCTCATGAAAAGAAGAGAAATTGACTGGTCTGCTGTTTTTGTGGTACTGATCTAAATTCCAGGACGTCATCTTATACCAGAAACTTCTGCTCTGTTCTATTATTTGAAAATTAGTAAAAATACTTGCTTTCAGGAATTAGTTTCTAGATAGGGTATCAAAATGGATAAAGATGTACCTTTACAGTCTTGGTGCAAAATACCTACAAGAAGAAAGGGGGGAAGCTTTAGGTTTCACCTATATGCTGTTTAGAAATGGACAGTTCTCCCTGTTTCCTATAAAAAACAAGAGCCTAAATAAGGATCTGGTTTCTACTCTGCAGCAGGGACTTAGAACTCAGGTCCAGACATACAGAAGTATATTTGTTGCAGCACCGAATTTATCTTACAGTTTCTCCCATCCCTTCCATGAAATCAAATTCCTTCAAAGTCAAGGCTAGATATCTGAAAAGATAAACTTTGTCCACATACATGTTTTCAGATTTCCTACCAATACATTAGGCTGAAGAGCAGCTCAAATATGGAGTACTTGATTACTGAGGCCTTACTAAATTGAAATAGAAACTAAAAATGGAGGAATGAGCAACCATTATTTAAAAACCACTTTTAGTTCTTTTTCACTTTGGAAATAGTCAGGGCATAAGCAGTTAAGAATAGGAGCAAAGAAAATCCTTTCCTTTCCAATTCACTTTTCAGAAAATTGATACCACTTCCCTGACCTGTGAATGGCATGACAGAAACTTCTACCAAGTAGACACTATGCAGAAATTTGCCACAGTGAACAAGATGCAGCTCCAGGAGCCAATTAAAAAGAACAGAACTGTAGAACAAAAGAAACAGTGTGAAAAGAAATAGAGCTCTTGCTACAAGACTGAGGTTCAAGACGGTGCCAGTGTACCATTAGAGGCATATGCCATTGCAGGACAGAGGACTCCAATTTCCCTCGGTATCATAACAGATGAGGTACACAGATGATGATCTCATGTAACATTTAAAGTTTTATAGCAGAAAATATTAAGTGGAGTTCTGAAGCTGAAGCTATATTTTACTGCCAAGTTTTTCAGTTTCATATTGTCTCCTATGCTCATGAACAGAAAATTCTGATTACTTTTGAAAAGAAAAACAAACCAATAATCACTGATAGATCTGACCTAAACTTCTACTGCTGAATGTACAAGCCTAACACTTTATCCAACATTTCTCATTTCTTCCAGATTTGTGTGCATTCTGCTCCTAGAATTACCTCAATCACATTTGTCTTGATGTAAACAGAGTTTCCAAGCAGTCTTACACTACAGATGGAAGGAGAAGAGAGGAATTCATGCAAGCTACATTTCAACACCAGAGGCTCATCTCCCTATGATCTTCTATAGTCAATTAAAAGCTGATTCATCTGTTTGGCAATTACATAGAACTTATCTGCATTTCTATTCATTAACTAGCAAGGAAGGGCTAAAATTAAAACTGAAGTCTGAAATGAATTCTGAGATTCTAAAATGGGAGACTGGGGAACATACACTACAGTAAAACACTGTTGGCTTTTTTCTCTTGGAGCTGCAAGTATGCAGCAACAAAACCAGTGACCTATTTACATGGATGTAACTACAGCATTCCTCACACACGTGCCAAGAGAATGTAACTTGCCACACCACCACACCAAGCATGAACCTAACAGTACTTGTTTAAAGGTCACAAAAATGTTCATGATGACTAAGGTTTTGAATCCTTTTGAATACTTCTTAACCAAACAAGACTTCTAGACCATTAGGTGGGTGTTCACTAGATGTGGGATCTACAAGCGCTGAAACAGCACTCTGAACAGATGCACACACAAACCCACCAAAATCTGGGTTATTTCATCAGTACAAATCTAATATGAAAAGCAGGATTAGAATGTAAACATAGCTTGAATAGTATCCCATGATTAATATCTTAGGATTGCCAGAGCACTCAGTTTGGGCAAGAAGCTTTCCATAGAGCATAACCCTTGACTAATGTTAAGTGGTGGCTATTGTTCACTCTGGCTAAACCAACAGAAAAATCATATACATACTCTGCCAGATTTTCTTTGGGGATTTTTAAGGGCAACAGCCTGAGTGAAGGAACATAAAAGAGGTTTTTATGGGTTGCAGAGAACTACATGCAACTGTGAAGAAAGTAGCTGGACTGCTTGCTAACTGGGCCCTAATTCACTTAAAAAAAAGAGAGAAACATTCAATATAGAAATATTTTTGCACTGGTTTGCTAGTAGAGAAGAAAATCAGCGTGCAAAGCAATGATTACGTTTCAGGTTAAGACACTTACACACAGATATATGTGTGCATGTTACACTGCAGACAATATGTCAAAGCTTCTGTTCTGGTCAGGGACATCTTGTCAGGAATAGCTGATGGCAGCTTCAGCTTGAGTCAAGGTACTCTCACATAGGCCTCAGTGGAAGGGCCTTAGGAAGCAAGACATCTGCATGTGACAAGCAGATGCAGATGCAATAGCAGATCAACTGATCCTAGGCTCTGCTGATCCTACTGACCAGATGCCCCCTGGTATAATATGAGTTTAGAGACCCATCTCACTTGCAGACACCAAAAGTAAGCATGAAAATTTGAGTGTCACTTTCAAACTGAAACTTACCCTAAGGAGATTAATTCCTTTACCTAAAATGCCACCAACCACCAGGGATCAAGTGCTGCAGATTACTCTGCTTATCCTCCCAACTCCTACTCTAGTACAATTGTCTTGCACAGGGCCAGTACATTTCAATAATGGTGGCACCACACCACGATACCATGTGTAGATGCTGAATGTCTGAATTCTCCCAGCTAAAGAAAGCTCTCATCCCAGGTACTTTGATCTTAAGGACTTGCTGAAAATATGAAGTAGGTAAAGGGCACAACCACTTGTCTTTGTTAAAGTAAGTATAATTACTTTTAATCTTTACCATCATTACTCATTTACCCCGAAGTCTTGTTTTTTATTACAAAGTATCATACACCCACATAGTTGTTATACACACAAGTTCTTCTGTGTTCTTTTCCTCCCCAAAAATGAAAAATGTAATCTTTTATATAAATATATTTAATGGTTTAAAAATTAAGGAAATCTTTCCTTTTAATTAATTAATCACAAGAAAGAATGATCAAGATATTTATTAAAGTATGAAAGAGCATGTACTCCACATAAATAAGTTTTGCTAAAGCAATATTAAAGAAAGCAAAGTGACAGACTGCATTACACAGAACGTACTACAGCTAAATCACCGGATTTCCCCTTTGCATGTGAACATTGCTAGATGTTTGTGAGCAGAAAAGTCATGCAGACAGGTACACTCAGACACCACTTCACGAGTTTAAATTGGTAATAGAACCACTGAAGTGGTTAAGCAAAACCAGATAATTTGCTGGCTGTATGAATGAGTTCATGCCATTGATTGGTGGACCAACAACAAAAAGTCTAAGTGCTAGATTTAATCATCTGAAACATGATCAGACTACTAACTTAGAACTAAGGTTTCTTAAACCAAAACACACACGATGTGGGCTACAGGTATTTATTTTTGTGCTTTTATTGATGGAAAACTAAACAAAGTATGAACAACTGAAGTGCTAAACTAAGCAGGTGACAGAAGCAAGTCAGCTAGATGTCGATCCTATGGAAAACTGAATTTAATAAAGAAATAGAAATATTTTTAGAGCTCATGAGCATTCCTCCATGTGAGATACTCTTGGCAGGGGCAGGTGCTCTCATGGCACACACAGAATCCTCAGACAAATTAGTATGAGAACAGTATTTGTGAAAACAGGCAGAATAGCAGCTTCAGTGGGGGTCCCATATTTGTGCAGAGTTTTTGTGAATCCATAATCCATGGACTCATTGCACAGACGAAATGTCAGGTAAGTCACCCTAATGGCAGAGTAACTGCATGCTTTTAGATCAAACAGCATTTAGTATTTTGAAAAATTCTAGAAAACTACTTTTCTGATGAGCGATATTTAAATGAGAAGGGGCTGACACATTCAAAATTAAGGGGAGAAGCTACTGCTGCAGGGAGAGATGAAGGGTCTGGGTTCAAACCCATGTACCTACTTGAAGTTTTATACATCTTCCTTTCTGCATACAGAAACCAAGAAGTCAAGTTTAACATCTGCAGAACAACAGCCCAACTTAAAGAGAAGCAGTCCAGAAAGACTTCGGTGCATGATTTTTTGGTAGATAATTACTTCAGCATAAGTTCAGTAACAGAGGACAACAAAAATGGATTAATCCATTAACAGCAGATTTTAGACATGAAATGAACATCACAGGAATAAGTAATATTGACTTACTTATCTCCATGGCAGGCCCACTATATTAAACGCAGTATTTAGCCCTAAGACTATCATTTCAAGAAGTTTAATGGATTTAAAATGCTGAAGGAGGAACATAAAACATGCACTTCAGATTTCAAAGTGGATATACTGAACTTCGAAATGAGATGCTAACTAAATGGCACAGATCATTAAATATTAGAAGCATTGTAACTGAGAAGGCTGTGAACAGATCACTCGGAGTAATTAAACAAGAAAGATAGTTTTTATTGCTATATTTTAACACATTTTTAAGATAATTTTTACACTCTAAATGACAGTGGTATCAGTCCAGTCACACTTCACAACTTGACTGGAATCTATTTTTCTGCATTACATTCATATAGGAAGTCTGCACTGTCTTTAGCATTCTTAACTTGACTGTTGACACATTAACAGTCTGATTATAATCATACTGCATCCTTCAATCCTAAACATTACAGAGCTGACCAGCAGCAGAGTGATCTGAATACACTAGAAGCCTAAAATCACTATAGTTACTAACTTTGTGTCTATACTTTACTCAATATTTCCAAGTACTTAGATTTTCCCCCCAGGGTGGGTTGCAGACGTAGTTTTCGGAACGAATGCAATAGTATTATGTCACAACAGAGAGTGAAGTGGGATTTTTTTTCCTATCTGCAAATATCATTAGAGTATTTAATCTAGTAAGTTCTCTTTAACTAAAAAAGAACAGCAGTTGACAGCTTTGTCTTCCTATTCTATGCCAAGTGCATTAAGAACAGCAAATTACTTTGGCTTACTCCAGAGGGTGCAATATTAATACTAAAATACATGGATGAAACCCCAGTGTGTCCAAGCTGTATCAGGAATGATTCTCTGTATTTAAGTTCTGTGGAGACATATTACTTCTCTGAATTCAGTGAGACCACATGGCTGAATGCACTTTTAAGGCTAGTAAGAAATAGCTGGCTTTTAAGGCTGAGAGGAAGAAATAACTAAGCAGAGGTGCATTACAACCTCTAAGTACTCTTAACAGCAAATCCGTTTAGAACGGCAAACAGTCAATTTCCACTGGCAGATTTGAAGAATGGCTGCAACTTAGAGAAATTCAGAAGTTAAAACTGCCATTTGAGTAGAAGTCTTTTATTCATATCAACAAAAACACAAGTTATTTCATAAAAATGTTCCATAATGCATAAGAATAAATGGTATCTTTCAACCACTAGACACACTAAGGAAAGAGGCTGTCTGGAAACTGACACAACTGTTCAAGAAAAAAAAAAGGAGCCAAACAGGGACTTGCTCCAGAAAGTCAGAATCATGATTTACAAACAGTATTCAACATTCAGAAAAAGGAGCCTGCACAATGGAATTCTGCTATGAAATAAAGTTTATTACTGAAACCCAGTCATACAGGTGAGTGTTTTAGAATTAAATCTCTTTCATTTGTAATTTTGAACCTTTGTACAATTAAATTGTCAGTCTCTGAGCTAAGACAGACTATCTGCTGAATTTAGTGTTTGTTTGAATATAGAAGCTGTTTAATCACAAACCACAACCCGCCACATTTCTCTTCACACAACTTGATATCAGGAACTAAATGATAAAAAAGGTGAGAACAGTGATCTACTGCTGCCTTACCCCAGGCTCCTGTCATCACTGAGTAAACTATCTCTATGTATCAGAAGAGACACAGAGCTTTAGCTCTCCATCTCTAAACTATGGGTAGTCTTTGTTTTCAGTATCTATTAATGAGTTCTTAGGATTTTTAAAAACAGGTTGGTTATAAAGAAGTAGAAAGAAGATAATGGATGAAGTCTTACTAGATGTATAGTTTGTATTTCATTACTACTTTCGACTTGCTGTATTTCAGGACTATCGGTTTAGTTTAAAAAAAGTTCTTCTTAAGAATTTCACTTATTTTTGGAACAGACTTCTTGCACTAGTGATAGAACTAGCTGATCTGTTGGGGTCAATACATGGCCAGAACTCCATTCTACCAAGCAAAGAAGAATAGAGAACAGCTTCACCATGGGCTGGAAAAATACAAACCAGAACAAAATCACAAATCTTGCTGCCTTCAGGGCGGGTTTAGCTACTTCATACTCAATTTAAGGTCCCTGTAACGACTAGACGTGTTAAGATTTGTTCAGTGACTTGACTACCTTTTTCAGTAAATAAGCACTTTCCTATATATACAGGAATGGATCATTTTAAATACCGTACAATATACAAACAGATCAAGGTATATATTATCCTCTGTATTTCCAAACCCTTAATTAATAGAACTTTAAGGCCAGTTTCCTCATACATAATTATAAATAATTTCTGAGGGATTTGAATAATGACTTGGAGAAAACATTTGAAGTATAGCCCTGATTACAAGGCTGTACCTCATGTCAGTTCAAGGAACACAACATACAGTATACATTCAAATAGCAAAAGGATACAATGGACAAAACACAACAAACAAAACATTAAAATATGTAAGAGAAGTGACTTGATACATGTTAACAAAATTAAAATGTCAGTGAAGATCATAGTTTTTGGGTGCAATTGGAAAAAATGCATTAAGAAAATGTTGAAAAAACAAGGTTAATCTTTCCTGAGGACAAAGAAACAGCTCTTAATATGAGGTTCTGTTTTTTCAATTGTATCTTCTTATGGTCACATATCACCAGTAGGCAAAGTCTTCTGAAACCAATTATGTAAGCAAAAAACCTTTAGTTCAAGAAATTTGCCCAAATAAGAAAAAGGAAGAGTAGAACACTTCAAGTTCTATTCTTGTGAAGTTTATTATACATACTGACTTTAATACAAAGCTTTAACCAATAAAACCATAATATACTTAAATATAGCAGGAGACTAAAAAACCATAAAGGGATATTCACATTGCAACTTTTAGATACCAAACATTTATTGTACTGCAAGCAGAAAAGGTTAAGCTTCTTGCAAGCAACAATTCAGATCGTTTGGGTCTGGAGACATTCTTCATGAAGATGTAAGGAATATAAAATTAGTCACCTATAGCTTGAGAGTAGAAACATCAGACTTCATTTGATGTATTTTCACAACCTGTGCTAAATTTTCTCAGAAGCCTTTATTTTCATTCTAACCAGAAGCTCAAAATGTTTATTTCATGTCCAGTTCTTTAATTCAAAGCTCAAGCATCAGACAAGAAAAGAGAGCAGCATAGAAAGGATACTGAACTGTCTATTGGTATTCCTACAGAGACTTCAAAATTACTGATTCTGTTAAAGAGTTACAACACTCAATTCAGTCCTGGAAGAGAGAGCAAACTTGTTATTCTGCTTTTGAAGGAATCTTTGAGGACCAAATGGGCAGGATGAGGTAACACCTGAGATGCTAGACTGGAAACAGCAATATTGATCCATAGAACACCTTTATGGGCAATAACAACAATAATAAAAATATCAAAAAAGACCTCAGTCTGAAGAATGAGTTCTCTCAAATGACAGCAGTCAGGACTGCCTGAAAAAGTGGCTGACACTGAGAACTGTGAATGTGTAGCACCTCTAACAAGAGGCAGAAACTGTAACCTGGTCTGGAAAACAAGAACTGTTCCTCAGCTGTAGTTGCCCTGTACTTGCTGTGAGAACAAATAGAGGAAAAGAGAGTCAAGGAATCTTAGCATTTGTTTGGAGTTTGCCAGACCAGTGGGAAACTCTCATTACAATTCTAACTAAATTAGTGAAGGATTTGGAACTGGAAAAATATTTATCCAGTAAATTTCTGTTTAGTAAATTCCACTCTTCAATGTGTTTAGAAGGGTATTACTGTCAACATCTTATCTCATATTAACACACAATAAGCCACAAAAAAAGAAGTAGTAATTAAATTCTAAAGTTATACATTAAGATTTAATTTCCTTTACAAAATATTCTTCCTAAATATAATTGCATGTGATCAATAATTTTATACGGAAGCAAACAGCTTTAGCTACGTGTCTTTATAAAATATCATTGCTTACATCTTACACTTAGGCCTAAATTCAAGAAGTTATGAATAAGAAAAAAATTCAAGAATGAATGAATAAATTAAACTGAAAGTTAACCCTTTCTTACCAGCAGGAATTATGCCAATCCTTATATTGCACTGGACTAACGATGCTTTGGGATTATTTTGGTCTATGCCAGAGTCCTTCTGCATTCTTCCAATGAGACCATGCATCACTTCACTGAACATGCCGTCCCCACCAACACAAACAACACTGCCAGGAAACACAAATTAGAATGCACACTAACAGTCAATAAACAACACGGCAAGTGTTCTACCTAGGGCATGCACTGGGCACACCAAAAATAGTTGTTCTATTCTCCTCCTCCATTTTTACAGGATACAGTAGCCCACAGTCAACTAGGCAATTAACAAAAAGGAGAAAAAAAAGTTCAAGCTTCAAAACTGCAAATGCACCTAGACATATCTGTAGCATTAGGAAAAAATGTTGGAATGCAACCTGCAAAAATCTTTATCCTCCACTACTGTGGGCAGACAGACAAATATCAGTGAAAATTCGCTGTACAAATAAAACACTGAACAGGACTGTACATACAACTTCCAAGAACACAAAATGGAAACAGGGTACCTTTACTAAAAAGGGAAAAGTTGATATTTGCCACTTCTGGGAGAAGTATATTTTACACAGTTCAGTAGGAATATACATCATATGAAAGTCAAAATCCAGGAAGCGCATGACTGCATCCTCTTTCCAACATGCTGAGATCGCACCAAGCAGACAGAAGTCACATACATCTACATAACCATTCATAATCAGACAAAGTTCTAAATGTTACCAGAAGCAAAACTTTGTTTCACAAATTTAATTCAGGTCAGAGCTGATACAGCAGCTACACAGATCCTCAATATGTTAAAGCTCAGCAGAGGGCCCACAGCCAAGCAAATACTAGGAAGTAAAAAGACTATTTTACAGCAGTATACATTTCATGAACAATAATCAAATGCACTCTGAACTCTAAAAACATAAATATGCTCTAACTGAAAAACTAATTCAAATACTCTTTAAAGGAACATATGAGAAATCCAGAATTACATATGTAGTTCCTAGCACACAAGTGTAGGAACGTATACTGTTATCTATAGCAATAATTTCCAACTCATAAATTAATACTCTTTCACATCATCACCAACAGATATTGCCGAATGAGCACTTATTTCATAGAAAAAATTAATCTAATTTTTAAGTATAGATGATTTAAATTTAGTTATTATTCTATTTTCAGCAGGTGCGGAGCTTGAAGAAAACAGTCATTTTTTTCCATGACTAGAGAGGACAGTCTTAAAAACGTAAACTCTCCAGCTCTAAGTCAAGACCTAGGAGACTGAGAGAGAAGGAATAAAAAGATTTTTTTTTTTCAATTTTTGTAATTTTTTTCTCTTCCCATAGCTTAACTACACTATTCCTCAATTTTAGCCTTATCTTTCTCTGCAGACTCAAAAAAAGAGGCTAAAGAAACAAAAATTTCCACATCAGTTCACAGTCAATGTTGTCTCAGTACTAGTTTGCTCAAAGCTCCATCCAACCCGGCCTTTAACACTTCCAGGGATGGGGTATCCATGACTTTTCTGGGCAGCCTGTTTCAGTGCCTTTCCACTCTCACAGTAAAGAATTTCTTCCTTAAACCTAATCTAAACCTGCCCTCTTTCAGTTTAAAGCCATTCCCCCTTGTCCTATCATTACATACTCTTCTAAAATGTCCCTCTCTACCCTCCTTCTAAGTCCCTCTTAGGTACTGAGAGGTGCTCTAAAGTCTCCCTGGAGCCCTCCCTTCTTCAGGCTGAACAAGCCCAGCTCTTCCAACCTGTCTTCATAGGAGAGGTGCTCCACCCCTCTGATCATCTTCTATAACAAACACTATATCCAGGCTGAGAGGGCACAGTTACATGAATGTCTATACCTATCAAAGGTAAATATGATAAAGAACTTCACGTATGCAGTAACACCACAACCAAATCCATAGCAAACATGAGAAGACCAATGTACAAGTCAGACATATGCTGCACATGTGAAGGCCCTTAGTGAAGAATGTCTGAAATAAATGGAATGATTCTTACTCTTTGGCTTTATTTTACTAGTGGGCTAGCATTTCACTTTTTAGATAGATGGTAACAGCAAAGAACATCTGCTAGAGCACTTCAGAAGCTAACCCACAAGTCAAAAGAGTTTTTAAAGAACTGCAGTCCCTTCTAATCTCAACCATTCTGTGAACTAACTCAAAAACTAGGAAAAAAAACCCCAACCAGAATAATTTTACATAGGCTTGTGCAACAGACATACGGATAAGAAACCACAGTGATACACGTCACTTACTCCAAACATGGCTTTTACCTGCACAATGTTACAGAATGTTCTAATTGTTCTGCACAGTGATGTACAAAACTCTGCTATATTGTAACCAAATTAATATTTTAAGTAACTGTGCTTAAAGAAAAGCTGTTCTATCACTGAGCTATTATGTTATTACATTCACCATAGGAAATTCCTATAAGGCAAAATAGGAACAGCAAACAGGAAACCCGCGTAACATATTTAAATAAGCTGTCTAAAGTAAAAACATTTGAAAAGCAGCGAAGCAATTTTCACCAAGAATCCTGTATCTACTTGAAGAATTCCATGTATGGCTTTGCCAACAGGGAATCTGCAGATTAAATGAAGAAATTCATCACTGAATGAAGGGAAAACCACATATCAGAACCAGTCTGTGAGGACAGCTGAACAACAATTAGATGCAGGAATCCAAAGAACATCTTACTGTATGTGAGAAAAGTCAAACCTGAAGAAACACATATTTATGTGCTTCAATCATTTTTTAAATCTTCCAGATGACCATGTGATCTGTTATTTAAAAAGTAGTTTTAATTCAAGAAGTCCTTCCTAACATCACTGTTAACCATAGAAAAAGAGTTGTGCATGATGCACAAAAGTCAGGCTTGGAAAGACAGGCTGCAGATCCCAAGCAAACTGCCATTCAGGCCCAGCCCAGGAATAGAAGAATCGTAAGATGCTAAAAAGATGCAGTTCTCTGGGCTATTGTTTATCTTGGCATGTTAGAGAGACAAAACAAAAAAAAACCCAAAAAGCAAAAACAAAACAAAACAAAAAAACACCAAAGGAAAAAAATTCTACAATATGAGACTTAGAATCTGCCAAAAACACTTCAGATACCACCACAACTGGTCACTGCCACTTGCTGTAAAAAACAATTTTCTAGGAGTGGACGTGGGCTCACTTGCCTCCCTTTCTGCTCTGTATTGAAATTTCACCAACCATCAGCATACTTATTTCAAATCAGAAGTCAAATGAAAAGGGAAAATCACAACTAGGTTTTTCTAGGATCAATGTTTCCCTTCCTTGAACTTCTGAAAAATTAGGAAAAATCATAGTATAGACAAAATTCTTTATTTAAAGGCAACTCATTTTAAAGCAGGTGAAGTCTGGGAACTCAGCCTATGAATGTCATGTCTTACTAACACAATTTCCCAGCATCACGCCCTTACTCAACACAGACAATGTATATAGTAAAGTACTACAGCAAAAGTACTCTGGAAGGACTGAATGTGTTTTCTTTTTGCAACTTACCAGTTTAAATGTACCTGTCAACAAGCACTAGATACAATTTTAAAATAGTGTAGTTATGAGAGTTCATCTGCATACATTTTCGTGTTTTTCCAGACTTGTATCTTGTTTCATGTCATCAACTGGAAACTGAAATGACTAGCTTTTTTATTAAAATATTTTGCTTCTACAGCAGACTTAATAATGGAATGCAAGATCACCATTCAGTTAGGTCTTTTTTAAAAGCAGTAACTTCACAACAGGAGAAATGCAAATAAAGCCAAACAATGTAACCACTATTGAACAGTCATATACAGCGAGAGGAACTACCTGAAACATTTCTAAACAGTCTGTGTTTTTTACACACAGGCTGAATGCCACTGGTGCAGTGTTCTGAACTCACATATGTCAAGACCAGAAAACATTTCTGGGTAGCTTTTGAGCTATAACAGAATGCTCAACTGAGCAGAATTAATCTTACATTCATCTTTTGAACACAAATCTCATGCAAACATTGTTATACTGCACTTGAATATATTGTGTTAAACAAGTTTACTGAAACAGTTTTGTTTTCTTTTTATATTCATAAACGTGGATCTCCTACAGAAAGGAACATGCCCCAGGACTTTCAGCTGTTGCAACAAATGTATTAGTACTGAAGGTTACCATTTTAAATTAGAGACAAGAACAGGCCAATTACATAACATATCAGCTTGAAAAGAATAAAAAAAAGGCAAGTAAAGTTACTTACCCATCATATTTATAAATATTAACTTCAAATAAGTTGTCCTTAGCATGGTTAGCATGTTCAGTTACTATGAAGAAATAAACACATTAAAATTTATTATTAAAAATACTACTATAAAGCTGTATATAATATAGAATTATAAAAGTTAATTCATTAATAACCATGATTCTATTACCAATGTGACCATAAAACAGTCTGTCCATAAGATGTGTCTCAAAAGATTTTTGCCAGGGAAAGAATTGAAGGAGACATGCACAGTATATATGGAAAAAATAACTCACTAAAAATTGTGCAAATGGTCAATTAGTTTTAACAGTGAAACTGAAAAAGAGAAGACAGGCACCATCTTATAAATTAAGAGCTCAAATAGCTCAGGGGCACCAGAAGTTTTAATTTAGTAAGCAGAAAGCTGATAGAAGGTTGCCATTTATCTGGCTACTTATGTTTTAATTAGAATACATTCTCTACCACTTTGTTTCATTTCCTTAGTAAGAAAAAGTAACTAACAGAAAGAACTTTAACTACTCAGTGATATTTTAAAGAGTTCATACTGTGGTTAGTAGGAAATTAAAATATTCATTACTCACTAACAACATCAGTGGATATAGAAGCCAGACTGAAGAGTGGAGCAACTTTCTGTTCATAAATCCTCTTCCCTTGTCTTTTTCCTCCATAGGGATTAATATACACAAGCAACTGCTTTGGTCTAGACTCTGCAGCAAGGAAAATCATAGTATACTGCTTTTGTACACAAAATGAAAATTCAACAAGCCATACAAACCCAAACCTACTAACATCAAAGCAAACACAGCATAAAAGACTTATGAACTCTTTATTAACTCTTAAAACTCTTTAACAAAGAGCTATAAAAGCGTGCTTCACCTGCCCTCTTTTATTATACTGCTACCAAAAGTATTGAACAAATTGTTAATAAGACAGCAGGTGAAATTCGGAATGATTTCTTTTGACTCCCTATCTCACATTCTTCCTCATCATTCCTGCAGTACCTTCCCACTACACAAGTTACACTAATTACATGAGTATTATGGGCATACAAGACTAAAAGGGTAGCAATAACAAAGGCACTTGTAAGTGAAGCACACATAATACTTTTACATTAATTTATTTAAACTACCTTCTTACTTTAATAATGGTTAAGATGCATTTCCTCTCTGTGACCAAGTCACAATAAGAATGCCTCACAACACTACATGCTGCACAGCATGTGCTTGTCCTACAGTGTTAGTTGCCCTAAAGTGTTACCCCTTCCCCCCTCCAAAAACACCTTTGATATTACTGTCTCAAGTTTGTCCAAACAGTTATGGCTTTAGACTAGTAGTGTCAATGAAATCAATTATTACACCTCTGTATTAACAGATACATGAAACAGTAATGCTCGCTGCACCTAGAAAACCTCCTTTTTTATGGAACAGACAAAAACCTTAACATCTATACTTCCTCAGTATTCTAGATTATTACTTTAAAAGGAAAAAATATCAGACTTACTACATCAGCACACTTTTGCGACAAATCCACCCAAGCTAGACAGAGTGAGTGGTTTAAATGTGCCAGGCACTTGAAGCACTATTGAACCTATCTGAGAACATACTCCCTTTCCTGAAGTAGTTTGTTACCAATAAAATGAACAATTGCATTCAAATGGAATTGACTGCTCAGGCCATAGCTCTCATGGGTGTACTGAATGGGTGACAAACCCCATTTTCTGAAAAAGACAGATACCTTGTGTAATGTAAACAAAATAAAAACATTAAGAATGCTTCTATTGCCTGTTCAGAACAGTTTTTCTTAAACTTACTGATTTTTATTCTGTGACCTTTAAGTACTTGCTAGAGTCACACTGTAGGTGTATTGTATCCAATCCCTTCTCCAGCTCTGCATCTCAGACAGGCCTCAGACCTACACTGTAGGGAGCTCATCCCTAGCCCTGTCTCCAGCTCCAGCTGTTCCACTCTGGCCTCTCTGGATGGACCCAATTACTTTATCTCATCTGGGCTGTAAATTGGACCTGCCTTCTATCCTCATCCCTGTTATGCCCACCCTGCTCAGAGATAGTGAGACTCTGGTCAGCAAGGGCACTGCCTCTGCTATGATCACCCTTGACCTCCTTTCTGTCATAGAGTTACTCTGCTCTTGCTGCTTCCTGACATCTATCAAGGTATCTCTTTCAGGAATAATTCCTTCAAAACTACTTTTAACCCCCCATGAAGTAGATATCCAAGAGTCTCAGAAATGATTAATGGGAACTCTTACAACATAAGACACATTTTGTTAATGACAGAGTCTGGAAAGGTGAAACACACTCATAAATCTTTCAATTGCTAGAGTCCTTGCCCTCAAATCTCCAGAGTACCTCAGATCCCTGATCTTGCATCTGTCCATTACTTTTTCTGAAGCTACAGTTATTTAAAGCCTCTGCTAAGCTTCCAATGTGTCTCTATTTTGTGAAAATAGTTTCTATCTGGGCAAAATTATATGACATCTATAGTCCTGGCTGATTAAAGCACTCAGTACAACTTAGTGAATATGCAAGATAAAGTAGTGATAAGGAGACACTTCAACTCCTGGCTCCCTCATTTTGAGTATAAGCTGCTCTTAAGAGTTCAAAAAAGCAGATATATCAAAATAACACTGACTGATGTACAAGCCTACAAAATGATGGTGCAAATGTTCATCGTTTATTCAAACTTACTCTGCATTTCAAGTAATTCTTTCAGTGCCTGTATCCACTGATTACATAAGTGCTCATCAACACACCAAAACGTCACATCACTGCACCGCCAGCGGTGATTTCGAGCTTTCTTCACATAATACACTATTAAAAAAAAAAAAAAATAAAAAGAAGAGGCATAATGAGATGGTTCTGTGAAATGAAAAATGCATTTCAGAAAGATCTCCAAAATACTGACCTGTAATTAACCTCCACTACACATTTCTACAAATGACAGAAGCATTCCGATGAACAGCACATTTGTAAAGAGTCCAAATGAAAACATAAATGAAAACACTTGCTCTACATGGCTACTTATAGCAGACACCCAAACACAGACTTCTTTTTAAAGAAGCCATTTCTTATCAACTTATTATAGACATCAGAAGTTCACTGACTTTATATATAATCTGTATTAAAGTCTGCAATATCCACATAAAATGCCACAAGCTTAAGACGATAAGCCAGGCTGACATCAGCTCTCATGCAACCAACAGGGTGAATTTCATTACGTAAAGCTGAAATTCGAGAAAAAAAGTTTTCTTGTGCATTAAGACCTTATACTTACTTCATCTACAGCATCTCCAATCACTCTCACCGGGGGACTAAATGTGAGAAAAGTACTCCACAACATAAAACTTTGGCATGACATCTTTTTAGCATAGAAGTCACCACTCTTTTCCCAAAACAAACATTTATTTCTGGCACTTTGTTTTAAGAATGCAGTCAATAATACAAAGAAACTTTCATGCATACATCCTGATGGTTAGGGGTAATTTAAAAAACCCCAAACATTCAGGACTCTTTTTTACAGCCTCTCTCGATTTTCTAGTCAAGTAGTAGAAAGCAGGTGTCCTGCTGCAGAGTCATTGAGCAGCAAAAAGACATTAGTGTGAACACTCATACATTAGTTTGAACTTCATTAAAAGTAACTAAACAGAGCATGTGTTTCTTTAAATGTAAACCAACAGATTTTTGGTGGGGGTTCTTTTGTTCGTTTTTGTGGGACTTTTGCTTGGGTTTATTTCAGTTTGGGGATTTTTTGGGGTTTGTTTTGTTTTGTTTTGAATGGTTGGTTTTTTTGGGCAGGGGGTGGGTTTTTTTTAAATATAAAATTTCTGTTAAAAAACCCCAAAACTCTGATGATTCCTTTCGAGTTTGCCTTAAACTACCTTCAGAATAAGGAGCACAAGCATCCAGAGACTGTTATTTGCCTTACCTGCAAAAGCATGTAGCTTTGCCATTTTGTGCCATCTGCCAATGTTATGTTGTTTCTTGCTAAACTCAGTTTCTTCTACAGCAATGATCTCAGAGATCGGTACAAAACAGTTTTCTGTATGAACACAAGATCTTACATATTAGAATCTTCAAACAGCACCTGAATGATTATTTCTATACCTAATATGATACGGACATATGATTAGAGCAGCTGCTCAATAAGCACAACCAAGAGCATAACTAGAAATTTTCTGATTATTTTCAATTTTCTTTTGTCTTTAGTCAAAGCACATAATCCATAAACACCTACAAACTACCCAAGACAGTATTTTAGATGCCTATGATTTCTCAGAAAATTAGGTATTTCATGTATAAAAATATTTTTGCATGAAGCCAAAATCCAGCAACACTGATTTTAGAGTAATTAAACTGCCCTTTCTATGAGGCCTAGTCCAGATACTTGACAGTGAATAGCACAAGCTATTTCAAAGAATGTACAACTAAATCTAGTGCACAGACTACAGAGGCTATTTGTTATTCTCAAGTAAGTAGCTGGCTTATGAAAGAAGGGCATTCATATGAATTCTTAAGATTTTAAATCCCACTAAGCTTTTAAACTTTAGTATCTCTTAAGAAGAGAATTCCAGATGTTATGTTCATGTACTGTGAAATATTTTCCCAGTATCAACTTCAAAACTACTGTTTTTCAGAATTAAAAGCCTCTTGTTCTTAGACTATGAAATAATTTCCTCTAACCTCAATCTTTTTTCTCTTACTGTTCCTAAACATCATCTCAGACTTCTTAACTCCTGTCAAATTTTGTCTCATTTTCATCATTGATTTCAACATTGCTCTGCTTTTACTTCATCTAAAAAAAGCAGAACTCAAAATGCATGCTTTGTATTTATGTACAAGCAAGCGCTCTCTGTATACATACATATGTATAAAAGATTCAATTTGTTATAATAGTATAGTCTTACATAAATAATCTCTTATATAATAAGAATTATAATATACTTGCTTCTCTCACATATACAGAGAGAGTGATATTGAGATATTAAACACATAAAATACAGACACTAATACCATTGTTACTGGGGTTTATTCTACATTTCATTTTCCTCACTGTTTTGCAGAGGTACAATGGTAGTGGTGAGGAATGTAAAATGAGCGAAAAGTTTTCCTGACCTCTTCACAGTGATGACTGCAATTCATTTGCCACTAATTCGATTTCACTATTTTTTCTCACCCTATTTAATTAGTCAACAGAGTCTTTACAATCATCACAGATATTGACAATTCGTGGACTACCCACTCAAGAGGTTTTGGTATTTGACATGATTTATACTCATTTAGTGATCTTATCTTCCCTGAAGTTTTTTAGCATGATTCAAAAGAAACGTAGCCTTCAAACTTTACACTGAAGTCCTTTAGGAATCTGGCTGTATTTGAATGTTTCAACTTAAATATTGGCTTATAATGATTGCGTTTACTATATTTAAGGCATGATAGGGGAGTGCAGCAGTCACATAATGTCGTTATAAAGATCCAACAGCAGACACGGACTCTAAGATATATGATATGTATAACGTACATATGCACCTGTAAGACTATATCTATGATTGGACAGTAACAGTTATTTGGTGTTCCTAACAGAAGATCTGCTAAGGGATCTCAATATGATTATTAACCTATACATTTATCCAAGGAAAAACAAATACAGAACAGAGATGGAACAATAAAGGAAAGGAAGAATATTCTTTAATCTTTCTTCCCCAAAATTGCTTATTTTCCTTCTGGCTCTGCCACCAATCCATAAGTCAAAATAGGAAAGAAAGCTTGTTGCATCTATAAAGATTGCACTTAAATGGTAATTTATTTTGTTACTGCTCAAAGATTTGCTACAAAACTTACAAACTACATTTAGATCAAAATTCAAATGACAGTGCTCTAAAGAACATTTTTGGAAATGGTCCTTCATAGCGCATATTTATTAGCATGTATGCTGGGAGCAGCAACTGAAGTCATTGTCTTATGAGGCATTTTTTATACAATAAAGCTGTCCAACTGTACAGATGGCTAGCAGATCTAGAAGTAGTTCCAAATCTGTATCAGTGAAAGCATTTCTTTGGAGTATATACTTTAGTACATATTACACAGCTTCTATTAACAACCTTGAAACCACTTCTAAGGTTTCCTAATTCTGTGTTCTCCCTCTGACAGTTGCATGACTGTTTTGATTTTCGAGCAAATCTCTTCACAGATGTGGCAAAAAAAAGCAAAAAGTAAATATTTTTGTTATATATGTACATTTTTTTAATCTTATGGCACCAGAGCTACGTATCTGAAAAAACGGTTTCCTGAAAAATGGGGGGGAAAAAACACCAAAGGAACAAAAGTGAAGAACTGATCCCACCTTACATCTGTAAATCTTTGGGTTTGGTGAAAGTCTGAGCAGTTTCTGTTCTATGAATACCAGCTCTGCCGATTATACCCCTCAGTACTACTTAGCACCATAAAAGCATCAAGCAACTCCACTGTCTTGACAGTGTACTCCAATCTCAAGGCAGTCAAAACCACACACTACTGAACCCAGTAACTGCAGATGGCCAGAAAGATGCAAAGCTGTCTCAAATAACGTGTTATTCAGAACATTCCCTACCGCTCATAACAACAAATTCTAATGTGTTTGAATAGAACTCAAGAATTTCTATCAGTCCAAATATCTCTACCACTATTTGACTTAGTGCTACACACAATATTATTTAATCACATTGCAAACCAACTACTTAGTCCCACCCTTCCCCCTTTTCCCCAGAAGGAAGAAGCTTTCAATGTGAAGCAATCAGAGACCTTCAATACGAGCACCACAGTCCTGTTCCTATAAACACAATGTCCTCATCTGCTGTTTAGTCACCCAAAACCTGCCCCATAAAAACAAGTACTAACCCAGCCTCTCTTGACAGTTCAACAAGGTTCACATATGTACTATAGTCCTTTCCCACACCTACTTTTGTAGCATTTACCCTATTATCAAGTAGCATGAGACATTTATTTCACTGACACAGCATAAAGGTGTTCATTCAAAGGCCTTCATCTTTATATGTTTCTCCCAAAAGATGGAAAACCTTAGTGCCACAATAACAAAACAAATACACACAAAATAGTTGCTTACAAAAAGTACTACAAGATCAACATTAATGAAAAAAGGTTGAAATATGCGCTCAGACAATACCAAACAAGGAACTTCACTTGGCTCAGTCCAATCTATTCCACCAAGTAGTACACAACAGCTTCTAGGCAAAATTTTCACCATGGTCAATATCTAGCATACTAGAGACAAAGAGCTGACCATCCAGAGAAGGTGGATGAAGGGGCATGGCAAAAAAAAATATTAAAAAAAGCCAAACAAAACACACAAACAGGTGTCAGTCTTCTCAGCACTCTGGCTGTGCCAGTCATTACTCATTCTGGGTCACAGTGCTCTTAATCTTAACATTCTTCCTAAATGGAAACTGATAAATCAGCAAAACACTGGATTAGATGCACACTACTTTTCCCACATTTATCAAGTGGGAGGGGGGAAAAAATCCCCACAGAAACAAAACCAAGGTAAGCACACTAACAGTGGGCTTTCTTTGTGAAAAATGCAACCAGCAGTTGGGAAGTGTGTTTTTCTGTGTTAAGAAATGATTTTTGGTGTGTCATTGCTGTCTGCCACTCCCACAGAACACTTGCTGAGTTTATAAGCAAACACAGCCAGAACCTCAGTCAAGACCTGTTCATTCATCACTGCCAGCTACATATCCTACATGGCCAAATTCCCCCCTCAGAAATGTGTTAGCTCCAAGCAACCTAGACACATGCACAAGCATAAAAACATTGCTGATCACAGCATTTGGTTTATTCTTAAAATTCAGCTGAGGCCCACAGATGCAGTGGCACTTAGAATTAATCTAAACTATTAGTACATTCTCATGACTTAAAAATATCAACAAGTAAAAAGCTGGGACGTAGGTTTAAAGAAAAAGTGTATTTTCAGTCACTTCGAAAACTAATTTGCTGCTAGAGCCCACATGAAGGGTCAAGCTTTCAGGTTTAAGATTTGCCTTCACCTAAAAGCAAGAGAACAGGAACACTTTCTATCAGAAGGTATACGGTACTATATCAATCATGCACTACAGAAAGCTGTGTTTAACACTAGAGTAAGAGAAGGTAGGATAGAGAGCAGAATTACCAACAATTCACATCCTAAGGGAGGGGGAAGAAAAAGGTATCATGATTGATTTGATTCAAAACTGTGGAGGAGTCACAGAAACATCCAAAGACCATGATTTCACCATATACAGCCATGTAAAAGGAAATTTGCTTCTTTTATTTTGAAGTAAATCTTCAAAGTATTTTGTAAACCAATAGACCAGTTTCTACTATGATCACACAGCTACTTCACATCACATGAATCTGAATCAAAGCACAGCGATTTGAACTCGGGTCAACTTGAATATTTAAATCATACTATTGAATGTCTTCCCATTGTTTCTTTTTCATTTCCAAATAAAATCTTTTCTGCTCAACTATGAATATTTCAATGATAAAGCAGGGAGCAAGATGCACTTATTCACCTTAAGAGGGGGTAACAACCCAGCAAAAAGACGTATGCTAAAGAATGTGTATTGTTTAATGTAGTGTCATCTCTATTTGAATAACGTATCTTCCAGAAGACAACACATTCCAAAGAAGAAATGCCTGCTGGAGCAATTATTTCCCACATCCTACCTGAGTGATGTAGTTGTGGCATTGCCTATAGAGAAACATGGTTCACATTTCTGCACACACCCACTGCCACATGGGAATGACTGATGAAAAATGACCTTGACTAATGATGTGCCAACACACCGCACGTACCAGGTGCTGGACAGACCTTGTTCCCAAGCTGGCCCACCCTCTGCTGTCTCAGTACCCTGTTTATCAAACTGAGCTTTCTTTAGAATCCACCAGAATGGCATCAGTCTTGTGAACACCAGTACTGAGGCTTCCTCAGGCAGTTGTTTTGGAAAAGACACATGGAAGAGAATTCTGAAATACAAAGCTAAAAGAAAGCGCACACCGTAAGTGAACACGTAGAGTTCAGGGTCTAGTTTGGTCATCCCCTTCATGTTTGTATTTTGGAAATTAAAAAAAAAATCCTAGAAAAATGAGAGGAGAATCTCATTCTGCATTTGTAATGCCTTAGTACAAGGCACAATAAAATCTTAGCCAATGCTTCTGAAATACCTGTAAATATATACATGCAATATATACTCCACTGTGAATTTGGTACAAAAAGGTTTATCACGTGTTGAGAAAAACCTGACTGTGCCATCAACGTGAGGGAAATAATAAAACATTTAGCTGACCAGCTTTGCATACACTATTGACAATTAATGACTAAATCTCATGGAGAAATGTTACAAGGCTGAAAAATAACGTTCTTCAGAAAATTTGAAGATGAAGGCATCCCTAGGAAAAAAAGATGCATAGCTGAAACTAACAGAGAAATACATGAAAATTTACAGGTAAAACTTTTCCATCTAAGTTCAAACATGTCTAACCATCAAAGAACAGGAAACAGGAACCTGATTACACTGAAGACAGAACTTGAAACTATGATGCTGGTAAACAGTCTAACAGTAGGAAATAAACTGTTTTTAGGAATTTAAAAATACACCATGACTTGAACAAACATTTGATATTTTTGTTATTGTTGGTATCCTTCAAATGACAGCACTAAAAAGAATTCTCCTGAATTAATGCTTCTTCTGCATTTTGACAGAATAGGATTTAAATACAAACATATATATATGTGAATATCACTGTACAGAGATGAGAAAATGTAAGAATCTCCCTATACTCTGTAAAATTGTATTTTCCTGGACAACAGGACAAAATCTGTATTGTTTCCCGTTTCTGATTTTGGATACAACAGGGAAAGGTAAACATTTCAACACTTCTACAATACACCTAGCTATAGCTCTAGTTCTGTACATGTCAAAGTCTCAAAACTTTGAAAAAACATATACCAAACAATTTTTATTTATATAGCTAAATTCAAGACAGTAATAAATCCTCAGAAAACAAGTAGCCCTGAGTTTTTACAGTTTAAAGACAACTGTTTCACTGTAATAACTACCTACTAAACAAGAAATATAGCACTTTTATACTGCATAATTTAGTCTGTATTTAGACACAATGTAGTCATGTACTCAAAGGCTAAATGGTAGAAAGATACCAATCTTGGTCAAGCAACTCTTCTGAAATTACAGGCTTCTAACTATCTTCCATATTATTAAGTTTATTTATATACTGTCATGTATGCTGCTCATATTTCCAAAATAATTGTAGAGAACACAATGAATCATCACAGGTCTTAAAAAGAGCTTAGAGACAACAAGGCAGCAATAATACAAAACTGCGATGTATTAAAGCACAAGGGCAGGGAACATATGAGTTAATCAGCGTGTTAGGAAGAGAAGGTACATTATCTATTGTATTGCTGCCTACATAAATTATACCTGTGCCTCCAGAACACTTAGGTGTTTCTTTTTCTTCTCTTTCCTCCTCTGATTCCACATCATGTTTTCCAAAATCTTGTAAACAGCTGTGCTACAAGACAGCGGCTGCACTCAGTAACCACACTTGCCTCCTAAGGAATCTCCATCTGGGTACTACTTTAGAAACTGCCTCACAAAGAGCCTAATTTACTGTGTCCCACTCTCCTTCCAACACTCCCAAAATTCTGACAGTCGGAACATGCTTCAGGGAACATTCACACTCGGTTTGGTCTACCAGGAGCAAGTCAAGAAAACATACAACTTAAAAAGTAGTAAAAATTCACAACTGTAAGCAGCTGTAAACTTTAGAGTGCTCATGGGAGAGCTAGTGTGACTCTGTGGAACTTGTGCTTGGTCTAAAGGAATTTATCAGACAGGAGAATGGCACTCTCCTTGAACTTGCTCTAGCCTACAGATCAGTCAGCTAGTGACTGCAAAGGCATTTTTAGAAGGTTTTTACACAATTCAACCAAATTATCTCTGAAGTAGGAGCTACTTTACCTAGTGGGAGCAATTATCCGAAAAGGCCTGGAAACTTTCTATTTTAAATTTAAGATCTGGGTACCTCTATCTAGACTAATTTTATTTCATTTTGAAAAGTATACAGGTTATTTTTCACAACAATGTATTAAGCTTGGCAGAATTAAAGAATTGATTTGTCCTTGAAATCTTAAGTTCCTTTAACTGAGGAAAGTTCAGGAATTTTCAACTACTTTTTTCATCAGTACTGATGATAAACACTAGATTATGTCAAACTACTTGCACAATAGCATGGGAAGGATAACAAATTCTATTTTTATATTATGAATAAGAAGGGTTGTACTAAAAATATGACCAAATCTCAGTTATGTAAACTGTAACACCAAATTCTTACAATTCTTGAGTTCTCCTTCTCCTTTTTCCCTCACCTTCTTGAAAAAAGCCTCAGGCCAGTAAGATATTATGATAAAATCTGAAAAATATTTAACAAAGGTACATGGTAAGAATGGAAGAACTATTTAACTTTTTAAGTTTGGGGACTTGCCTGGGATTGGAAACATCTATATTTAAACCTTTCTCAGATAAAACTTCTAGTCAGCCTTTCTATTATTAGTTTCTCTCTGTTTCAGATCCTGCAACCTCTAAAATGAGGACAACAGCAGTTTCCAACTCTACAGCAGCTGCTGTGAAAAAAAGGACATTACACATTTTCAGACGTTCACATGCCATGTTAATATGGCTACATTAACAATGTGAACAATTACTATATAAAACCCCCAAGTTCAAAGATCCTGAAAAACACCACTTAAAAGTATAGTAGGAAGTTTAATATGCAGACATTTTCAGAAGTTAATCTGATTTTTTTCAGGTATTTTCATCAGTGACTTCTCATATTGGCAGTTTTGTACAGCCGCACTATGCTAACTGCACAAAAGGGGATCTAAAGACATCTTTGTTACACTGCAAACTAGCAGCCTATATTAAATATTTCCAAACCAGTAAATTGCAAAAATTAAACTTTCTTTGTAAAATTTCCACTAAGCCCCTGAGAAAGCGAAGAGTTTTTTAAAAAGCTCAAGACAAAAAAAAGTAGTAATTGCCTGAGACACAGCCTTAGTATGAAAATGTTTTTAACCACAAGTCTTGTAACTAAAAAAATAAAACTGCTTTTAAGGTTTTGTAAGTCTCTTATGGACTGCTAAGATTACTTTAAATACATTACAAACTAGACGCTTCTCCATACTAGCGGCGCCAACAAACAGTGGGGTTCAGCTGAACAAATCTGTGTTTTGCCCAGCCAGCTGCGGGGACAGGTGTCCCCCCGTGCCATCAGGGGCACGCTCGGAACAGATGCTCGGCCGAGCTGCTCCGCGACACGCGGGACGGGCTGCGCTCGCTCGCAGAGGCTGCGGCTCAGCGAGAGCAGCTCTCGGCTTTGTTTCGGAAGGCACGGCCCGATCAGCGTTCAGCACAGCCGGCTGCTGCCGGGAACAGTCCCGGCTGCATCTCCCCGCTCCGAGCGCCCGGTCCGGCCCCGCGCGGGATCGGGCCGCCCTCCGCCTGTCGGACTCTGAACCCCAGAGGCGACGCAAAGGCTCCCGAGTGCAGGAAGCGCTCACGCCGACACGGCGCTCCGGATGCTCAACGCGCTCCGAGCGCGGAGGCGCCAGGGCAGCGCTGGCCGCGGGCCGCCCCCGCCGGCACCC
>VZTD01001045.1:7413084-7444602 GCA_013397725.1 Rhagologus leucostigma
CGGGGCATGCGGAGGGCCCGCCCCGCTTTGTCTCCTTGCTGGAGGGAGACGCTGCCTTGCCACCCGCGGCAGAAGCTCTCGCGTCCCGAGCCCCCGGCTCCGGGCAGGGACACCAGCGCGGGCACCGTAACGGGCTTAGATTGCTTTCTTGGGGTTGTTTGCGAGACGACGAAGCACCTATCTCAGTGTCGATGGACTCTTCCCTCTTTCCCTTTAGACAGTGAAAATGCAATGAGTACGTACAAATGACTGGTGATACAAACCTACAAATGTCTGGTGATACAAACCTCTCTATCTTCACCTCCCTTTACATAAAAACGTTTTGGGTTTGCCTTAAATACAGGGACAGTAATTCACTATATTTGAGCACTTAATTCTTTGCTGCTTTCCCTCCTTGCTGTTGCTGAAGCGTATAACCATCAGCATCCTCCCAAAATACAGGCCAGACAGAGCAGTAGTAACTCCACCTCCAACCTTCCTCCAAATCTGAGTACTTCCTACAGAGTTTAGTGGAAAACGTCTCTGGTCTGTTCTTACCTGAGTCCAGCCCAGGGCCAGTATTCCAGGTGGCTTTGCTCTGGCTGAAAAAGCTTCTGCACTTCAGCTCTGCTCTGAACCTTACAATATACTCACATTTCACTCACATTTTACAAGGTGGAATAGAGCAAGGGGGAATGACTAAATTGAAGGAGGGTAGGTTTAGATTAGATCCTAGGAAGAAATTCTTTACTGTGAGGGTGGTGAGGCACTGGAACAGGTTGCCCAGAGAAAGCTGTGGATGCCCCATCCCTGGAAGTGTTCAAGGCCAGGCTGGATGGGGCTCTGAATAACCCCATCTAGTGGAAGGTGTCCCTGCCCATGGCAGGGGGATTGGAACTAGGTGATCTTCAAGGTCCCTTACAACCTATTCCATTCTGTTATTCTATGATTTCATCTTCTGAAAACAAATGAGCTAGGCACTGTCATCCAAGCTACATGTTGAAGATAGTCTTCCTGTACAACAAATACTAGTTGTCATCTATCACAGTCATTACAACAGTCTTCCTCTGGCCTTGAAATACATGATGTTACCTTTACTGGTGAACAAACCTAGCTTTGCCACACTTCCACAATTTCAAGAAATACTTTGTCAATTGTTTTGTTCTTTACATTTTTGAATCTGTCCCTCCACAAACACCTGTAGAGCTCTTTATACTAAGGCTTTAATTTTGTTGCAAAAATCCATTGAGAATATGTCTGCCAAATGCAGTTCTGAGCAGTCATTAATATCTCACTGGTTCCTTGTATTTTGCCACCTGCATCATCTCTTATCATCCATGTTACACTTGGATGGCATAGTGGGTTGACCCTGAGTGGATGCCAGGCACCCACCAAAGCCTATTGCTTCCCTCCATAGCTGGACAGGGGAGAGAAAATGTAACGGAGTGTTCATGATGAAGGTAAGGACAGAGAGACATCACTCATCAAATACTGTCACAGGCAAAACACACTCAAATTAGAGATATTAATTGAATTTATTACTAAGAAAATCAGAGCAGGATAATGGGAAGTAAACTAAGACCTTAAAAACACCTTCCTCCACCCCTCCCTCCTTCCCAGCTCTACCTCCTTCCCCTGCAGTGGCAGGGAAACAGGGAATGGGGGTTAGTCAGTTCATCACATACTGCTTCTGCTGCTGCTCAGGGAGAGGAGTCTTTCCTCCCAACATGGGCTCCCTCCCAGAGGAGGCTTTTGCTCTTTAACCGTTCAGACATGCTCCTAGATTGAATGGATCACTAATACAAAGCTGTTATCTTGAAAATATTGCACAGGGGAACTTATTTATCATTTCTCCAGTGGGAAAAGTAGATTTAATCTTTTATAGCCTACAGTCACCAGAATCAATATTCTTACACTGTGATCCATGTTAGCTGAAGAAGTAAAAAGTTCATTCCTTTTACTACTCCTGCGTATGATGGTTTCCTTTTATTTTTATTAATTTGACAACTCTTTATTGCTTAGTTAAGGCTAAAGTCTTGAACTGTAAAATAAAGAACTGATAAAATATTCTCTGGTCTGCTAGAAGCCTACTAAAGCGTACTAGCACCACTAGCAGGAATGGCATTCTCCATCCACATTTCTTACTTGTTTAGATAAGAAGAAGCCACTTATTTCTGCCTTGCACACTGTTTTAGTGTTTTGTTCACAGAACCACAGAATGGGTAAGGTTGGAAGGGATCACAATGTGTCATCTGGTCCAACCTTCCTGCTCAATCAGAGCCATCCTAGAGCACATTTCACAGAATTGCACCAAGATGGTTCTTGAAAATCTCTGGTGAGAGAGGCTCCACAGCTTCTCTGGGCAATCTATTCCAGTGCATGGTCAGCTTGACAGTAAAGTTCTTCCTCGTATTCAGGTGGAACTTCCTCTGCATCAGTTTCTGCCATTGCCTCTTGTCTTATTGCTTGGCACCACTGAGCAGAGCCTGGCTCCATCTTCTTGACACCCTCCCTTCAGATACTTATATATATAGATGGGGTTTGCTCTTATCCTTGTCTTCTCAAGACTGAACAGGCCCGTCTCCCTCAGCCTTTCCTCATAAGAGAGATTCTCCAGTCCCTTAATCATCTTTGTTGCCCTCCACTGGACCTGGTCCAGGAGCAACAAGTCTCTCTTGTGTTGAGGAGCCCATGATTTGGGATCCTCCATGCTACTACAGGAATGTCTTGCAGGAATTCTTACCAGTGTTTTGTTGGGTCTGCTCTGGTACTCTCTGGTAGTTCCCTGAATATCAACATGTGTATCTGTCTCTACAAAGTAAAGGTCAAATTTGAGCCAACACATTTTTTTTCCAATCAGTACTTTATGTTTTTCTTCCCTGAGTGTAGCAGAGAAAGAATTTCTAGAGGATGACTGATTTAGTAGACTGAAGCACACACATCAATTATTGTTTTACTACTTATTACTTAGGCCTTTAATTACCACTGAAGGGACATAACTGCGGATGCAGTGATGCCAGTAAATTGCAGGATTTAGAGCCTTGCTGGTAAAGATGTCCCATCACAGGGCTCCACCCTGAGAAATGGCATGGTTGTAAAAACACCTCACTTTATTCACAGGTCCAGAGAGGCCACAGGAAAGGCTGCAATTGTAGTTAACTTGGAAACAATAATATGTTATGTAACAAGTACAATTCACAATATCAAATGAGAAGAATGCAGGAAGGTAACACAATCTACAAAGTTTATTGCTATGATCCATTTACTACCTATCTAGCAAAACCCACAACATTTAAAGCCAAATTTCTCTTCTCAGTGTCTGATTTTTGAGTGGGTCATTCATCTCAAATGACACCAAGTTAAGCTATGCAGCTGTTACTCCTGAGAGAAGGGATGCCATTTAGAGGGATCTTGACAGCCTTGAGGAGTGGACTCTTGCAATCTCAGGAAGTTCAACATGGGAAGGTGCAAGGTCCCACACCTCGTTCAGGGTAATCACCAGTATCAATATGGGATGGTTGATGAAGTGATTGGGAGCAGCCCTGAGGAGAAGGACTTGGAGGTAACGGTGGATGAAAAATTGGACATGACCTGGCAAGGCATTCTCGCAGCCCAGAAAGCCAATTGTGTGCTGGGCTGCATCAAAAGAAGTGTGGCCAGCATGCCTCACCCTGGGAGACAGTTCTTCCCCTTTACTCTGCTCTTGTGAGACCCCACCTGGAGTGGTGAGACACTCCACCTTTGGATGGAATAGGTTCCTCAGAGAAGTTGTGGATGCTCCATCCCTAGAAGTGTTTGAGGGCAGGTTGGATGGGGCTTTGAGCAGCCTGGTGTAGTGGAAGGTGTCCCTGTCCATGGCAGGAAACCATTCTATGACTCTGAGATCCCCATAAAAAGCATTTACCTCTAGCAACTACTCTATGTTATACTAAACATGTTCATTACATGATAATCCAGGCAGTCAATTAAGGAACACTTCTAAGCAGGTACATCTTTTTAATCAACAGCAGCAGAGAGGTATTCTTCAGCATGACCTGCATTACCAAAATATTGATTTAAATCATTACGAACTCCAGCTATCACTCTTCCAAATCTCTTGCAGGTGTACTTCTTCATTAGGATCCTGCAACTAATTTATTTTCCATAGTGAAAATCAAGCATGCCCTTGTAGTATTTTGGCAGAGCTATGAAAGTACTGTGTATTTAATCTTATCTGAGACAGTGAGTCTAAAGTGAAAAAGATCTTAACCACAGTGAAGCTGGATAATTCTCATATAAGTATGCTGAAGAACAAAGAAGTATCATATTCCACCATACCTGGCCCCTCACTCAGTTACGGAATTCTAGAGGGAATCACAGATTTGTAGCAGGAGCTCTGAAAAACACAGCTAGTCACAGACACGTAAGGGAGCCCTTCAGCTGCTATGCCCTGTGCTTCCAGGGAGATGGTTGCAGGCTCAAGGATTCCTCCATGTCCCAAAGAACATCTGCAATTATGCTCAGTTCCACTGAGGGAGGAGAAGGAAGTTCAAGATCAGTGAAGGTGTTCCTAATACTGTTCCTTGAATATGTATGTGAGAGTCAGCTGTGATCTTGTCAAAATGACAGCTAGTGCAGAAGTGAAACCTCAGTCTAATTGCTCAAGAATTTAAAACTGGAACCAAAATCAGGAAAGGGTTTTTACTTTTTCATATTTCTTTCTTTTTTACTGCCCACAAACTATAAAGCATTTATTTTCTTCCAAAGAAAAATACCCCAAGAAAGTTTTTAGACAGCTGCTTGGGAATTATAAAAAAAATTTATCTCCCTTCATGCCAGGCAAATTGAAGTACTTACGCATGAATCAAATTCTGTTCTCAAATATACATACAAGTCACATTAGAACAGTGTAAATACACCAAAAGGTCAAATTTGGCAATTGAAATACTTTCGGAAAACGAAAACTAGCTGACAAAGATAATAGAACAGAGGAAAATAATTCATTTTAAATATCAAAATACTGACTAATAGTCTAACTCCTTTTCTACTTATCAGCAAACAAAGACTAAAGCATGAATAAAATATTCTTTCTGCTGATGGAAAGAATGACATCACCTTCTTTAGAAAAATACATGAGCTATTTTAAAGCTCTTCTACACTTTTATCATAAAAGTTTAAATTGCATGTATTGTTGGAAATTATCTGGAAAAAAAAGAGCAATTTTAAAGGCTTGTTAAAAGGATGACTGCAGCCCTTTATTCACTTGAGCCAAAAGGTAATTGAGAGAAAGTTGTTGATATACAGCAGGATGTGGGAAGAGATCCAGAAGGTACTTTGTTTTCTTGTGAAGGGAAATGTTACTGAACCATGGAAATTTACAGAATCCTTCCTTTCTTCCAAAGCTCCAACCTCCCTGTATATTCTCTGCATAAACTGCCTATCAGTGTGAAAAATACTACATATTATTTATTTCAAGCTGTTAAAGCCGTGGCTCCCACCTACAGATATACACAGAAATATTGATTTGTGTTTCTTTGTTTAGGTCCTTTTTTCTATTTTAGTTATTAGTCTCAACTAAAGTCCCAGAGGAGATGTAAGACCCCCCTCTTAACTAACTGAATCCTTTTAAAAAACAATGAAATCTAAAGGTCCCTGTCGGCCAGAATGATGATGCTCTTTGGCAGTGTCAGAGCAACCTTCCAGTACCTAAGGGGGTCCTACAAGGAAGCTGGAGAGGGGTTTTTTGCAGTGGCATGGAGTGATCTAACAAGGGGGAGTGGTTTTAAACTGAAAAATGGTAGTTTTATATTAGATCCTAGGAAGAAATTCTCTATTGTGAGGGTGGTGAGGCACTGGCACGGGTTGCCCAGAGAAGTTGTGGATGTCCCCTCCCTGGAAGTGTTCAAGGCCAGGTTAGATGCGGCCTTGAACAACCTGGTCTAGTGAAAGGCGTGCCTGCACATGGCAGGGGGGTTGGAACAAGATGACATTTGAGGTCCCTTATAACCCAAATCACCCTATGATTCTGTCAGTCAATCAAGAAAGTGCTGGTGACATCAGAAAGTTTCTCTCTTCTGTCCACCCCTCAACTGTATAATAAGAGTCAATTTTTCTCTACAAGATATGCTTTGCTGATATTTCCAGTCCCTCAAAGCTGCAGAAAAAGTGCTCTTTACCAGGCCCATGCAGACCTTGCCTGGAGCATATCCAGGTGCTTTTTTACAGAACCATGTGTAGTGACCAGTTCTCAAGAAGAGCTTTAAGAAGCCATAACTCTGGGCAGGCAGATAATTTTTTATAGTTCTGGTATCAAAGTATTATCAAACTATATATCATGTTCAATAGCAACCTCCCTCATATGTACTAATTTTTATACTTTCTGAGTATAAGAACAGTAAGATTTTTTGATGGTTTATAACTCTGCCTAAAGGGTTTTTTACACTATTACAGGGCATGTGTAATGCCACCAGCATGACAGTATTGACAAATTTCAAGTGTGGGCGCCAATCTGTGCAATAAAAGAGCTTAAGGATGAAAGTACTGTTAACATAAAAATTCCTATCATGACCAAAGCAACAATTTTTCTCCCAACTCAGTTTTAGACCTCTAAGTGGAGCCATTTTAACTGGATCTTTTATTCCCAGAGTGCTTCTCTAAATGCTTTGCTTCAGCAGGCAGGGCTCTAATACATATTAGGGCTCTTCTAACTTGCACCAGACAGTGTGGTGTTCATAAACTAAAAAATAAAGGAAAATTATTCTTCCATTGAAGATAGAGAGACTTATTTTTATGCCACTTTTATAAAAACACATTGTAAAACTACTAATCAACACTGCAAGTGAAATAATAGGAAAGCACAGGGGAGAAAAAAAATCAGAGTGTGGAGGCAGTAGAAACAGCCCCTTTCCAAAGAGAATATAAACCAAACCAGCAGCAAGTTTCTCTGCTTCTTCAGAAGCAGAAAAGAGAAATCTGGAGAGTATATTTATAAGACTCAAAATAATCAACTAGTTAAATATTTTTAAAATAAAACAATCTCACAATGAAAAATATTTACTTCCTTCAGTTCTGGATAGCCTTATTAACAACACAGGAACTGTAGAAATACAGATAATCAGATTATCAACACTAGCAAATAAGCACAGACCCATTATTTATCATGACACTTCAGACCAACTATTACCTAAGATATACTTAGTTGGACTGATTAGTCTAGCAGATAAAACCAGATAAAGACAACCATGGCAGCATCTCTGTATGTACCACCTATGGTCCTTATCATCTTACTATAATAAAATAAAATAAAAATAAAATTAAAAAACCCCATATGAACAGCAATGTTGTCCATGACAGTCAAATCAATTCTTCATTTCCAAGTATCAGTGGAAATACCTGTAGCCTCCCAATGTTAATAAATAAAAAACCATAAACAACACAGACATCAGAATGTTTATGTGAAGAATCTACATTCCTAAAAAAAGTTCTTGATTCTGTATAGCTGCCAGGATTAAAACTCTACCTGATACAGACTGAATCAGATTAAACATAAACCTAATTCATATTATTGTTTTAAATAATTCTCATTTTTTTCTTATCACCAAGGAGATGATACTGATGTATCATTTCTGACTAACGCTATAATCATTCCTGTGAACACAGGTAGACTGAGCTCACTCAGGAGCTAGTAAAATGCCTAATGACCAGTTACCAAAAAATCCTCCCACCTCCTATTTAACATTTGGAAGGTTCTTCAACACTTTCATCAATTTTTCTCCTTTTGAACTCATCACCTATCAAATACACCATGAAACATAAACATTCACACCAGCCTTCTTAGAAGACATTTTGACTGATATTCACAGGCTCATGGTTTTTCATTACCTCTACATGACTAAAAATAATTGGTTAAAGATGAATCTTGAATTCCATCTTCTTACAGGAGCAAGAGAAGTTCTAAGACACAGCTGCTAGTTACAAGACAGCAGAGTTACTATACGAGGAAGAAGGATGCTCAGAAGGGCAAAGACATTTGCCTAAACTAAAAATATTTGACAGATTAAACTCTGTCTTTCTTGTGAATACTGTCATTTTAAAATTGAATAGCATGGAGTTAACTTTGATGAAAGTCTATTTTGAAAAATTAATTATAATAAAGATTTATATTTTAATATTTTCATTTAAATTATTCCAACATTTTGATTTCAGCAGGAAAAAGCAAACTTACACAATACCTTTATTAGAACAAAGTTATTCAGAAAATATAGGAGCGCATGAAATAAAAAATAATATTTATTTTGTCCATCTGATTAGTTTTTGGTCACAGTTTCATCAGTCATGTTATTGATTCATTATATAATTGGAAAGTTCACAGGTGCACAATAACTACTACCTTTGTAAAGACAAAGATCCTGTTTGTAGATTCTTCCAGAACTGCATTTTCAGATTTAACGTAAATAAAGGAAGGGGTTTTTTTCTTAAAATAACGGTGAATTTTCTCCCAGGCACAAGTTTAGTTAATTCATGTGATTTAATTAACAAGGTTGCTTTCTGTCACTAGTACAATATTTAAAAAATACAATATAAACCTAAATGCTTAGAAATGTAGGTGAAATTGTCTTTTTGAGGCTGAGGTTCTGAATGATAAGATCAAAGATGGCTTGAAGTGGTTTGTCTGAATAGAGTAATTTTCACTTTGATTGTTTTTCAGATCACTGCTGTAGTAGAGATGATGACAGCTGGTATGAAGTTGTCTGAATCAGTGATACTAGAATGCAAATACATGCCAATACTTTGCATAAAGTCCACAAAGCAGACCTATTTATGCATATGCCTTTTGACATCTCAGCATGCATGTTGACTTGAATTGACATACTCTCTTTTTGATTTTCTGGTATTATGTTTAAATGGAAAGCTAAGAACAGAATATAAAATCAGGCACAGTAAAAAAGAGGGTAATGGTGAACAAAGAGGTTCGGCTCACAACTGAAGTTAAATATTTAGTTCTAGAAACAAATATATTTAAGGAACTTTGCTGTACCCGACTTCATAGTTGTTCAAAAGGATGGCAGTCATTTTGGGGATAGTTATGAGTATACTGAAAAGAAAATTCAAAGACTGAAGAGTAACGTAAGAAACATTATAAGCTGTTTGTCTTACCAGGTGGCAATGGCTGACTAATTTGGAGCACACCATTTTATCGGAAACTTATTTAGAGCTGACTAGTGTACGTGTCATTTGAAATACAATTTATAGAAATTGTAGGTTTTGATGAAAGTTATATGTTTTCAAAAGATTGCACACGTTTTTAGTAAATCAGTTCATTTAGTCAGAACTATGAATCACTACAGTGCAATGCTTTGAAAAATCAATCACCTCAAAACTATCTCCAGACAGTGTAATGTGAACTGTTTTGCGAAAATCATGACTCTGAAAGACACAATTCTAAATCATTATGGATGAGAAATGACAATTAGGAGTAATCAATGTTTCAAAAAAGAATCTGAGTGCAAAGGAACCATTCAAACCAATTGCTTTTATGGTTGCATCTATAAGTGGGAAAAAAGATTATATTCTTAACAGCAGGTTCTTTGTTTTGATTAGAAAAGAAAATGCAATAATGAGACTTGAACTAATAAAACACTTGTACTAGATTTAGCTGTGAGAAACTTCCTCCTCTGTCAGAGTAGGATGGGCATAAGCATAAGCCCATAAAGGGACTGAACAGCAACTATAATAGAAAGCAGAGAAGTAGTATTGAGTGAAAATAAATATTCAGTCTAATTAGACATGTACAACATTTCTCTTGTTTTTCTGGTTTTTTTTAGAAAATTACGAGGCTGTGACTAGAATTCTTAGGACAGAAGCTCATGTAATGCTATATGTGTCTTTCACAGCCAGCAGTCACTGGCTACTGAGAAAGCATGTGTGACTTACTCACTGCACCATATGGTTAACAACCTCAACATCACAAATAGTTCTGGTCTTGGATGGAAGCATTACGAACTCTGTGGGATAGAACATGAAGTGGGGAGAGAGAAATGGAGAAGTGTGCTACAGATTGCCTCAGTAAAAACCAGAAATGCCACTAGAGACTTAACAGAAGTTGATAGTACCTAACTACAAAAAGAATGAGTAGAAGGAGATAAACCCCCACATCTTCCCTTTTTAACCAGTTCAGTCTTTCAGAAGATAGGCAGTGAATGTTTCATGTGGCTGATTAGAGAAACATGCATAGCAGTATCGAGAGCAACACAGCATGAGGTTGGGTTAAAACAGACAAACTCTTCCTACGTAACTGAATCAATGGCAATGTGGCTCTCTGAAAACTATCAGATAAAAAGCAACATGAGCAATGAAAAACTAAAGAAAGACGTTAATTCCTTTCACTCTCTGAAGACGCTGCAAAGCATGTGGGTGCGGGTGCAGGTGTGCATGTACAGCCAGGTGGAAAAACATTTACCTGAACCTCCAAATTCACTGGCTAACAATGGTGTTAATACCTCACCCACTGTTTAACACTTCAGAGTAATGAAAGTATAAGGCAGCTAGACTTCTTTATCTTTGAAACTTAATTTGCTAATCCTAAAAATCTTAAAAGTTTCTCCTTTCTGTGTTCAACTCTCTGGTAATCTATTTAGCTGTTCAGAGAGTGTGATAGATGAGAATAAATCATGCTTTCTTCACAGAAAGTGAGATACAGCCTAATGAGCGTTAGGGTGTTGTCTCCTAAACTGCTTTGAAAGGTATGAATTATGGAAAGGCATAAACATACGCGGGTAAAGCAGACTTAAAATGCAAGCCCTTACCATCACTTTCTATCCCTTTTCCATTTCCTGGACAGACACCAAAACTCTGAATTTGGACCCAAGCCATGGAAGCCATTGGATTTCTAATCTCTTCTGGCATTGTTCACAGCTCTATTTTTTTTTTTGTTTCAGATTTTTTTGGTATTTTTCAGCAACCGACATACTTGGGTGCTGAACCCAACTGTGATGCAGCTGCCTAAAGCAAAGTGTCCAGTGCTAATTGAGAGGCCTCTGGATAGCCAAGAGGCCTGTCTGGAACAGGCAGATTATGACACAGGGTCTCAGAAAAGACCCACATGCTCTGCAGCAGCAGCTGGTGGCTGGGGTGGATACTCTACAGCTACTCTACATCCAGAACAGCACTAAATGCCTAGGTTTGAGCAGCAGAATATCATGCCTCATGGCTGACAACACTCCCTAGTAGGGAGACCTCAAGAGTTTTATCACCTAAATCCCAGGATTAGTGTCTTAGCCAAGGGAACTTCTAATTATACTAATTTTGTCCTTTACTAGAAGTGCAGTCAGATCAAATTGTATCGTGCTAAGACTCCTTACATATCCATTATATGAGGGTTGGGAGGCTCCTCCTTGTTTAGATGTGAACTGGTTCTGCAGTTAAGACACCTGAACTGATTTCCCGGTTAAGACATCTCCATTACGTAGGTGGTCCAATGCTCAAGGAAAAGCAATAGGCACAACCAAATCAGGAATGTTTTTGAAAAGCAGTGCAGCACCTGATTCGATTTTCTTCCAAACAGAATCTGTTTCATGGGTACCACAGCTGTCCTCAGAACTTATCTAACAGACGGTATATGAAGTTTACCAAGGTATTTGCTTCAGAACTGCATTATTGTTCTGAACCATATTGCTAAGGTTACACTGCTCATTCAAAGCTTAGATTTGGCCCAGGGCCACAAGACCAGACCATTTATAAGGTTTTATCAGCTTCACTTTTTGGTATAGTTGTTTCCATGGTTTAGAAAACATTATTTCTCCTGCCTTTACTGGCCTTTGTATGTCACCCAAGGCTTCAAATCATCATGGACAGCTGGCAAAAAGGGGCTCGGATAACTCAGAGTTGATGGCCACTACCTGATCTTCTATAGTTTCATGAGTTTCAAGTTCCAGCTACAGTTCAAGTATTCAAAAAGCCAAACAGGTTTCAAGGAAAGTGATGGCTGTTACAATGATCTCAAGCTGATATCTCAGTAACTACAAGAGACAGCAGCTAATGTAGAAACATTTTTGGTGATCACCAAATAAAAATATCCTGGTTTTAAACAGTTTTGCAATGGTGAAGTTATTATCAGGCTCAGGTAAATCTTGTATTCACCCATCTGGAATTGAATCTACAGAGAGACCTTCATACATCAGTATTTGGCTGAGTAGCTTACCTCATTATTTCCTCTTCCCCTATCTACCAGTAATACAATACATAGTGCTTATTTGTCCACTGCTACAAGTGATCTATCACACCTTAAATAAATAGTATAGAATGTCTGATTCCTTTCATATCTATTTTTTATTGAATGTTGTAATGGACAACTAGTGAAATGGCAGTTCTGTGAAATCAGAACCATGTTCATCATTATTATGGTCTCAAAGATGCTGTTGCTGTAAGAGGGCAAGTGCTAACACACTTGTAGCTGCTTCTAACCCCAAGCAAAAGACTCCTCTTTTTGTTTTAGGAGTCCAGAAGCACTAGCGGGGCAGGGTATGTTCAGTCAAACCTGCTTCTAGGGGGTCTTTGAGTTATTATCATACCATCCATCTTCCTTTTCACATGTTTCAGCTGACTGTATGGGAATAACTTGGTCACTTCCATGTAGTCTATCCAAACCACACATACTACCCAGTGCTGCTGGGACTTTTATAAATGACTCAATAAAGATTCAACCAATCCAGCTAAACCCAAAAAGGTATCATATTATTTTGTTAAGAACAAGAGGTACACAGAATCCTCCACTGATCAGGAATCCACAGGTGGATGCATTTTCTATGGAAATCTCTGGCTCATACAGGAGAACAGTAAGCACAGAAGAGCTGTGTCTCTTTACTTTGGTGAAGAAGCTACTTCATGCTGATGCAATAACTAAACCACATAAACTGTCAAGTTTCAAGTTTATTCCTACCAACTAATTTGGAACGCATAATGCATTTTCCTCTTTAGTAAACAGTCTTTTGTTTTCCTGGGAGATACCAATACTTGAAGACTGAAAGTAGAAGCAGAAAATCAGCCTATAAACTAATCATCTTGTTTAGAGTAAGTTACTAGTGAATGATCAAATCCTGCATGAGATTTTGTAGTATGGAATAGCTCAGGAGTAAATGTTCTTCATTATTTTAGGGCAGCGCATAACACAAATGCACAAAATAACAAAAGCAATGTAGTCCCTAAAACGCAATCTCATTTGCTACTATTCATTGTGGGGGAAATGGTTGGCCTGGAATTTGGTTGACCTTTACAACGCCCATGGGAAGCTCTCTCAGACAGCTGGCTTCTTCCATTGTGCTTTAAAATCCAGTTCATTTCTGAGTGGGCAAAAGCTTTCATCAAATCAAGGGCTGTTCAACAAATTATAAGATTTTTTTCGATGCAAAATGATGCAACTTTAAGAATAGTTTCAAGGCTTGTTGGAAATGGTTCCAATTACAAACACTTTCTTTATTACAATATTCTAGGACAATCAACATGAATTGGTTTTAATAGTTACCTTTCTTTTCTCAGGCTGCAGTGCAGCTGACCTCCCATAGCTGGACACTGGTCTGAATTGTAGCAGGGAAGCTGCGATGAGAAGCCATGGGGATGCTTTGGAACCCATAATTACTTTGATCAAATGTAGAAAGTATTGGGTCTGCTAACTTTGCAGTCTACAATCAAATCTTCTACCCTTTACTGTCATTATCAGGTGTTAATCCCTATAATGTCCTGATTCCTGCTTAGAATAAACACACATTAGAAACACCAAACTGGTGAAAAATGAATGAAGAGAAAGGAAAGGTTTTCCTCAGATTTTATCAAAACTTTTTTATTAATATATATGAATTATATATTAATCAATAAGTAGTAAGTACGGTTTAAAGAGATTTAATGCTGCCTCTTACATAAAAAACCACCCTAATTTTCAGTTAATGATTTGTTTTCAGCCTGCTTCTGTAGGGCCACTAGAATAAAAACAGGAATGTAAGGGATGTTTTTCCTGAAAATTCTGATGTGAAAAAACAATCATTCACAGCTTTGATATTAAAAAACATAGCAAAGGAGACAGAAGCACTGCACAACACTCAGTGCAGATCACTTTTATATTGAAGCCTTGGGGAGAAATTAATCATTGCTGTAAGTAGTCAGAACACAGCTAGGAGTGGCTGAATTGTGCTTGCAACCAAGGCAAACTGAACAGCACTCTGTAGGGCAGCTCAGCTGGATTCCTGAGCAGTGAGAGGTTGCTAACCATCATAGCCTTTAAAACACCGCAGTAGTAAAAGCCCACCAAATGGCTGCAAGAAAGTGTTTGGTCTCAGACCCAGTGGGAATTTCCTCCCATTTCAAATAGTGTGGGCCATATGCCAAGATCCCTGCAGCACTTCCTAGCTTGAAAGTAAACAGCTGAATGTATTTGGCACAGTTTTTACTACTGCTGCTCAAGCAGCTTTTGTATGAGTTTGTTTGGGCACAGCTATCATAGCACTGGAATTATGAAGAATTCTAAGTCAATAATTTTTTGCTAAATATCTAGAAAGTGTGTATAGGGAAAGTATGAATTGAGAAAAAAACCCCACTTTAAAAGTAGATAAAGAAACATGCAGGAATTTTTACTCATCTCAAGCAGAAATCACTCTTCAATCATTCTTCTATATATAAGGACAACACTCCCAATTGTGGGATAAAGTAGGATGTACCCTTAAAAATTCAGGAAGAACTCTTTTTCTCCTTTCCAATCTTAATGTTGTCAATGTTGCAGTTACTCTAAGAAAGAGACTTTGTTTCCTAATACACTAATGCTATTATCAAAGTAGGTAGGTTCCAAAAAACGCAGATTAACCACCCTGTGGTCATGCTGGCATGAGAAAGGCCAGGTTCAAACACCATGCGAGAACTCTTTGGTCTGCAGCTGGCTGACATTTGGACATGCTGAAAATGATGCTTGATTTGATCTTCAAGACTGGGATTACCGAAACATTACAGCACTGAGCAGTATCAACACATCTACTCCAACAGCTGTTTTGCTGGCAGACTCTAGGGAGATCTCTTATCATAATCTCATAATGAGATATTAATAGCAACCTCAGAGAAAACTGCTTGCTCTTTCTCAGAGAGGAATTATCAGTAAATGCCAAACTCCATTTATGGTAATGTACAGGATGGAAACACTGGTGGCAAGGAAAGCATTCCCTGGCTCCTCCTCTGCAAGTGGGAAGATGCTCCTGAGCTATATCCTTCCTTCAACAGGAAAAACTGAACATTTAAAGTCCAATACCTGGTCAACAGAAAACTGAAACAAAGATAGTGGGCTTTGATGATACTTTTATATGAGGAATAGTAAGACAAATTTTTATTTCTGCCTGCTTAAATAAGAAAAAGCACTGATCCTATGTGAAAGGATAGTGAGAGCTACTTATACAGTTGTGCTGTAAATTCAGTTTGTTGCATAATAGAGAACAAATGAAGTGGACTAATTCTAACAGAAGGGACCAAGTCATAAAGCACAGTCCTCTAAAAAGCACACAAGCCTCTTCTTTCTTCTGTCTGTTAAAAAGTTCTCGGATATTTTCTGAGAAAAAAGTCTTTGTTCAAGGTTACTGTTCTCAGAATTCATAATATCTGTATCTGAGCTCTTCGGAAAAATCAGTGTTTCTCAGACCAGTGTGAAGCCTTACCACCTAGGTTCAGTTTCTCCCAGGCATTGTATATGTGTATATTGCGGCCTACCTGCCAGATAAAAATCAATAACTATGCAGGTTAGATGAGCAGGTGGCAGAAGAAAAAAAGACTGCATGAAAGAATAAACATTCCGAGAACCACAGATGCCTATTGCTGGCTGATTTCTTCAGGACTCCTAAGCTTACAATAGATCTCTTAGATATTGATCCTTTTTCCTTGGTATCAAAGAGATGAACAATCCCACTGAAGTTTGCAGGAGCTGATGGATGCTATGAAAGGCTTTTCACAAGAGCACTGATAAAGTTCCTTGCCTGTTTCTTCAGCCAGAAGATCATATGGCTCCACTGTCAAAAGAAACAAAACAGCAAACAAACACTGAGGAATTCTTTTAAGGTGAAATAAGTATTCAGGCTGACCTTGCCTTCCAGATGCAGAGAATCACATTGTTTCTGTATGAGAAACAGGTTCTGCATTGGTTAGGTTTGCAGAAAATAAGTATTGTTTTTGTCAATAATTCTGAAGCTCTTACAAGCCTAATGTTACAATCAGTGTTTTGATGGTGACATGTAGCAGTTAAATTTAGCTAGAATGAAAATGAATTCTTCAAGATTTTCAGCACCCCAGAACACGAGGAAGAGCCTGGGAGCATTTTTGACAAATTAGGCCTGAACAAGTATGGTAGAAGTGAGCAGGCATTGTTAAGAATGCCTTCTGTCAAGGTAAATATATCTGTTTACTCTGGTAACACCAATGAGCAACCTCTCTCTGTTAGACAAGTCAAATTCATTCAAAACTGTACTAGGTACTGAGTCTCTACCAAGCTTAGTATAAACAGACAATTAATCCAAAAAGTGTTAGGAAAATTTATATATCATGGAAAGATTTTGAATTCTCCTTTTTTTTCCTCTCCCATATTAAGATTATTGTAGTCATTATTTTCCTCATCAGTATAAAAGGAAAAAGACCTTCACAAAATAATTCCATGTCTTTATCCATCTAAATCCTCAAATTGGATTACTTGGGATTTGAGCCAATAGAAGAATTAAAGGTGTCAACAGGAGGGTTAAATGATGCTTTGGTATCTAGCAATGTAGTGTTTTCCCCTTAGATGACAGGCTGTTCATAAGGAGCTACAGGACTTCCATACAGCCTTTTTGCTAAAGCCACTGCCGACTGCATGAAGAGGATACAAGAAGACCACAAAAAGTTTTTAAATTCATTTTGCTAACCAGTTCCGTAATCCTTGAGTGTTGTATATCAATGATATTATCCAAAGTGATATTAGTTTAGCACTCTGAACAACACTAATCTCTTCCAAGACTTGTTTCTCACCAGAGAGCCCTCTAGATCTATCTGTCCTGCCTTTCTCAGAGCACTGGCCCAGAGGCCTGTGGCTCTGGTTTTTCGCAGCTGCAGATCCCGAAGCAGACACAGATGTCAGCACTGGCCCTGCAGCCTGGTCAGAGAGCCGGCTGGGGAGCAGCGGGAAGGACTGCAGCACTGCACCCTCTCAAGGGCTGCAGCACTGCACCTTCTCAAGGGCTGCAGCATTGCACCTTCTCAAGGCCAAGCCTCTGCGGGGCTACCAGCCCTTGCACCCCACCCAGTGAAGCGCTGCCAGAGCTGTGTTGTCACACAGACCCAAGAGTAGGCTCGTCTGGTCTCAGCAGCAGGGAAAAGGCTAAAAGCTTTTCCTCTCTTCCCCACTGAATTAATTGTTGGTATGTGAAGTACTTTCTTCACAAAGAGAGTATACTATTTAAATGGCTGAAAGGCTGAAGCCTAATGTGGGCAAAAGATGCATTTTTGCTTATTATCTGAGGTTGGCAGACATGTATTTACAGATAAATCAACTCATTTTCCTGGGCAGAGAGACAAGTCAAATCCCTAGAGCTTCATACCACGGGAAATGCTTTGGAATGTATTCCAAGTGGTCCTTTATAAAATAACAACGCAGTTTTGAGCCAGCAGCTACTCATCAAAGTATTGATCCTTTCCTGGCATAACAACATCTTGTTCAGATGACATAATGTTTCCAGTAGAGCCAAGGGCACCTCAGCCCTCTACAGACATGCTTGGGCAAACTGAAAAGAGCAATGAGATGCAGCGCTGATGAATAGCTCTTTGCCTTCAAGAAAGGAGAACTGAATGCAAACAAGGATTTATTAACATATATGTTTGTTTCCCATTTTGAGATCGGTGAAAAGAAAAGTACAAGCTTCAACCTTATAAATATAACAGAAAATTTCCAAAGCTAAGTTAGATACTGAGAGGTTACAGGATAACAAGGGTATAATGAAAAACATTGTGGCCAAATTGAAAGCCTACTAAAGGCAGTTTTATCCTATCATTTCTAAAAACTAGATGAAAACTGACCAGTATTTCTCTGCCATAATAATTTTCTCATTAATTTTACTGGTTTTCAGCATACTGCCAACTATTAGCAATGAAATAAAGTGGGCATTTTCTTCTATTGTGCAGTATGAAAGAGAGAAAATTGCGATACTATAAAAAACGCATATAGCTGCTGCTGTGGTGATTTATTCCTTTGCTGTTCCCATATATTCACACTTCAACTGGATAATTATTTAAGAACTATGAAGGAATTGCTTGTTACTGTTTCCAAAGGAAAAGGTTCCAATACAGACCCCCTCCCATGAGCCATGTTAGAGAAGGTGCCAACTCTCCTGACTTCTCAGTAAACAGAGACAGAGCACATTTCCAGACAGAAGTTTAGATATTAGTTGGACTAAAACCTATGCAGAACCATGTGGCCTCCTTTCCTCACTACACAAACACAGGAAAGCTCATTTTGAGACTTTAGACTTAGCAATTTAAATAAATTTGTTCCATTAAATTTCCTTTTGCTAGAAAGAGGAAAAGTCCACTATTCTTGGTGATACTCTAACAAAACCACATTTTAATTTGATTTCTAAAGAAGAGTAAGCATCCGTATCTAATATGCATTCATATATATATACATATGTCATATCTAAAACAATATAATGCTGTTGAGAGTTTAATATAGCCAAAGAGAGTTGAGTAAGAAATTGAAAATGGAATACCTTTGAGAGCAATTCATAGGTTGCCCCCAGGGGATGGTTATGATAATGTCCTCTGATTTTCTGCACAAAGAACATAGATTTTTCACACAGTAGAAACCTCAGTCAGGATCAATGAATTACAGCGAAAGCACAGCAAAATTTTCAGCAATATAACAGAAACTAGTAACACTTACTCCAGTATTACTTTCCAACGACTAATTCATGTTATGCCTCTGCTGCATTCTGGAGTAGTGTTTGCTACATTATCATTACTTGCAACTTTTAATTTTTGCCACAAGTGATTTTGTATTTTCAGAGCATTAGTAAAATTGTTGGCTAGCTTTGACTGAGAACTGGTACAAACAGAAGAGCATCACATACAAATTTATATAAGTCATAGACAACAAAGATGGTATGGGATCAGATAGTAATCATAATTATAGTATTATTAATATGGGAACAAGAATACAGTATGACATGAGCTTTTTTTTTAGGGTTTGTAAAGGAATAGACAAAGCTTTGTCTGGTAGAAATCTATCTGTTCTTCCCTTGGCTACATTAATTAGTCCAGTGTAAGACATAATCTCCTTAACCAAGTCTTTTATAAAATAAAACCAAGAAGGAAAAAACACAGACGTTTTCAAATTTCATTAGTATTTCAGTATTGTTCCTGTTCTACAGTCTGTGGCTGAGTTTCAGTGTTGGAGAGCTCTTTGAAAAATTACACATTTAACGTATTTATTTCCTCTGGTTACTTGTGAAATCTTATTTTAATGACCATGCATACTAGAATTATTACCACTATACTTCAAGATTTCAGTAGAAGAAATTAAACCTTTGAGCTCTTTTGATTTAAAATGGCTTTAACTTTTGAGAGCTTCCTGTGATTACCTTATCATTTTCTCTTCAAAACTTAGGGACTCTCTGGTGGTTTTACATCAGTATTTTCAGTTCATTTCTTGCACTAAGATTGCCAGTCCTGAAACAACTGTCAAGACCATTCAAGCAAAATTGCAAATTTTCATTTCAAGGTTTAGAAGCTAAGCTGTTCTCTTTTATTACTTTACAACATGATGCTACATGCTGTGTTATACCAGAAAGTGATATGAATAGCAAAATACTTAATTCTCACTTTTTAGTCTGAGTTTTCTTTCTTTCACTGAGCTGAAAACCGTCTACTATTCCTACCCACATCTCAAAAGTAATGAGATCTAAAAAGAACAAAATTGCAGGTTTTGTTTTTTTTTTTCCAATTCCCTTGACAATATTAAATATGGGAAAACATCATCTTCAACTAAAGACTACTTTGTAAATCCAACTCACTAACAGAATATACCTCTTGGATAAGGAGCAGCAATACCTAAAAGCAAATGTATAAGATACTTAGTTACCTTTATCATATATTTTCACCCAAACATCTGTAGCTACTCCCATTTTCTTTGTGCTATAATTTTGCTTATGTCTCTTTCACCAAGCTCTCAACCTCTCTGTTACTAAATCCTAAGCCTTGCCAACACTCTCACTAGTAAAATGGGCAGCTCAGCTAAGAGCATTACCCCAGGAGCACTCTAACTCTTTTCTACTGAAAGTCATGCTGGAAAGACTCCGTTACTAGGACTCTAACTGCATTATCTTCATTACACTCGTTGCTCAGTTTGTATTTGCTCTCATTCAAGCAAAAGCATACACAAACCACAAAACCAGCAATAAATATTCAATAACGGACAGTTCATGAGACCTGATACAGACTTACCTTTTAAGTAGCAAATTCCATTCCTCTTTCAGAAGAAGAAAACACGACTTTGATACAACTCACTTGACTTGAATAGTAACTATGTGTTATACTGAAGATACTTCTGGAAATTATACTTACGCAACACACTGTAAGGCCAGCTGTAATTTTTTTATTTTATCCTGTATTTTTCATTCACCTTACACTACCTGAACTTACTCTACCACTAATCCTTTTTTACAGAAATTGTATTAATAGGATTTCAATGCTAAAATTTGTGGAACACTAAGAAAGAAGGGAATAAGACTCTTTTCAGTTCAAGTGTACATTTCAACTGCTATGCAGAGAAACCTTGAAATGTTTGCTTAAAAAGCAAACAGTGAAACTTAATTACCTTCTAATACACATTTGGTTCAAAGAGAAATTAACTGAGAGATAAATAGGGTCAAACAGGATGGTAAAGGCTTTGCTATCTTCAAGAAACACCAACAAAAACTAATCCCTCCCACAGACACAAATGACATGAAAAACGCACTAATGGAGGCTTAGAGACATGAAAAGAGATGTCAGTGGTAGACTTAGACAGAGAGATCCAAGAAAAAAACATAAAAGCACTGGTGATGAAGCTGGATAGTCAAAGACAAGACTATAGAAAAAAATCCCCAAGCCTCAAAACCTAAACCCAAATCCTGCAGCACTCAGCCATGAATATTCTGAAGTAACACGTGTGCTCTCAAGATAAATGGTAGATGTCAATTACCACACAGCTTGATGCATTCTAACACCTGAAAATATCTGCTGAAAATAATCCATTGAAATTTCTTCGTATCATCATGTCTCCATTCTTCTTAGATACATGGGAGGAGTTACAGATTTACTTCTAAATAGCTTTTTTTGACCAAAACAAGGAAGTGACCAAGGGCATAATGGATGTTACTGGCATGCCAAATGCAATGCCTCCATGCTGAATACATCTTCTGGGAACAATGGACCACACACAAAAAGAAACACAGACTGTGCAGAGAACAAACTAAAATAACAAAAAAGTAAATAATGCTGATAAATATTTCTGTCTGTGTCTGTTGTTTTTCTTGAAATTTGAGATTAAGTTGTCCAATAGAAGAAAAATGACCAAAACAGAGTGGTTGAACCAAAGCACCGAAGCTTGCTGTTGAATTCCTTCTTAGAGTTACAGAACACTTTATTTCAGGTACTTTCCTGAAAATATTTCAATAATACAAACTGTGAAAAGAAGAAAAGAAGTGAGGCACATAGTAAGATGAGTAAGATGGCTGTTTTAAACAGAAACCTAAAGGATCCGAGAACCCTGCTCACTCTCATATTATGCCCAAACCTAGTTTTGCACTCAAGTACATTACAGATGATTCTTGAGGAAAAAAAAGAGCCAATTTGCAGATTCAGAAAATCTCTAGACACACATCTTTTATATTCTGTCCTGTTACATATCCAATTTTTAGACTAAAGCAATAGCTTTGCTATTTGTTATGATTTGCCATAGAAAAAAACTGGGGCGGGGGGGGGCGGTTCTGTGTCTGTTCCAAAGAGTTGCCTAGTCTTACTGATCTTAGAGAAACGGTATTGCCTATTTCCTCATCAACTCACAGTACTAAGCAGGTCTCCTGGCATCTTTAAAGCTCTCCCCATATCTTGAGATCTTTTAACTTCAAGGAACATAAACTAATGCTCCAATGATTTTGCTTTTCACCTAGTTCTGATAGTAAGTTGGATGTAAAATTCAGAAACTGATATGAACTACACAATTCAAAGAAAATAATTTTCTCTCAACAGTGAACAGAAGAGAATGATCATAGCTCAGAGCCAAATACACATTGATTTATTACTCTGTTTGAAGTTCTGTCATGCTGTAATGCTATGTTTAAACACTCGCTGTATATACAGGAGGCACAATTAGGTGGAATTTCAAGGAACTAGAAATACGTTTGAAAGAGGACCTGTTGCTTTTGCCAACTTCTCTGTTTTCTAACCAGTACTTCCACTTAAAAGCATCCTTTCTCTGAGTCGTTTAAGCCTTAATTGCATATTGCACCAGACTTCAGGAAAGAGCATTTCCATCCACTGGGCTGCCGGTGAGCAGCAGTCCTTGGACACAGAGTGTAGCTCCAGGCTACACTCAGCAGGCTATGTCAGTTGATGTGTGGACACAGACAAAAATAAAGCTAAAAACCTTCACCTAAAACGCATAAAATGTCAACATGAGCACTGTCACTAGTATTTTAGTGAATGACAACTTTTGAAAACTACCCACATCAATCACTCTTCTAGACAGAGAAAGAAGAGACTGTAGGAAATATAGAAAAAGGTAAAGGGATTTCTAAGGGTGAGAAACAAAAGCAGGTTTTAAGAATAAAGCAGAAAGATTTTAGGAAATAGCTTCGCCTGAGAAAATACTAAAGGAGATACAATTATGCATTAGAACATACAATTATGCATTAGAACAAGGACACGGGAACAAAGAGCCATGTTTCTAGACCTAGCTGAGAGAACTTTTAGAAGTTGCAAAAAATATACTTAGCAAGAAAGATAAAGTTAAGCTTAATAATGGAATATTATGCTTTGTTGTATAAGGTATAAAACAAGCAAGTATTGTTTTAACAAGTGTACGTGCAATGTAGAAGATTGGTTGGAACAGTTGTCTGTAACCCCTAGAACTACTGCTATTGGCTGAAATACTTTTAAGAATGCTCTGTAACCAGGAAATCTTGGGTTTTTGCCGGCAACGCGAGCTTGTATTATCTCTGAGGTCTCCTGTCAAGTTTATGAGGCGAATAAAATAATATAAGTTCACAGAGCGTCTGTCCTGGCTCTCCCATCCCGTTTGATTGAGGCGGCAGAGACAAAGACATTTACCCGAAACCAGCATGTATTTATTTATTTAGTATTTATTTATTTACTTATTTTTCTGTCTCACAGCCTTTTGTCACTGATATTGAATAGAGTGAGTGTGCATGATTCCATACATGTGAATTACCAACATAAATGTATTTTGGCAAATTTGCTATTGTTTTCAAAATCTTTCTCGATTCATGTGTAATAGGAAAGGCCACTTACAGAGAAAAAGTTACAAAATGCTGTGGTGATGGCTTGTCTTCAATGATGATGACTCCTGGCCATTACTTTCTCATGTTGATTCTTTCTCTCTTTTTTCCTGTCCAATTTTCTGGAGAAAAACTGCACTGCCCTGAAAGAGGTCTTGTGACTACGTGATTTGCTGGACCATATCTAACCTTCTTGAATGTAGCTACTGCTTATCCCTCTTCTTTACCATCCCTGTTTTCTTTCCTCCATGGTGTTACACAATTGCTTGTTCCTTTTATCTTACCTTGCCTCATATCTTTTTGTCGAAGTACCAAGTACCGTACCCTCTGGGATTGTTTTCTACCCAAGAAAAACTGTTGTCTTCCTCTCTCTGATTCTACCTGAATTCTGGTTTTGGGTTAGCTTGCTTAGTAACTTCACTCCATTTGCTCAGTTTTACTTTAAAGAACTGTTTCTTCCCTGATACTTACAATAAAGTACATGGAGACAATGGCTTGGTAGAAAGGCATGCCTGTGGACCAGACAAAACAGTGACCAGCAACCACAGAAAGCCTTGTGTGCTTCATAAGAATTTCTACTAGTTTGTTAAAGCAGTAAAAATGCGCATAAAATAATTCTTCAGCGTGGAAGTGTCTCATTTGTATTCACTTTAATTTTTTTCCTTATTGATTAAAGCAAACAGAAAAAATGCATGTAGAGACACATGGCCTTGTCAACTTGTAGAGTGAGTTTAAGCCACACCTCGCAGTTGCATCAACATTGCAGCATGTTGCTGACACAGCAGTGTAAGGATCAGCATGAAAAAAGCACTCCCCAGCTTATACAACTTTATCAGCAAATCCTCCTGGTCTGAGTGCAGCTAAATTAGCAGGGGAGTGCTGTTGTCAGCTTCGTTAACTATGCTTAGCATCAATCTATACTCTCACACCTCTTGTCAGAAAAACATCTTTTCCCAAGGCACATTGCACCTCCACAGAGAAGTCTACCTGTGTAACCACACCAGCACAGCAGCTTTCCAGAACAGATGAGCTAAAACCCAAACTGAATGTCCACTTGGATGCATAGCTCACCAGCTATCACACTAAATAACATTTCAGTGCCTACTTTGTTCAGAACATTGCTAGTGCAAGCTACAACACTCCTTGTTTTGACCAGCCAAGAGCATGGATAAATGTGTCCATTTTAGAACCTACCGAAACTTCCCGAGCATCCTCAATAACAGTCACCAACTGTATGCAGTTACCTGACTCTGAAAAATGCTCGTTAAAAGGAATGCAAAGGGAAAAAAAAAGAAAAAAAAATTTAAAAGGAAAAGAAAGGGAGAAAAGGAAAAAGAAAGAAGTCTACACACTCTCTGTAGCTCAATACATTACTTGACCATACTGGCAAGAGACCTCTTCCTAACTATAAATTCTTGCACACAACTTTTCATGAAACAAAACAAATACTACAGTAGACATTTTAACATTTTTTTATTGCTCCGGAATAACAAAAATTCCCATTCAAATGGTACCTGAAATATTACTGCAGTCCCCACAAAGCAAAGCCTAGTTAATACAGCTGTGCAGATTTGAAACAGCTGGTTTGGATGTTCTTGAAGACTATGCTTACCAGCTGCAGTAGGTGAGTCCCAGCCGTGACTGCAGTGTTGTTGCACTCCTTGAATGTTAGCACCTGGACACTGGCAGTTGTCCTCAAACATAAAGAGACTGACAGTGGAACCTGTGCACTCCCTCAGCTGCCCATGTTACATTCGTGTAACCAGAAAAGGTAAGCAGGAACACTGCTAAAATACATGCTCAGACCAAATTCTCCTTCCATAGCTGTGAACTTACCTCCTTGTGATACTCAGTTAGTACTATTTTGTAAGTCCTCTTCAAGGACACACTCTTTGCGGCCAGGTCACCTTCAGTGGTGGGCATAAAGAATTGCATCTAACTTACGTGATGAGGTCTTGAAAGGTTCCTCCTTCCCAATCTCTTGCATCTCCAGGACTTTGGCAATACAGTTCTGTGTCAGGGATAAAATAAAACTCAGGAAAAGGAGAAAACATAAAAATGAATGGAAAATGAATGAAAACAGTGTCCTTGCCTTCTTGAAAGTCAACAGCAGCCGGGTCTGTAGCACTTTAGTCCACAGGTCTAAAACTGGCAGCAGCCCTTCACAGTAGCAGACAGGGGCACTTGCAGTTCTTGATACAAATGTAGCCCCGTTTGCATGTCAGATTTATGCACGGGAACAATCCATGCAACAGTCAGTTGTTTCCAGCACAAAATTCTGCAACACATTAAAACTTAGGCACAAGGTAACATATACTTAATATAATGAACTATTAATAATACAATTAACCTTGTACTGACCTGATTACGTAACTCAGCAAAACGTCCACTGCTAAAACGAACCAGAAGTTCCACATGGCTGCACCAGACCGACAGAAAAGTTAAATGGTGTCACTACAGGATTCAGGTCAACTGTCATAAGGATGACAGATGGCTGAGGCTATCTAGGCTGAATCTAACTATGTTTCCCGTTGATAAATATAAACAATGAACAAATAAAAATAACTGAAACACAGTTTTAACATCCATATTAATGCTAATGATGGTAAGTATGTTTTGTGGATTTATCACTTTTTTGATAAATCACTTTTGATTTTGATCACTTTTGTCACAAGTGAAATACCTCATTTTTGTATTCTAACAACAACAACAAGTATAATTTAAATTTATCTAGCTATGACCAAGCAAAGTTCCAGTCATGACTTTGCAGGTTTCATTTCACTTCAGCTAACAGACATAGATCATATTACATTTATTTTTCTTGTGTATTCCATTAATGCTGATGATACCCAAGGTCCAGAATCTATAAGAGGAATCCTACCTAAAGGGCACAAATAGAGAAGATGATACTACCTACAGTATATATATCTATAAATGGCATTGAAATTTAACCTTTCACCTGTGGACGGTGATCTAGCAAGATCTGTGAAGCACTTCATTTTTGTCAGTTCTTAGAAGGCAACTACTAAAGTAAATCCCAAAGCAGGAAGAAAACTTTTTTTTTCTTTTTAAGAAATAACTTACACATGAAATGCATACTAAAAAACAAACATTGCACTGCAGATCAGGTCTTATACTATATGCCAATTTTTTGGCTTAATTGTGGCAGGATGTTCCCCGAACCATTGTTGATATGTTAAATTATATGCTAAATTGCATTGAGATGCAGCAAAAACATCCTGTAAGTCAGCACTGTTTTCTCAGGAGCCACACTCCAAAGAATAACATAAAACCATACTTATTTTCTTGTGAAAAGTGAGGTATCCTTGGATCAGAATTGCTGGGAAATCTACAGATACAAATAAAACCCCTCAATCTTGTACCATCTCAAAGCCAAAAATGAAGTGGGTACAATGATTGGAGAGTTTTAAAACAAAGGAAGCTTAAAGTCCTCTCGACCCCCCCCACCCCCTCATCCCCACTGGGTTGATAATTGGAAATAATGTACAAAGATAAAGTAGGAAAAATGTGATGGATTTTGTTATAAATCGATGCCCGCTGATATTCAATTAATGTCTCCATCCATTTACAAGGCGAGTTTTGCACTTCTAAGGAGTACCCTGAGGAATTACTCTGTACGGTTCAATCAAAAAGGATTAAAGTCTGAACACGTCACACTCGGAGAGCCGCGAAGTAATCCTTGAGTTACAGGAATGCTTTGGACGTGGAACACCCGCGGGAACCTCCGTGACGGAGCTGCGGGCCGCGCCGGGCCGGGCCCAGCCCGCCACCGCAGCGGGAGCTCCCTGGACCGCCCCCGCCCGCCCCCAGCATCCCCTCGCTGCGATTGGCCCGACCGGCCTCACCCGGCAGCAATCTCACTTCTGGTTGGCTCAAACTTCCGGGCCGCTTCCAGGGGCGAATGAGGCGCGGGGTTGTTGTCCCGTCCCAAGATGGCGGCGCTCAGTGCTGCTTCTGTGGTAGGGAATGGCGGGGAAGCCTGAGAGAGCGGGCTGGGGCCGGGGCCGCGAGCGCGGAGGGCGATGAGGTGACGCCGCCATGGCGAGCGACGGGGGCAGGAAGCAGTTCTGGAAGCGGAGCGGCGCGAAGGTGCCGGGCAGGTGAGAGGAGCCGCGGGAAGGTCGGTGTCGCGGGCCTGTGGACGGGACCGGGACCGGGCCCGGGGGGCGGCTCTGCCCGTCCGGCTTCGCTGTGACCCCAACACGGCGTTCCTGCCCCCTCGGCCGCCAAGTCCAACGGGACCTCGCAGGTCCTGTGAGTCTCTGCTGCAGGGACCGTGTCCGGTCGGTCACTGCTCGGACCCGGTTCTCTTGTTAGCTCAGTGCTCGGAGCCTCCTAGTGCTGGGCACCTCCAGTTGTCTGGTGGAGACCGCTGGTGCTCAGTAAGCGTTGGTTATAACTTGTGTCAGAAAGGTTATTAAATAATTATCTGAATGTGAGTTTCCAGCCTGACGCCATGGTTAAAGGAGTTAACGTGATCTTGGGGATGTATTCACTGGGAAATTTTGAGTGGGAGAATGTGTTTGTAGCTCTCAGCAGTGCCAGGTTAGGATGTTTTGAAATTTGATACAAGTTATGATATTTTTGAAATACTTCGCAGGAAACTCCATTTTCTAGGCATAGGGACATGTTTTAGTTTCTGCTACGTATTTCAAAATATTGTCAATTTCTCAACTTTCTGTCTGAAGTGTGAACAGCAGACCAGTCGTTGTATTATTGCAAGGAGCTACAAGCACGTTCTCCGATTCAATATTTTCCAAGGAATAGATCCCCAAAGTCACGTTAACTCTTTTGACTGTCACATCAGGCTGGGAATGCATGTTCAGGTGATTATTTAGCGATAACCTTCTCTGGTCTCATCCCTAAACTGTTCTCACAGTACAGTTTTCTATATTCTTTTTGTAAGAGTGATGTGTATTTGTGGTTCTCAGAGAACAGTAACTCTGTATTTTATACTCTTTACCTGAATTCAGCAACGTAGTCCTGCTCATCATTTACGCTCTTATATTTTCAGTTACCCATAAGGACTAACTGGGAGCGGTTTTGTTTCTCTAGCTACAAACTAACTTTTTCAGTCCAACTGTTGTTTGCCTAAAATGTTTTCTTTGTAACTTTGCTGAATCTCTTGAGGGTAGAACGCTTTTGGCCCTCCTGTCTTGCACAGGGTCTGTAAATAGTTGGCAGTTAATTTGCAGGCAACTGCAGGCTTGTGGAAAAACAAGGACACTGTGGAGAATGTGCTTTTGATCTTTATTTATTTTTTTTATGGCATGGAGAGGATTGTTGTTGCTTTCTATTTGAGTGGATTTTCATTGCAGTTGTTCACAGAGTGGTGCAAGGAAAAGGCACGTTCTGTGTGTATGGGAATGGACAGTGACACCTCAACATCACGTGGGCGTAGAGCAGGAAACTTGGCTGTGGAGAGGATGGTGTATGGTTGTGTGGAAAGGCTGGTGAGGGACTGACTTTTGTATTTCCATGGAATCACATAGAAATTGTTAAAAGTTTTTATAAACCACCATTTTCAGTCACCACTAGGACTAATTTCACTGGTAACTTTAAACCTGTTGTGAATGTCTAAGCCTCTCTTAAAATCTGTTATGACTGCAGTCTTTTTGGCTTGGTTCTCTCTCAGGTTTACTAAGGTTAGACTTACTTATCCTTATGGTCTGGAGATTGGTTTTGATGTGTCAGGAGGGTATGTTTGTGTCCTTTTATGTGGTTTTTAGTGCGGGTTTGGCTAGACATTAATGTCGCATATGATTTATTTCTCTTGTAATTAGAGAGTTCTGTAGTAATAATTTCTATTATGAAGCCGCATGTAAATCTTGATGTGTCTTCTATGGAGTTTTTTTACTTGCAAAATAATTTTATACCCAATAACTGAGAGGTAATTAATTTTTAGTATAGAGAGTTTTGGTTTTCACACAATAACATGCTATTTTGTAATGTTGGAGGGTAGTGAATAAGTCTGTCTTTGGAAGCTTATTTGTTTCAAAGCATTCTTTCAATACTCCTATGGCTTTTATTCTCTAACCTGTCACCGTCTGCATTTTTCTGTAGCTTTATCATCCTTGTACTTTAGTAGTGGTTAAGAATTGTGTGGTTGGATGTTGGGTGACAAGGGTACATAGAAAATTAAATCTTTATAGGTATTTCTTTGCGAATTTTTAATTTTTTGCAAGAGACAAATGAAGAAATGATGAATCAGATAAGAGAATTTTTGTAGATTCTTGCTGCAGAGTTAACTTATTTCTTGTTTTAATTCCTAGTTAGAAAAATAAAATAGCCTAAGTTAGCTTAGGTCTCACAAAGAGTTCCTGTTTAGCAAATCTATGATTTTTATTAAATTACTCCTTACTATGCACCTCAATTGCAGCGTCATTATATGTAGTGGTATGTGGAATTCTTTGAGACAGAGAACTGTTGGAACATTTCAGTTTTGTTTATTATTGACTATTTAATACACATAAACTCTCCAAATATTTATTATTTTTGTGATAACTCTCTTTCTTTTCCTTTAGTATTCAACATGTGTATGGAGCGCAGCATCCACCTTTTGATCCATTATTGCATGGGACGTAAGTTAACCTAATATTTAAATATTCCATGTATTTTGGGTCTCCTCTGTCTTCTCTTTTTTTTTTCGTCCTGTTGGCTATAAAGTTTATTGTTAATCTTCCTTTTTCAATTTTTGTCATGGTCTTGACTTTTCTGTTCTGACTTCTCCTTTGTGACTTCCTGATGGTTACCATATTTGCAGGAACAAATCAGCTCTTTCAGATCTTAACTAACATAGGTTGCCAACTGTTATTATTTATTTGTAGTGCCTTATACATGGGAAATTGTAGTAAAGTAAAAAAAAAGTGTTATAAAGACAAGTATTTGGTTGGAAAGATGTCATGCTTCTACTAGATTTTTTCAAGGGCTGGTTTAAAATAGTACAAGAAATAAACATTCTAGTTAATTTTCAGATGATACAGAGTTGGAGGCAGTTGAAATGTGTGATCCTAAGGGCTGAATTAAAAGAAATGAGATTATTGGTTCAAAATGTGGAGGTATAGAGGCCCAGTAACAAAAACTGGAAGCTTATTGCTTGAAGGGACAGAATTGGAGAAAGACCTGGCTGTTTTAGACAGTGATGACGAGTCAGGTAAAAGTGTAATTGCTGTAGCACCTATTGGGGAGGTTACTCCCTGTAAGACATAACAGAAACCTTATAACTGACACTGTATGAGAACTGGGTAAGAACTTTTTCTGATTTGCAGTTCTGCCTGCCTTGTCTTAACAGAAAAAAGGAAAACTAGCCCAGATGGAAAGACAGGGAGGTCAGAAATGAACTCAAGAACCATCTTGATGCAATGCTGTGCAGGATGACCGTGCTTGAGCAGGGAGGTTGGGCCCGATAATCCACTGTGGTCCTGTCCCACCTTACCCATTCTGTGAAAGCACAGTTAAGTTAATAGCAGTAACTTCTTTATTTTTTGAGAATAGACTAATAAACTCTCTCAACTTTTATACCTTATTCAGCTCAGCTCTGAAGGGAGATGTGATTGCGCTGCATAACTGTAAGTGAAAACAAATGCCAGGCTAGGGAGGCATACTTGGTTCATATCTCACAATGTGTGGTGACAGAGGGGCAAAAGGTTAGGAGCTGATCAGGGTCCACTCAGACTAGTAACCAGAAGAAATATCCTTCCTCTGGGAAGAGCAAAGTTCTGAAGGAAATCCATGCTGGCATGCCTGGATGGGGAAGAGTGATAGATTTAATGAGTTTTAAGGTGAGACTTGATTTGTTTATGACAGTGATTGTGTTGTGTGATTGCTTATGATGACTTAGGAGTAGACCATGACTTGATTACAGCTCCTGTGCTGTTATGCAGCAATTGCATTGAAAGGGCTGAAATCTACAGAAATGTATGGAGCAAGAGCAGTGCAATGTGCCCTGTCTATTTTATAAGCCATTCTAGTAGTAATCCTTTCATGTGACTTTAAGGTG
>VZTD01001045.1:7444665-7777883 GCA_013397725.1 Rhagologus leucostigma
TTTTTTTTTTTTTTTTTTTTTTCCTAAGAAAAGGGAAGAAAGGATTTGTTCAGCTTCTGTTCAAAGCAACAAAGTGTCAGTTTTTACAGCCCTTGTTCTCAGACTTCTTCAACTGTATGTTACCATGGGTAGATATAGTGGTAACAAGAGTGGAGAGAGATAAATATTCGCTACCTATGTGGTGTCAGCTATGAGCTTTTGGGGTTTGGTCCTATCCATAGTGTTTTGCTTCCTTACTAGTTTTCTAAATATTGTTTATTTGGTTTTGAACAGCTTCATAAAACCAGGTTCAAAGCCACCTACAACTCCAGTGAAATTGAAGAAAGTCAGCACCTTCCAAGAATTTGAAAGTAACACAAGTGATGCTTGGGATCTTGGAGATGATGATGATGAACTCTTAGCAATAGCTGCTGAAAACTTAAATACAGAGGTGGTCATGGAAACAGCTCACAAAGTAATTCAGAATCACAGCAAGCTACAAGAACAGCATAAATTTCAGGAAGAACATCTACCAGAAGAAAAACAAGAGGAATTTGCACAGCTGACTTCAGTTGCCTGTGGTGATAATAGGCTTGTTAAATCAGTCAGTGAAGGTCATACATCAAGTTCATTAGGTATGTTGAAAAGTGAAAAAGATGTTGGAAGTTAAAGGATGAGAGGTACAATATGTGCCCCTATAAGACAGGAAACCCTTCCCAACCTTTTATTAATACTGCAGGAAAATACTGTTTATCACTAGTGATTTATTTGAGAGGAAGACTGCATGCCTTACTAAACTGTAATGCATATGAGGGAAGAAGAATTAAACTTCCTTTGTTTTCAGCCTTAAAAAGTCTCCAATTTTGGAAGGAAGTTCCACTGTTGAATGTATTTTATTAGTTAAATGCACTCAGACGTACACAATTAATAGTAATACTACTACTGTGAAAAAGTGTTATTAGAATAGTACTGCGTAAAATATATTGAAAAACTGGAGAAACTCGTGCAGGTGGACTGGGAAATTCACTCTCATGTGATCTGTTCTATGGTTTGTGTATAAGCTTTGAGGTAACCAATCGCAATGATTTCAAGATTTCTCAATGGCTCGTTTTTGTTTGTTTGTTTTATTTTTTTTTTTAAGAATGGCAAGAAGAATGAAAACAGCTTTAATAACACAGAGATTTTAGAAATCCATTAGCCTTGCTATTAATATGATTTCTAATTGATGTATTTTAATTGTGGAATACTGCTTCAAAGAGAAATGCTGTTCCTGCTAAATCCAATTAATTTGAAGTCCAAACTTCTGCTGTACTTGAGTTTGCATTTTTCAAAAACAGAATTCTATTTTAAATTTACAAATTAAGTTCAACTGATTAGTAGCCTTCTCACTGGCTGAGGCTAACTGCTATGCTTCTTTTTCCCTTCAGATAATGCTAGTGAAAATTCTTCCATGCAGAGATCACAGTCACTTCCACAAACTTCCATACCTCCCTTGACAAGTGGAATGGCAGACTACAGCACCTCAGTTACTCCTGCATTAACTGAGAGAGAAGCGTCTCGATTAGACAAGTTTAAGCAGCTACTTGCTGGCCCAAATACAGATCTTGGTGAGTGTTTCTTATAGGACCTATGAATTACAACTAAATTATTCTTAAACTATAGAATTTTACTATTTGATCTACTGTCCTGCCACATGGTTTGCTTAGAATCTAATCCTTTCAACGTTGAGAATTGATCTTACAAAAGAAAGAATAATACTGAAAGCTTTTAGTACTCATGCTTTTAATAAGTGATTTGCATACATCCTACTAATATGTAGGGTGTTCGATGGCTTCTTGTTCTTTCTCACATTATTTCTTCCTACTAGACTAATCTCTGTAGAAAAAAACCCGAAGTATAATTAGCTGTGTTTATTGTTAATGCCTAATAATGGAACAGCTTGGAATATAAGAGTTATTTTCGTGCTTGGAAATAAACAGGAGTGAAAAACTATGGGGCATGTAAGTATTACTGCTTGTCTACTGAGTGAGCCTTCTTCATGTTCACAGGCTGATACAGTAGTTCTGTGTCTCATCTGTGAATGCTGACAACAAGTCAATGAGAAAACAAATGTATTGTCAGATAACTTGACTGTTCCCTTTGTATACTGGATTTTAGCTGCTGAATAGTCAATACAAGTGCTGAGAGGGTGTCACAGAATCAAATGGCTTTGTATCCGAAGTGAAAATCCGAAGCAGAATTAGTACACTGCGTTTGGAGAACTTGGTCATTAGGAGTATAGGGCAAAATAATGAATAAAGAAAGTGTCTTTGAGGTAGACCGTTCTGGAAGATATCTGCAGGAGACTTACAGGAAGAGGTAGAAATTGCATGTTTGCCTGGTCACTGTTGTGAAGTTCTTCAATATAATACAGTCTGAGTTGTGGCCTATTTTTTTTTCTATGCTGTGTCTTATTGTCAGATTGATGCTAGGAAAGTACCACTATGGAAACTATCATAACTGGATGAGATTTAGCACTTCAGTGAATTATAGGACATTCTTATGAAATGCAACTGTGAGTAAAAGGAGGTGTTGAAACATAGTTTACATAAACTTGAAAATAATAATCAAATATCAGTTTTTAGCCCTTTGATCTAATAGATGTTATGACCTTTGTGATTTTGACTGACATGAAAACTCATAACTTAAGAATGTTTTAATGGTAGAAATTTTTGTTGCATAAGGTTGCAAAATCAGAGGAAAGACAGAGTTTAGTTTAAACCTATCCATTTCACTTTTGCTGTCTAATTAGTTGGGAATACTTTACCAATAAATCAGATTTATGTATTAAAGTAAAATAGCTTTGGAAGAAAATTTCCACTCTTATTAGGAGTGCAGTCACCCTGCCTGTGGTGAACTTAGTGCTATTTAAACAAAATGTTTTTTTTTTTTTCCTATTGAACTTTATGAATCTCACACTGAAATATATGTAGGAAAGTGAAATTTGAGTATGTTTCCTTGATATTAAAGTGTGAAAAATATCTAATAAGCTCTCAGTATTATTTCTTGTACAAACCACTGAATAATGCCTTTTCTACAGCTGTTTATAGGAAGCTTGTTCTTTCTATTGCTGTGCAGACTGATGAGTACAGATTGAAGTTGTCTGAATAGAGTTTTATACCCAGTTTTGATTTTTTGATGCAAATATTTTGACTTTTGTATCTGGAATATGTGCAATCACACACACACGTATATATCTCTACAGGTAATACTTTTTTTGTAGTGAAAGAAATAAACTCTTTATTGATGACATGCAAACTCTTGATGATCATGAAGCTCTTAGGAGTAGATAATATATGATGGTAGTGCTTAGACTGCGTTATTGGTATGTGTTAGGGAAAGTGTGTGTATACATATATACATATGCAAACATGTATGTTCTTATTGCCATATGCACAATTCATCAGAATCTGGTGTTTGCATGTCTATATGCATTTTTAATGTATGCATTTTTGGAAGGTGTTTGGTTTAGTGCTGTGCTACAATGAAGATTATGTTTAAAAAGTATTCTTGACTTATAATGACAGCAGTAGCCTGGGAAACTGTTGCAAGTTGTGTGTGGTAGGTTTTTTAATTTGTTGTTGGGGTAGTTTTTGTGGGTTTTTTCCTGTTTTTCTTCAGAACAATACTAGAAATGTACTAAGGTAGAAACTAGGTAATAGTCTTCAAGCTAAAATATTGTGGTAAGTAATGTAGGGATAGGTGTCTGTTCTGTTGCAACTGGCTTATTCTGTGTGTGCGGTGATGTGGTATGTGTGGGTCTTTTGTGTTAGAGCTACAAATAGTTGGGCTTTGTTTGTCATGATAAATTGAATTAGTAAGTCTTGGAGACATTTTTGTAAATATTTCTGTTCATTTCTGCAAGTATTAGGCTTGGTTTTGCTTGGAAGTAGAAGTAACAGAAGTAAAATATTTCTATTGTGCTTGTTTCCTTGATAACAGTTTTGCTTATTGTTGAAATAGATTATGTAACAAGTCCTTTCAAAGCAAAATAAAAGTAAGTTAATCTATGGAACTGTAGCCATGTCATGCACATTTTGAACTCATGACTTTTCTCTTATCATGATGTGAGAAATCAACATTGACTGTGAATACAGAGTAATTCAAGTGACCTTGAAATCCTTTCAGTCACACTTGAATAATCATTATCTTATAAAGATAGTGTAAAATGCAATCTTAGTCTTGTATGTCAACTAGAGGTTGTGAAACAGTGCATTCTTTCACAAGAAAATTCTCAAAAAGATGGATTATGTGTATAAATTTGGAAGTGAAGATTATTTTAGCCATTGGAGACCACTTAGAGATTTTGGAGTTGGGTTTGGTCCACAGCTTGGATATTATGAAGTTGTGGAAATAGTTACTGCAAGAAATGTGGGCTGGTAGAAGGAACCTGTTGTAAGAAGCAGTTTTGGTTGGAGGGGCACTTGAGGACTGACCCCTGTCAGTTAGATCATAGTGAGGTGATGGGTGCAGGTTCAGGACGCTAGGTGGGACTGTCAGATAGTACTACTGAGTTCAGGAGGCAGCTGCAGAGTAGACTGTAGGGTCTGTGTATCTGCACAGCTTCCCACTCCTGGTACTGCATGCCAGGTTATTTAGCAGGAATAATTCACAGCAGTTTTGTGCAATCAACCTGTGCTTATGCTTGACTTGCAATCAGTTTGATGTAGACTTACTTAATTTCGGGCCTTGTCTTTCCCTGTGATGGACCTTGCATTACTGAGTGAAGACGGGCTTGCAGAATCTTTTGCAAACACTTGCTTTAAGAGGAGGGAACAGAACTTTAACAAAGCAGCGTGGGAGGAGTGTTTCTGAGAAGAAATTTCTCTTTCCTTCAACAGACCACTTTGTACTTATTAGAGGAACAGTACTGCTATGCCTATCAGGTTTCCAATTAAAGTTTCATTCTATTAATTGTATTAAACTTGTGGTTTTTAGTCATCTTGTACAATGTTTTAGGGAGCTGTTTACTGTGCAGACAGTGTAAGCAGACTGTTGATAAAATTTGACAGAGCAACAAACAAGTTATTGCATACTTGCAACCTCAGCACAGCCAATGTATGCTGGGTTTTTAATATCAATTTAAAAGTTAGCTGATTAAAGCCCTTCCTTAACTCCTTCTTTATCTTGAAATCAACTATTTTTCTGCTTTTTTACACATGTGTGGCTGATGAGTGTGTAATTGGAGGTGAGAAACATGTTTGAGTCAAACAATAACCAGTGGTAAGCTTGGTGTACTGTGTTCTCTTGATTTAATAAAGCTTCATAATGTTGTAATGCTACTGTTATGCAACATAACACATGTATTTAATTATTTCAGAGTCAAACCAACTAATTTCTTAAGCTGTCAAATTGTTTTACATGTTAAGATCACTTTTTTCTACTTAGTCATGACAAATCTCAAATTGAATAAAATAATATGTTGAAGTTTTAGCATACTACCTTGATAAAAAGAAGGTCTGTAAAAGCATGCATGAAAATTGTAAAGTATTCTCATCTTAAATTTACTCCAGCTGCTGTACGCATTCAAGAGCACTTTTCATTGTACTTTTTTTTAAACTAATTTCTTTCTCTTCCTCCTTCTAACCAAATATTAAAAAAGAAAACCTTTTCAGAGAGTACTACAAGATGCTGGGTTGGGTGCTGTGTCTTAGCTAGTCCTTTGCTATGGAAGTAGTAGATAATGTTGTGAAGTCTTACAGAACATTTAAAGAATAGCTGAACTTTTGATTGATCTGATGGTGGCAAAACTTAATTACAAATTTTACAGGGGTTAAAAATGCTGTAATCTCAGATTATCTCATAACAATAGCTGGTTGTCTCTGTGTACTATAATAAAGGAATTGAAGAGTGGTTCTCTAGAAATTAAATTCAGAAAGAAAACTTGTTAGATGTCTCTTTTTCCCATCACAGTGGTCTTATGTATTGTTGCAGCAACTTGAAAAGTAGGATTTTCCTATTCATGGTCACATCCATTCTAGATTTATATTAAACCTGATCTAACACAGTAATTACCTTTTCTTTCACTTATGGCTCATAAATCTAGTATTCTGTAACAGCAGTCAGTTATGTCCTGTAAAATTGCTTGCCAAACTAGTGCTATTGAAAAGTTTCAATAACTTTATAAAATGCATTAATTGAAATGAACTTGATTAATTTTGTTCCCAGCTTCATTAATTTATCTGCACTGAGCTACACAGTGATTTATCTCTGTGCTCCTAGTACATCCATGTCATTTAGAATTTTAATACCCCCTGCAGCTGTGAATTACTTGTAGTTGATCATGTGAGTGCTTATTCTTTCAGTTTGTTGATGTATAGTATAAAGTGAACATGTATCCTACTGCTGCTATGTGTGACGTGCCATTAGTCATATCTGCCTTTTCAGATTATTGTCACTGAAAGGTGTCCTCTCTGATTCTCGTTCTGTTCTAGTTAGCTTTTTCCTACAAAACATGCTCTCCTATTTAGCTAATAAAAAAAAATAATCAAAAAGGGCAGTACTCCACCAGTAGACTTTGTAACATCTTTTTTTAAAATCCAGAATATTCTGAAAGAAATGAATGCTAAATATCCGTAAGTGATTCCTTTTTTGGTTACTTTTTGCAGGATTAATATTTTGTCTTCCTGTTTTCTGTGGGTTGGTCTCATAACTTGTATTTTCATGTAATAGTAAGCATTTATTCTGATTACTGTTCTAGTGGAATATTTCAGTGTAAAGGTATTAATTTATGATTTTTCATTGTAACTAGATAATAATAGATTCTGGAAACAATTTTGAGAAGATTTTGCATAGTTTGTCTCTTCAGGATGTTTTTATCTTCTTTTTTAAGATCCTTGATTGACATAGTAGTTCCAGACCTGTGCTGATTCTGGTGATTCTAGTGATTGCCCCAGTTCAGGTGCAGGACCTTACACTTGCCCTTGTTGACCTTCTTGGGGTTTGCCTGGGCCCACCTCTTAAGCCTGTCTGAGTCTCTCTGGATGAGATTCGCTCTTTCCAGCAAATCCACTGCATCACACAGCTTGGTGTCATCTGCCAGGGTACTGAGTATGCACTCGATCCCTCTGTCAGTGACATCAAGGAGGATACTAAATGGTATTGGCCCCAGCGTGGACCTTTGTGGGACACCGCTCGTTACTGGTTTCCACTTGGAGTTGAGCTACTGACTGTAACTCCTTGGATAACGAGCTGACTCAATGCCCATATCCGTCTAATAGCCCATCCCTCAAACTAATCTCTCCAGTATTAGTGGCAAGGATGTTGTGGGAGTCTGTATCAAAGGCCTTACAGAAGAACTGTAGTTGGAATCAAACTTTTTCAAGTAGAAAAAATGTAGATTAATATTGTTATCTTTTTAACAAAGATTTGTTAATTTTGACTCGAGTGAAGACTCCTCACTGTTCTGTGTTCCAAACACCACCTCTTGTTGAATTAGGTTTTTGAGGAGAAAAAAAAAAGAGTAAGACTGAACAGCTGAAGCTCCTATTGACAAACAAGATAATGTTTCCCTTTTCTTAGTTCTGAAAAAGGAGCCTGTACCCTAAAGCTTTCCTCTTTTTTTTTTGATCAAGAGTTTTGGTATTCAAGTATGACTCAGATTAATAAAATGGATAAGAGGCATTGTGATGAGCCCTAGTTCTGAGGTTCTGGATTTCTTGCCTATAAATCAAAGATCTGTGTGATTTTTGTTAGTATCAAAATGCATCAAAATAGCTTAGAGAGTAAGCTGTTTCTTTTTGTGTGGTTGTCCGCAGAGAACGTTCCAAGCTAAAACCACTGATCTGCTCAAAAAGGAATGTGCTCTTAGCACAGTCCTTAAAACTCCCATGTTATACTCATGGCTCTGTTAAGGAAGAGTGGAGTTCTGTACTATGTCTGTTTCCAAGTGGATTTGGATGTAAAACATTACAGTGGGACCCTAAGTTCAGCTGATATGAAGGGGTTACTGTTAAAAAAAAAATCCCTAAATTATCATTCAAATTCCTGTGCACAAACAAAATTGCCTTGGTAGTTACCACTAACTGATCGTAGAAAAAAAAGTGGAGTTAGACAGCATTCTACTCCAAATTGCAAGATTGGTTAATTAAAAGGGTGTTTTTGTGTCAGTTAAAGTTTTAGTAGATTTTTTAGGAGATTGTTGTACTGATTTCTGATCAGGTGTTCAAAAACAGTCTGTGAATCTGAACCACGTGGTGAACAATAAAGTGAAGGATATTTTAGTCTGGATGAGCTGGGAGAAAGAGAGGTGCTATATGATGAGATGTTCTTGCAGTTTTTGTGTTTGTATGGCTTTTTGTTTTTGATGTGCTGTCTCCCTTCCTTACCTGATAGCATCATGAAAGCTGAACTTACACTTTGTGAAATCTGTATTATCCAATGAAATAGACTTGGTTGAGAGGTTCAGTGTTCTCTGTTGAAGTCATAGACTGAGGGAGCAGCTTCGCCTCTTCCCATGACGTCTTGCCGACTTTGTGCCAGGGGAGGAACTTACCGGGAATGTTACCAACAAGACTACTGAGAACTCTGAACATCCTGTGGGTCCTGAAGCTTTTGAACATCAAGATTAGCGATGTACATGTTGTAATGAGTGGCACATACAGCTTGTAAGTCAGTTTACGAAGGCTCAAGGAAGTATAATTAATCCTTTAGGTTTTCTTGCCAGCATCTCTTTCACTATTAATAAAATACGAACATAAGTCATTGTTACTTCATTAGCAGCATGCCCAGAACTGGAAGATGTATGTAAAACTTGTCTGGGGAGGTAATTACAGTGGAGCAAGTTTTACTGTATATGTCTGGGCTCTGCTGCCTCTCTGATGCAGATTATTAGTTAGGTGTGCTCTCATGTGTTTTAGCCACAATGGACAACTTCTCTGGAGATGTAATGCATGTTTGCAGTTAACTGAGAAAAACTTACATGGATTAGAGGTTAAGAGCTAGCCTTTTACAGGAATTTGATATGATAGAACCTAATGTAAAGCTAAACTAAAATAATATTTCCAGTGCAACCACTGGAGTAAAGACACATAATTAAATCAGTAAGAGCTGCATTTTTTTTTAAACATTCAGAATAGGATTTAAAAGCTTTTCTCTTAGTTCTACTTTGAAAGTTAGAGGCTGTTTCAATGGCATTAATGTAAAAATAAAAACAGTTGATGATGCACAGAAATTGAATATTTTGGGAGAACTATGAAAAACAACATCCTCTTCTGCCACAGTTGTTCTCCATTACTTATCATCATTTCTATCACTGGCTTCACTTGTTGCAGGTCTTAGCAGTTTCAAGAATCTTCCTTTAGCCTTAGTTTTCCTAATCACTTGCTTTCTTGTACCTTCTAACACCAACCTCGTCTGCTTCTGCTTCTCTGACTTTTTATGTGAAATAGCAGACAAGATGTACTTTCCTACTCTTTTCTAGCAAAGGTTCTGAAAAGGACCTTACCCAGTATTTACAAAGGTGGATTGGACTTTATTTCCTGTTTCTGCAGCATTCAGAATAACTCTTTGTTCCATTGAGAAGATTAAGGGCAGTGTTTGATTAAAAAAAAAAAATGAAGTGCCTAACAGAGCTATTATTCATTTTGAAAACCAGTTGCTGTGGTTGCCATAGTAATAACAAGCCCTCTATTAAAGCTATTTTCTATATGTACTGCCTGTATTATGACATGCTGCTGGGGGAGCTGCAGTTCTTTGCATCTATGCTTTTGAAAGAACTTTCCACCTTTGTATAGTTAAAATATCCAAGGAATTTATGTTATAGGAACATAGAACATGTAAATCTAGTTTATCATATCTATCATGGAGTTGCTCATGCAGGCCATCACTTCGTGTAGCCATTTATAGTAATTTCGATGAAATAACAGCTGTATGAAAAATGAATAATACATACAGAGAAATTCTGAACTCCTTTAATATTTCTTATTTTTTATTCATTTGTAATGGATAGAATGATGAGCTTGTAGTTCCAAGAAAAATACTTGTAGACTTGGTTGTTTGCCGTCGTGTTTTAGTTGTAGTGGGTAATAACTCCAGTAATTGCTTGTACAGTTGAAGGCTGGTAAACTAATGGCTTGTTTTCTTAGTAAAATGCCTCATGAAATATTTATGGAATATGAGAAGTCTTTAACTCTAAATGCAGTAAAAGGGTACTGTCCTAAGACTTCTGTTAGAACAATTGCTTTAAACTTTTTCTTCCTCAGAGAGAGGAAATGTATCTGTAAATGTATTGTAGTAAACTAGATAAAACTATTTTGTTCTGAAATTAAATTAATCATATTAATTTGAAGCATTTTCATACCACATTATCCCTCCATAATAAGATATCCTAACCCAACAACGTTTCTGTGAAAAGTAACTGCTGTCTCCTAGGCAGAAGGAATGGTTGGCTAGTGCAAGCAAATTGAGATACTTTTCGTCTAAAGTCTGTGGGGGTTTATAAATATTTTCATACTCATTGCTCGCAGAATTATGTCAACTAATGAGGCAGCTGAAAGACAGAGTAAGAGTTGGGGTTTCTTCGGAAAGTATTCGAAACACTGGAACAGGTTGCTCAGAGATGTTGTGAATGTCCCATCCCTGGAAACATTCTGGGTCAGGGTCTCAGACCAACCTGATCTAGTTGAATATGTCCCTGCCAATTTGCAGGGGTGTTGAGCTAGATGGCCTTTAAAAGTCCCTTCCAACCCAAACTATTCTATGAACTTAGTATTTTAATTCTGAGATAAAAATGTTAGAATGATTTCATTGCAGCTCTTTTGTTTTTATTTAAGACTCTAGTGTCTCAAAGTAACCTGAGAACTGGACTGCAAGTATTTCAGTTATGTGTCGTTATTTGATTTTTAGGAACTCACTTGTTGAGTCATTTGTAAGAATAAAGCCCATCTTAAAGACAGCAATAGAGACACTTGCTGTAAAATTTAGTTATGTATGTCTAATAAAATGCACATGTAATTAATGTATTTTAACAGCAGTATTAGAGTTTAGCTTCACTGACAGTCTTTTATGTGTGTCTAAAATGGTACTCTTGTGTATATGCTTCAATTTTTTTTTTTATCTCTGTTGTCACCAGAAGCATTTTTATTTTATGCTATAGCAGTGTTAGGCTAAGTCTTCTAGGAGCAACTTTTGTCCTGCTGTTGTAATTGTTGTTGGAAAGGGCAGGGTTCTTTGTTTTCTTTCCTCTTGTTCTGCTGTTGAACCGTCAGAGGAAAGCATAATGTGAATTGATGTTTTAGCAATGGTGACATGCGAGGGTCAGACTGTGTGCTTTTGGGGTTTGCTACGACACCTGATGAGAATTCTAGCATAGCCCCTTTGAGTTTTACTGTGTGCTCTTTGTCGCTGGCAAAATACTGGTTGAGTTCACTGTAGTGAAAAGTTAGGGCCAGAATTTTATATGATTTTTTGGATTAGGCTGGGATCCTGGAATTGTGGAAGACTGTGATATAGGACAGCAGTCAGTGTGAAGAAATAGAATTATCACATACTCAGGGCTAATGGTTTGTGATGGAGTTGACTTAATTCTCAGATGTGCAATCATCTGTCTAACAGTTTCTGTCCTGAAAGCAATTACTGTACCACTTATGAAAGCAAAACCAGAAACAAAAGCCTTGAGAAAGTTCAGAAGGATGGCATGACAACAGAGCAGAGCAGGTTATTAAATACGATAGAAGGTTATTAAATACAATCCAACAGGTAAAGTTCTGTGTCAAATAAGGAGAGCACAGCAGAACATGAATCCTGTCAGGTCAAATGAACAGAAGCATTTCTAAAAGAGAGTTTGAGAAACAACTTAGAAACATATAAAAACTAGCTTTAAGTGGTTTTTCTTGGAGAAGGAACATTGCCAAAGATTTTGTAGGCCCAGCAGACAATCTAGGTATAAAAAGATCTCCCAGAGAGGATAAGGCAGTGGCAAAGCAACATAAATAATTATTTGTGTTCAGCATGGAAGAATGCAGGGATGTATTCACTCCCAAATCCTACATTACAGATAAATAGAGGATCTGTTTCAAATAAGTGTTACATTGTAAAAAAAAGATGATTTGTCCTGGTTTTTACTTCCATGTCCAGTGCTGAGATTTCCTTCCAGAAAGAGCCGTCCTTTGGAACCCAGTCCCATAGAATATGTGTGTTATTGTTTGGAATTACATGATAGCCCAAGCTATCCTTAATTAAAGGAAATATATGTTCATTGCAGAATAGAATCAGGAGGGGAGGGAAAATAAGCTGTGTTTCAATTTGTTTGTGTATTTCCTATCTTTGGCCTTAAATGACTTACTTAAAAGTAAGTGGAATTTTTGTGCTGGGTGATTTGGGATAATTGTCGCTCATTTAATCACATGCTTCGCATTTTTGATTGTGACAGTAAATTTGCATATTTTCTTGTTTTGTACTTTTTTTTCCCTTTACGTGGGCTGTTTTTAGGGGTTGGTACCCATGTTTGGACATGGATTCCTGTTGAGTCGAGTTAAGGGTGGAGAAAAAAAAGGAAAGGTGAAAGATTAGATTAAGTTTGGTGGGTATAGAGTTGTGAATGGACAATTGATGTTACTAGAAAATAATAAAAGTAGCTGCTGAGTTGTAATTTATTTTCTATTTTCTGCATATACTAATTATGTTGTTTGTAAATGATATGGTTGTGTGTAAGGGTAGCCAAAACTTGAAACTTGAGCAAAATGATTGTGTAAGGAAGTAATAAACTAATGCACAAGATGCTGATTCCATTCAGCCTGGACACAAATAGATTAGATCCAGTAAAACATATTTGTTCATAAACACTGCACAAGGAGGAGTAGAGCAGGAAGATGCACAGCTGGAGGTTTTGCTTTTGAAGATTTGGGGCTTTCATTGGTATTAAACCAACTGGAGCTAACTATCATGTTCTGGGGTGGGAAGGAAATACGTATATAATTTGTAGATTGTTTAGTTAAGGCAGATATTATCTCTTTTTTTAATTGTTTTTGTTCATAAACTATGCAAAATACCATTTTTGTACTCTTGTTCATATTACGTGTTTACTTTGCCTTTACATTTTCTGACCAATTCCTGCCTTTTTGGCTTTTAGAAGAATATAACCAGTGGTACTGTTACTTATGATGTAGTGCTTGGTATCGTGGGGATTTACTTGGCATCAAATCATGGGTGGAATTGAAGCTTGTTGCAGAAGTGGTAGGGGCTGCAAGCCAATACTGAAGCTGCTTGGAGGCTGAGCAAACTCCCTGAGGTGTGGAGAACTATGGTAGGTGATGTGAGAAATTGCTGTATGTAACAAACCGCAGTGTGAGAAGCTGACACAAGTTGTAGATAGCACCCTATGGTATTCCTGGATTTCGCAAGTAGTAAAGGGAGAGTTGTGTGAGAAATGCCCGAACAGTGCCATTGCACGGAGAGGAGCACTGGGGCCACTTAGGGAAGTGCAGTGTTACAAGACCAATGGTGCCTGGTAATCGTTTCAGAAATACCAAATTTGGGTACAGCAGTAGCAAAGCTGGGACCGTGAACAGAAGAAATAATTGGAGTGGTTTGTTAAATGGGGTCAGAGAAAAGGAAGTAGAAGTGTGCTGGAAAAAGAAGATCAAAAAATGGGAAACAAGGTTAAGTTATGTGAGCAGGTGCTGTCTGGGGTCTGTGTTGGGCAGCTTGTCCATGATCATCACAGCTGGAATATGACAATAAATTAAACTTGTTTCAGTTGCTTATTGCATTTTTTCACATTCAATCCTTGTGTTTGCAGTGACAGCATACTGATGATGAAGTGTATTTGTTGTGCCAGCCTGTAACTTTTTGAATTTATCTCTTAATCTGTGTTTATAGTCTGTGCAAGTTCTGCTTTCATCGTTTCTTTGAGACTTTGGTTCACACTGAACTTTAGTAGTGTCATATTTTTCTAATATTACTGATCCTTTGGTCATTTTTTATTCTTCAAGTGCCTCTCAACTCCTTGAGATGAAGGATAAGGGAGAAATTTATTGTGATACTATGAAATTTCTTGGGGTTATGTGTATAAGCATGCTTTTGTGCTTTCTGCATCCATGCATATTTAGTGTGCAGAAGTACTGTGAACTTTTTAATGTTTTTGAAAGCATATGCTGCTGCTCCTTATTTTGTGTAGACTTTAATAATATTGCAACTGATTTACCTGCTTTGATACACTGTATTCCTTTCATATGTATCTCAAAAATACTTGGAAGAATGATACATTTATGTAGTAAGTTGCCAAGTGAGACAATATAAGGCATGTATACCAAAAAGTAATGCTGAGAAATACTCCGGAAAGTTAACTTATCAGACTCAGTACCTATTACCATAGGTGTCCCTATGGATAGCAATTATCCAGTATTTTATTAATTCATTAGGATTGCCCTATATTTCTGATTTCATTGGATTTCTAAGAAGATGTGATCATTGTTGTAAGCACCTTTGTACTAATTTGAATATATCTGTGTATATAAATTGGTAGTAGTTTCCTTGCTTCTCATGAAATTCTTGTGTTTTAATAGACGAACTGCGAAAATTGAGTTGGTCTGGCATTCCCAAACGTGTTCGTCCAATTGCGTGGAAGCTTCTTTCAGTAAGTTGTATTTTTTTTTTATTCTTCCTCTGCATTTAGTAGTAATAGCTTTTTCAAGCATTTCAAATGATTTTGCATGAGTTGTAATCCATCAGTGATGGTTGTAAACATGTCTTGTGCTGAATTGTAATGGAAGTTATGTTCTTTTACTCAATTTCAAGATTAATCTATCAAATTGAAAGGAGGGGGATGAGAAGTAGTAGTAAATCATGTCAGCTGTGTATCTTTATTTTTCAGCCTAGCTTTCTATGAAAGAAAGGCTTGTGATAACGGTGGCCTCTTTCAATGAGTTTTGATGGAATGGTGGAGAGTTCAAAGACAAGTACATTCTTACCAGTTTTCTTGAAAATAGACACAGTAGGGGAAGCAAAGACTTATCAGCGTCCTACGAAAGGCTTCATTCTGACTTCACATTAAAGTAACTACGAGAAAGGATTAACTCTGTAGTGAGGAAAAGCTGTGATAGGATCTATAGGTTTTTTTGGCTGATTTTTCTATAGTGCTTTAAGATGAACAACTCTGAACCTCTGTGTCAATTAAGTTGTGTCATTGGCTCTCCTGATGTCAGACCTGTGAGTCAGTCAGAGAGACAACCTCATTAAAAGCTTATCACTTTTTTGTAGTGTGAGTTTTTGGCTGGCTGAGCATTCTGAACTTTTCCCAGTGGCCAGAGGATTTTACAATGGCTATAGCTTCAGCGATGGCTTATAGTAGGTTGACTGAAGTACCATGGAGCAGCACAGAGAGGTGTTTAAGCTGGGCATCAGAGAGAAGCTTGTGGGATCTGTGACAGAACAGGATTTTTTTTTCATCTTGGTGTTTGCACTATGTTTAAAAAGGTTCTTCTGCAAAAATAGAGTGTATTCTTCATAGAAGTATTTTTCATATTGATCTTTTCAGCTATAGTGCTTGTAATAACAAGCACTTATGCATTTTAGCTGTTGTTTGTCTGCTTGTGGTTGGGAAAAGGTTTATGAGGGTGTTTGTATTAAAAAGAAGCAGAACTCTCGTGATGTCTACTCTCCAGAGGCTATGAAAGACACTTTCTCAGCAGATCTTCATCCGTTTAAGAACTGTTTAAAATTCTGAGTTATACACACACCAGTTTAGCACTATTGAATTTTTCAGAGAGTAGACTTAAATAGCTTTGCTTTTTATAGAATAATTCCATGGGGAATGCAAAGTATTTACTTCAGATTGACACTGATTTCCAGTGACTGAAAGAATCTCTCTTGCTGATGAGTTCTACTAAATTTGCAGCTTAGTTCCTTCTAATGCTAAATGCAGATGCAGCTTAATGGTGGATATTCAAATATCCTGCTGTAATTGAAATGAAACATGGAGCTTACAATTTATTTTAGTTCTGTTTCCAGAGTTATCTGTGATTTTGGTAGTAAAAGAGTTTTTTTTTTTCTCTTGAAGCTTAGGATGTCTGTTTTAAATACTCAAAGTAAGAAAAATTATGACTAACTCCAACTTGAAACACAGTAAGCTAAAGCATAAGCATTTTTTAAGTTCTGAATCAGAAGACTGACTGAGGTTTAGAGAGTCGGAATTATGTAAATTATAAAAATATAAAGTGAGCTGACTCCTCTTGCTTTCTAGTGAGAGCATGGGCTTTCCAGGAGCTTTAACTTAATTCCGTAAGTTGATTTTAGTTTAGTGTTCCTGGTCTAGAAAAATGCCTAAGCGTAGAGTTCTCTTGTTCTGTTGCTTTAACAACTCCAGGATCTATTTCAGTTCAATTCTTAACTTCGTCTTGCCATACCTCTGCAAAAAATCTGCTTTCAGATTACTTTTTCTATACTTTAGGAATTGAGTGGATTTTTGTTGTTGTTGTTGTTGTTGTTGTTTTTGGTTGTTTTTTCTACCTCCAAATGGCAATATTTTGAAAATTCTTAGCTTTTCTTGAGAAAGTCCTGCTGTAATTTCTTATCTCTTATGTAGTACTCATTTAGTATTTAGTTTTGGAAACCTAAAGATGGGTTATTTAGTAGTCATTACTTCTCTGTACTGTAAGGCAGCATTTTCTTTCATTTTTTCAGTTTTTTCACTTCAGAAAAGTACTTTCTGTTTTTGTGGTCAGAAGCTCCACCATGCTTTTTTCTGATGGTGACCTAATAGTGACTTTCTGTTAATGTATGTCCCATGTAGGGGGGAGTAATGGTAATCCCTGGAAGTGTTTAAAGCCGGGTTGTATGGAGCTTTGATCAACCTGGTCTAGTGGAAGGGGGGTTGGAACTAGGTGATCTTTAAGGACCCTTCCAACACAAACCATTTTATGATTCTATACAGTGCACCAGGAGCTCCTGGGGAAAGAAGTGTTCCTAAAAATCAAGTGGTAATTTGATTAAAGACGACTTGCAATACTGAAAAAACAACCAGAAAACTGAAAAAGTATAGTTATGGTTTTAGTAGATGTTTGTTTCAAAATGATTCAAAAGTCTTACTTAAAAAGCCCAAAATTAATGTTTTTCAGGGAACGGAGTACACTTGGTAGTATCTGAGGGAAATGATGATTGTCTTGTTTGTAAAACCAGCATGTAAATTGGAATTTTAAAAATAAGATTTAGGAAATTGATAAGTTGAGATATTTATTACATAGTCAGCAGGTTAATAATGTTAACAGGTGTTTGATGAAGACAGTTTTTCAAAGAGAAAGCATTTGAAAATCAATATAATACTCTGTTGATGCTATGCATGTCTACTGATAACAGTATATATAAAAAATTATGTGATTTTTTTTTTTAAATGTAGCAAAAATGTTATGTACACTGTACCTAAACAGCAAGAACTATACAGGCACTTTTCTCTTTTGCATAACAAAACTAAAGATACGTTTGCAGAAGCCTTTGAAAGAAATTAATGAATAAACGGATTAAACTCTTCCCCAATTTATTTGTTGCTGATACGTTGCAAGCTATCCCAACTTTTAAAAATAAAACCTAATTTGTAAAGTGAACAGGAAACACAACGTGTCGAATTGAAAGATTAGTTCAGTCTTTGAAACTGAATAATGGCAAAAAGACTTGCTGAGAAAGTATTGGTGTCCTTCAAACAATCACATTTGATTTCACAAATGAATTAGTTTCTAATGCGACCAATTAAGAGATCGTGCAGGGAAGAAACCACAACTGTTGAGAATAAATGGGCTGCAGAATTCAATATTTAATGCAAAACGCTGGGACAGGATATTAAATGTCAGACAAAGTCTTTAGGCAAAAGTGAAGCTGGTGGGATTTAAAGTACCTGGAATCAGACCCAAGTCAGTATATCTTAAAGGAATTCATTTTGCCAAAGCAAGTACCTCTTAAGGTGTCTGGAATGTAATTTGGCTTGTACTTATTCTGTTGTCATTATAAACCAAGTAATTAAAGTATACAGGAGTAACATTTGCAATGATTTTGATATAGAATCATAGAATTGTATAGGTTGGAAAGGACCTTTAAGGTCATGTAGTCCAATCATAAACCCAGCACTGCCAAGTCCACCACTAAACCATGCCCCTAAGGGCCACGTCTACATGTCTTTTAAATACCTCCAGGGATGGTGACTCAGCCACTTCCTCGGGAAGCCTGTTCCAGTGCTTGATAATCCTTTCCATGAAGAAGTTTTTCCTAGTATTGAATCTAAGCCTCCCTTGCTGATGTATGTAATTCCTACTTGAAGGCAACTGAGTTACTACACAGTGTTTAAAAATTTAATAGAATTGCTCCAGTACTGGCCACATAGAAATTAAGGAACTCACATGGTATTAAATTTACCTGAACTTATTTATTTAAGCTTTTCTCCTTGAAAGTCAGCACTATCTTGGTATTTCTGATGAGAAATTGCATTTTGTAAAAAAAAAAAAAAAAGCAGCTGTTTTTATAAGGTGTTTGTATCTGAACTTTTGTACAAGTTGAAATGATTAGAAAAATAATTTAGTAAGGGATTATTTAGATTTGTGTAGGAATACATGGCACTATATCAGTTTATTAGATTTCCTGTCACATGTAATCGAATGCCAGCAGTGTTTTCTGTAAGGCAAATGGTAATATCCTTCTCATTTCACTTTTTTTTTAGGGCTATCTTCCTGCAAATGTGGACCGAAGAGAAAGCACTTTACAAAGAAAACGCAAAGAGTATTTTGCATTTGTTGAACAATACTATGATTCCAGAAATGATGAAAACCACCAAGATACCTACAGACAGGTAGAACACCTATTAAACTGACTTTTATCTACAGAATACTTGCTAAAGGACTTAGAGATTATTTTTGAACTTTCCTACTGTCTTCTCTGTGTCTTTAATCTTACCCGACAGACAACTTTCTAATAATTTTCCTAAATTTTGGAAGCAAAAATATGAAGTGGTTTTGGTCTGAAATTTGAAAATAGTGGATTTCCTTTAATGTCAACTTTAGTGTTGCCATGGTTTTCTGCTTAAGAATAGTTGTATTTTCAAGTCTTTCATCTCCTGCTCAGACTCTCTTTCAAATGAATGAAGATGGACAGGGAAAGTACAACAGTGGCTGTTTCTTACTGGCTCCATACTGCTGCTTGAGAAGTTGAAACTGTATATGATGTGCAATAAACAGGAGTGTCAAACTTTCATGCCCACCCAGATAAGCAGATAACCTTTCTTCAAGTTTTGTATTGAAATCAGTAGTTTGTAACACTAAGTATAGACTAAGCAAGTAACACTAAGTATAGACTTCAGCCTTTCTTGGTACAGAAGAAGCTAAGATCTTCCTTTCAGCTTCAAGACTAATCTTTAGTAGCAAGAAGTATACAGCATTAATAACATAAAGTACTTGTGAGTGGAACCCAAAATCATCACTTGAACACTCTGTTGCATAAGACTCCTTTGTAAAGTTTGGACTAAAAGTTTAAGAAATACTGGTATTTTGTGCTCTCTTCTTGATTGTCAAATACATTAAAATAGGTGCTAAAACCTGTTTTTACCTTTGGACAATTGGACTTGATAATCTTACAGGTCTTTTCCAACCTAAATGATTATATGACAGTGGCAGTTGAGTATGACTTTATAGAAGCGGTAGTATGTATTTACTCATAATTATGCTGAGGTAATGAGTATTGCCAGTATGATTATAATTTGCAAATAGTTAAAATGTGATATAAAGATCCTAGAATGTGAATATAAATATGTATTTTAAATTTTGCATCACTGAAAGATGAACTTAAAGATTTGGCTGTATGTTTTGAAATACAGTAAAAATCCATGTTATCCGAAAAGTAATGATACAATGGGATTACAACTAATAATGTAAACCAATAGAATTATTTTAAGTATTATGTTGTTTAGAAAGTGTGCTGTTGGTTCCTTTTACAGTATTCTTCTTTGTCTAATTAGATCCACATAGATATCCCACGCATGAGTCCTGAAGTTTTAAGACTTCAGCCCAAAGTAACAGAGGTAAGAATGATATATTTTCTTTTTGAGAAAACATTTTATTAGTGAATCTGATATCACAATTTGAATAATAATTCATTTTATTGCACTTGCTATTTTGACTTCAGAACTAAGCTTAAGAAGTAGAAGCTTAAAGAAGTAGAAAGCTTAAAGAAGTAGAAAAATGAGGATATATAAGTAGAGGCTAAGAATAGCAATGTAAGTGTGAGTAATAAAAGCAAAGGCACCTCATTAATTTTCTATATTGAATCTGTCAGTTTTTACTGTGGTCTTGTGCCACTGAGGGTTTTTTTTTCCCTTTTTTACCTTTTTATATATTTTGTTAATCCTGTGTTTTTTAAGTAATCCAGAGCATAGTCCTGTGGTTCCATGTATTTGTCAAAATCAGTTAAGGTCTCAAAGTTCTTAGAGTGTTCCACTTGGGAAATTCTCTATTTTGAATTTGTAGCACAACTGATTTGAGTGCCTTATCTGATTTTACTTCCTTGTAAGTTTTATATGTTGAGTACACTATTTAAATTGTTTTACTACTGTTGTAGTTATATAATTAATGTAAATATATAATAATGTGATTAAATATGTGATTAATGGTAAATATATTAATCAAACTGGCTTATATTGTTGGGTAATCAAATCTCATGGGGACTTTTCATTTTAAAGTATATAGGTCATAAATAGCATAGATGGTGTGGATTGTCCTCTTTCAATTATTTTGTTTAATTCTTCAATTTATTCTCCTTTCTAACGGTTCTAGTTAGACCTTCAAATGTACTTCCAGGTGCTTGTGTTCATAGCATTATAGATCCAAACAGAACATCATCTGATCGTTCATTATGAGAACTTAAATGCAGAACTAGCTTTCATTTGGTTTTCCGTTGTTCCAATTATTTGTTTAATGGCAGTGCTCTTCCACACATTGGAGAAATTGGTTTGAAGAAATAACCTAGTACAGCGTTTCAAAAAAAAAAAATACTATAAATATAGGGCTTTCCTCCTGCTTTCTGCACAGTGGGGTTTTACCTGGGCTGTTCTAGGGATGAATTGAGGAGTAGTGTAAGTAAAATCAAGGGACAAGAAGGAAACAATACCAGTAAGAAATAAACTATTAAGGAAATTAATTAGATCAGTGGGCTACTGGGAGGCTGGGCTTGCATCTGTCTTTTACTCTCTCTCTGATCTTAACCAAACCCACCTTGCTTGATGCCATTGTACAAAAGATGCTGAAAGGGTCATAGCACCCAGTTTCTCCCTTGTTTCTTTCTTTTGCTTTCTGGGTTTCTAGAGATCTTCCATAGCACCAGTGAATCCCTCAGCCCCACTGGGATCCTTCCCTTCTCCCCGAGGCTCATGCAGATAGGGTGTGTTGTTCCCAGAGCTGACTCCCTTCTAGACAGAGAGAGGATGGTGCTGGTCTCTGGTGAGCAACAGTCCTCTCCCCTTTTATGGCAAGGGCTATAAAGAGGAGAAGGGAATCAGAGTAAGGGTCAAAGACAGGTTTCAAAGGATGACACTGTGTGCAAAACTGTTGTTGTGGATATTATGGTGAGTTTTGTACGAACTTCTGATGCCACAAAGATTTAGAATAATGATACCACTTGTGGGAAGACTCTCACGTAGCATGAGGTGAAGAGGATGTAGTTGACAGAACTGGACAAAAGCACTAGTTAAAGTAGAAAGACAGCACATGTATAAACCTCACAGTCTTCTGACTTAAATCTTGGAATAGCAGCATTTGGAAATTTTTGCTGTTCTTGGTGGTATCAGAGTCTCTGTTGCCAAAGAACTTTTAATTAGAGTTAATAAGGCTGTTTTAATTTCTTATCTGAACTCAGAGTTCGGTTTCTATAATAAAATGTTGCAGTTTAGAAAAAGATGTTTTGAATCTGATGTGTGGAAATAACTAGTTATTATATGTTCTTTTTAAAATCAGTTTAAAGTGTTTATTTTTTATGGTAGTTATATAGATCCTGAGTGAGGGGAAAGTAATGTTGGAGTGAGGACTTGACTAAAAATGACTTAATAGTGGCCTTGAAAGAGGAGAACAGAGGAGTTGGAGGTGGTCTTTCATATAGTGCAGTCAAGTTATTTTAAAGACCAGTGACTTTATTTAGTTTTAATAAATTTGATTAGCTAACATGAACTGGTCTAATTTATTACCTATTCTTGCTTTATCTTTAACTGAATTTTGTTGAAATGGAAAGCACATGGCTGTGTATTTCCCATCTATGCTTGCATATTATACATAATAATTTCAGGAAAACGGCACAATTTAAAATAGTTTATAATTTTGTTCTCCTCTCCTTTTTTTTTTTTCTTTCGCTCCCCTACTTAGAAAACAAAAACCAAATTTTCAAAAGCTTTTGGATTAAGGCTTTGGGGGTTTCAGACCTCCTCTGAGGTTGCAAAACCCACAAGTAATTCAAAACCTTCATTTAAGCTGATGGATTCGTCTCTTTATGTATATGAATATAATTCTTGCTATAATTATGAATGAGAGTTAAATTCAAAAGAGAATAATAGATTGGTAATGACATCTCATGAGATGTAGTGGTTCATAGTAGAAAAATTATTCCACTTTTTGTTGCTGGTTTGAAAATCAAGAAGGGATCCTTTTGGGAAAGTGACCTTTTTAATGAGTCCTATTTGAACACAGTCATGAGTGCTGTATAGAAACTTAAATCAGTCTGCTGTTCAGGTTTTCAGTGCTCATTTTTTTTGATTCAGAACAGTAAATGAAACTTTATGAAAATGGGTAGGAAATTGAAAATGCTATTTCAGTGTGTATTTGAATTTCTGATTAGAGGCATTTGGGGATATTAAAGCTGATGTGCCATCACTAAGTGGTGCTTCTTGCTAAAAAGTATAACACCCCCTCTCCCTCCTCAACAAACGCAAACACCATCCCCCTCTTAGTTTTCATACCTGGATTTTAAAAGTGTTTTAAAAGCCATTGGCTTCCCAATTTGCAATGCAAACTGTGTATCCTATCAGGTTCTGAGGAAGCAAAAGGTTGGTGGTACAAATTTGTGGATTATTTGACTTCATACATGCCTTCATGAAAAAACACTATGTTTGTAGTTTTTGCAGTGGGTATTTTGATTGATTGTTCTTACTGAATTGCCGTGGTTTTTTGTTTGGTTGGTTGTTGACTCTGCATATTTTGCAACCCCATCGCACCATGACTTTTTTTGTTTAGCCTAGTGCACAACCCTGTTCTACATTCTGCAATTGCTACTTAAATAGGTTTCACTAGTCAGCTCTATCCGATATTCGTTTTCTGAGAAAGTTACTTGTATTTGCAGTATGTTAAACATGTCCTTTTTCAGAAGTGAAACACAGAACGATAACTCTGATAATACTGAGAAACTACTGTTGCTGAAAGTAGAAGTGGCAATGGACAGAAGCAGGCAGAGTGGCTTTGAGCTAACCTTGCTAGATTGGCAGTTTTCCAATAACACTAAAAATATTACATAAACAACTGTAATTTCATCAGGGTTTAATTATGTAAAATGTAAAAGCATGTTGTAAATGGCTGAGTATAAAATCTTTATACAGTTATTGATAGACAGTGAAACACCACTGGCTATTGCTTAAAGGGCAGAGGTTGGTATTTTTTCAGTTTAATATGCTGTGCATGTTAAAAAGCACGAGGTGACAGGACTAGTACCAAGAATTTGTAGCTAAAGGAATAAGCATCTTGGCTAATGGAAACGAGGCTTCTATGGAGAATTTGCTGATGAATACTTTCCTTTTTGCCTAATCTCTGAAATCACACTGAGCAAAAACTGAATCTTAGTTGTAGTTGTAATGGATCAGACGTGAGCTGCCTTAAGGTTTGTTTTTCAGTGCCCACCAAAACTTTTTGTACTTACTGTTGTTGACTGTCTCCCCTGTTCTGTGAATTTTCAGTCAGGGAGACATAAAACCTGGAGGTCAGTTGACTCTCAAAAGAAAGCCTGTAGGAGAAGGATAAATTGATATTTGGGACTTGTTTTCAAAGCAAAAGGTGCAAATATGTTTCAACTTCAGCTAACTTATGTGGCAGCCTGTGATGGGACTTTCAAGCACCAGGATGTGAATCCTTTATGCTGAGAGCTTTCCTTACTTAAAAATGACTGCAAGAGGACTTTTAAACTAAATAATAATATTTTATTTAAAACTGAATTAAAACAGTCAGCTTCTTAATCTAACAAAAACTTAAAGTGAGATTGAATATAAATAATCCTGACTTGACTAATAAACTTCCTCCACCTATTGCATCCTTTCAGGGCAGGTCTTTTACAGGCTTTCTTGAAGCCTGAGCATTCACTGATTTCTGGAGTTGCAGCAAACCACAGAATCCTTTGGATCCTTCCGAAATGTCGTGTTTTTCAGTAGTATTGAGGCGTGATCTGAAGGACAATGTAGTTTGTGCTCTCATGAATGAGCAAACATTCTTTTGTTTCGAAAGGTTATATATCCCTGGCTGAGTGCCTGTAGTTAGGACAAAGCATGTAGCAGCTTTCACTCTGCTGGTTATTTGCAGCCTTTCAAAGGCACGTAATATCTTCAGAAGCAAATAGTTGAGAGGAAATGCAGCCTGTCACAGACCTAAATGGAGTCAGAGAAAAGTTCTGTGATTTCCCTGCTCTCTACTCTTCTCATGCTGGGATATGGTGTGGCCTCATGAGCTTTTGCAGATCTTAAGCAAGCTACAGTTTACAGAGTTGAGAGGGTGAGGTTCTGTGATATGGCGGGTACTTGCCTTATTTCTACATTTCCTGATTGTTTCAGATTTTTCTTTAACCAGAATTACAGAGTTCTGGAGAGTAAAACTCCACGCTGCATTATTATGCAGGCTTAACTCTTGTGGAATCTCTTTTTATGGGCATGTTATTAAAAAATCTAAACTATATCAAGTCCTTCCTTCTGTTACTTAGGAATAAATAGAATACTGCATTAGTAGAATACTTCTTTCGAAGAGGTGAAAAATGATGGGAAGAGCATTTAATATTTCTTTCACTTGAGAAAACAGGGTTTTTATATTATTGGAAAAGCTCCAGTGAATAAGTGCTACTTTGTATTAACTACTGTAACTGAATTATATAATAGGTTGGTTTTAACATGTGCTAATACCCTGAAAATGCTTTGTTTTGAAGAACTGAGAAGTGTGCATAGCACTGGGAGTTAGTTATGAATACCAGTGTTTATTTATGCTTGTGTATGCATGTTTTTTATACTAAACTTCGTGATATTTATCTGCAAGGAGATTTTCAACATCTTCACTAGGGGAAGCAGATGGGCAGGTACCGACCTCTTCACTCCCGTGACCAGTGACAGGACTCAAAGAAATGGCACAAAGCTGAGTTGGGGAGGTTTAGGTTGGATATCAGGAAAAGGTTTTTCACTCTGAGAGTGGTTGAACACTGGAACACGCCTCCCGGGGAAGTGGTCACAGCACCAAGCCTGAGAGAGTTCAAAAAGTGCTTGGACAATGCTCTCAGCCACGTGGTGTGATTCCTGGGGTGTCCTGCACAGGGCCAGGAGCTGGACTCAGTGATCCTGATGGGTCCCTTCCAACTCAGAAAATTCTATGACTCTATGATGTTATGATAATTTACAAGTGTCTTGTTTAAAATGTGCTCATTACGTATTAAATTACCTGATGGTTTCTTTACTTCTTTTTCAGATCTTTGAAAGAATTCTGTTTATCTGGGCAATACGTCATCCAGCCAGTGGATATGTTCAGGGCATAAATGATCTTGTTACTCCTTTTTTTGTAGTCTTCGTTTGTGAATATATAGGTAAGATTTCTCTTAATACTGAATTATGCATTTGATACATTAATTTTATCATAAATGTTTGTAATTATAAATCTGTATCACTTTAAATATGTACTGAGAAGCAACCAGATTTTAAGTGGTCAGTGAAGTTCAGGAATCATCTTGATTTCTACTTAAGTAAGTGTTCACTGTTTTATTTTTCCTTTCTCTTTTGATTCATGTTTTTTGTGAAAACTTTAAATTGTACATATGAACAGAACAACAGCAGCAAAACAAGAAAGCAAAACAAAAACCCTTAAATTTACAGATTTGTATTTAAATTGTGATAAGCATGAAGAGAATGATTGTTAACAATAATTCATTAATAACTTGAGTATAATTATTGATATAAAAGGTAAGGTTTAACTGTAAAAATGACAGTGTTAATCTGTCTTGAATTAAAACTGTTTTTCTTGTGATTGTTGTACACACATACAGTGAAAATTTAAGTGTTGTGTGTGTACACTTGAGCAGTGCATTGTCTGGCTACTTCAGTGGGGCTGCATACAGTGGATTCTTCCTACCTTGTCTGTGCAAGATATCCATTGGTGTATTAATCCAGATTGATTAGTTTAAATGAAGGACAGATTATCCTTGAGTGGATGATATACTATCCATTTCCGCATTTGCATGGCAACACCTCTGTTGCTTTGTTCATTTCTTGTTTCATAGGGGGACATTTCATTGCTAAGCAACTAATGAGAACTGCTGCTTTCTCCCTAATCATCTCTTAAGTAGAGTAGAGGCCTACTCCTGAGAGTATTTGCAGTTTCTGCCTTTTGCTTCCTCATTTGACAGATAATGAAAATGTTCTTAATGATCCTAGAACAGTAGGGTCTCTAGTAGACTTCAGGGTTGCTAATTGAAATAAGAAGTTCAAATGAGATGTGATTAGAGAATTGATATTCCATGTTAAATAGGCCATTTAATTAATATGGTAAATAAGTTTGTCTTTACCACCAACTTACGTTTGGAGACCATGGTGATTGTTAATGTATTTGCCACTTTGTCAGGATTTTCGTATTGGAGAGCATAGCTGTTCCAGTAAGTGTTTGGTGAAGAAAGACAAAACTTGAAAAGTTTTATGGTTAAAAGATAGTTGGGGGAAAATGTATGAAGCTCAGAAAACTGTATTCTGAAAGCTCATTAAAAAACTAGTAGGTATATATCATAAGAAAACTAGAAAAATTAAGGTTTTTTGGTTTTTTTTTTTTTAAATATAGTGGTGGTCATGGCTAAGTGGTAACAGCAGTTATTTCCCCCAGGGACATATAAAAACTTTCAAAGATTTTTCTTTAAATAGCTTTTTGATTTGAATCTTTCTAATATATTCAAGTTACACTTAGTGTTGCACTCAAGTTAGAATGAATAAATGAAATGGGGACATTGCATTTATGGAGTACATCAAAAATCCTGTAATAAAATTATAGGATTCAAAACTAACACTGTGAATTGGGCTTTAGTAATTTATATAGAAATAAACACTTTTCCTTTCAAAAGTGTTTAAACTGCTGGTGTATTTAATATTTACTTCAGTAATATTCTGCATTTACTTCAGATTTTTACTTGGGTCTCATTTCTTGGTTTTATATGAATATTGGTTTGTACATTAAACAGCTTTATTTATTGCTATCTTTTCACTATGGATTTTTGTTCTTTTCTTAATTTAAAAGAAATCTTTTTTGCTGCAGTTCTAAGTCACTTGGATCCTAATTTATACAGTTGAAAGTGATAATACTTTTATTTTAGGTTCTTTCTGTAATAAAAAAAAGTCCTAAAGAATTATTAAGTATTAATAATAAATTCTTATGCTTAAGAATGCCATTAATAATAAATCTGTGCTGATTAGGTCATCTGATGGTACATTCTGGTAATGTTTAAACACATTTGCAGTTTTGTCAAATATTTTGGTGGGAGGAAAGCCATGTTTATTTTAGCTTTATGACAACTGACAGAGCCCTTAATCCTTAATCTTGCATAACAAGTGTGTGACATAGTTAATCTAGTGATGGGAGTCTTTTTGCTCTGCTAAAGACCTCTGCAAACTGTTAGAAAAAGTTTAAAGAACTTCTGAAGATACAGATGACATGGATGAAAATGGTAATTTACTTCTCATTCAAATCTGAGTGCCATAAAGGAGGTTTTTGGGTCTATATATAAGGGCTGAAGTCATAGGTACCTAATTTTAGCACATAGATTAACACATGTAGAATATATTGAGGGATTGAATGTAGGAATTGTGTATGTTAAATGTTCAGGACATTCTGTCAAACTTTCCATCAGTATAAGTATGATGAAGGTGTAATCTGGCAATGTCTCATTAGTTTCCACTCTGCAATAAAAGGAGAATGCTGTAACATTTTCAGCAAGATAAAATTTAATTGTCAAACCAATCCAGGAGAGGAAAAACCATAATTAAAGAAAATTTCAGAGGAGTATTCTGCTGGAATACAGTAGTTTCAGTTTTGAATTTCTGGTCTAAATTAGGAGGAGGAGGATTTAAACTTTAGCTTTCTTATACCAGATGATTGTGTGTGTTATCCTCAACTTTTTAAAAAATCTTTCCTCCTCATGAAAATGCTAGAGGTATTTAATCTTATTTTTTCATATTGTAACAGTCTCTTTAGAAATCCAAACGCTAGAGGTGCGGGAAAACTACTCTGGGCTTATTTCTAGCCTCCTGCATGACATAGCAGTGTTGTAACATGTGCTGTCAGAACAAACGCTAATTACTGCCAGGGCGGTTTTCCTGAAAGCCCTATGTGTTTGTAGCGTATTAGTTTGTGTCAAAATGAATCTCATCCCTGTGGATGCACCAGAGGTGTTTTTGTTAATGAGGTAAGATACATCCTGTGACTGCTCACTGTTTGTAGACTTAATGTGGGCAAGAAAATTTTGCACTGGATTGCAAGTCCTATTGCAAGTTGGCACAGCTGGGCTCTTTGTGCACCTTCTTCTTGCCCTGAGTTCCTGTAGAGCTACTTTGTTTCCTAGTGTTAAATTGTGCTGTACAATTACTTGTGGTCTCTTGCTCACCTACACTTCAATTTATCTGAAGTTTCAGTACATCATCATTCACTGGGCTTGTGTGTATATCTAAAATCCCAGAGAGGACCTGGATTTATTCACCATCCAGAGAGATGAAAGTTTCAGAGAAGTCCCACCATGATGAGGATGCATGTCGGATTATTGCTAAGTGGAATAGCTGTATGAAATAATTTTAAGACACCTAGGAGTATTGGATCAAGGGAAAATTAGGAGTTAGTAAGAAGTCAAGGGCAGAAAGTGAACACTATTGTAGCACTTGGTCATTTTATGTCGGATAAAGAATGTCAAGAAAAATGAGGCTGCTGAAGACTGGAATGGCGATTGAGATATTGTCTTCAATCTTCTTGAAATAGAGGAGCCTTAGAAGTTGATGATGCTTACAGGAACTCATGAACTGAAAACTTTGAAAAGAGAGATCTTACCCTTGTAAGTATTTTTTCTTGCCATCTTAAATCCTTTTGTAGAAGGCATTAAATGAAACTTCTGTTACTTAGTGTTTTTTAAATTGATACTGCTATGACTTTATGGGATAATTAATCTAGGCCCAAATCCTAGTGGAAATGGGAAAGGATTTATTCCTAGACTTCTTTTACTATGAGTAAAGAAAGGTTCATTGGTCCTGAAAAAGCCTCCATCTGTCTATATCTCCCTTGCTTACTGTTATTTCCATTCCCTCTCATATGTTACAGGAAGTCTTGCTGCCCTTATAACTGGTTTGCAATCTCATTTTTGCCTTCTTTTCCTCCTTTTCAACAGTGAATAATTCTATTTAAAACTATTAATTTTGTGGATTTCTTTCCCCACAGTTTAAATAATGTATCCAAAGTGATTGTTTTCATTGTATAATTGGAGTAAAGTTTCAGAGCATTTTATCATGGCTGTATCTGAGGTGATTCCCGTTTGTTTATAAAATATGAAAAAAAGCAGAGATTTTTTTTTTCAAGAGAGTTGTAATTTCTGCGTGGTAAATAGATCTGTTTAGAATGAACATAAAACTGAATTTCTCAGTGATGAGACAGCAAGCCAGAGAGCAAAGAGTATTAACCCACTGACTTTAGGGAACTGCTTTTCTTTATACTTGCAGGGTTATAAGGTAAAATTGTGTTTAGTATGCATTATTTCCTTTGCAAGACCAAGCTGAAACCTTGATTGCTACAGTATATAAATTAATTTGAGATAATTTATCCTGCTGTCATAAATATCTAGACCTTTATTATTCAGTTCCACCAATTCACTAGTCCTTGGAGAATTATGAATAGGACTTGTATACTGAGGTTTTGAGGAGAGAAAGTGGAAAAGATGTAACGTATTTGTAGTTGTTTAGAAGAGACTGACTGACACTGAAGGATGACAAATTGTTTTCATGAAGTAGAACAAAGAGCTATAATTGGATTAACTGGATGCATCTCCTTCTCTCAGGTCCTTGAAGTTTCTCTGCCATCTGATTTACCGGGAAAGAAATTCTGGAAGACTTCCCAGGACTGAGCTTCAGGAATATGAGGGATTTCTTCAGTTTGAGAGAGGTGCAAAGACTTTACTTGGAATTGTAGTATGCTCTTCAACTTTTCTTTTAATTTTGGCATTAAACTTTGTAATAAACTTCTACTGTTTTCATGCTTTTCTTTGTTAAAATAAATACAAGGTTTTGCACAATATTGTGTTAAAATGTTTTTATTTACACATTTTTTTGCAATGATTTATGAAACACAAAACAATTTGCATAAAAGCAGGGACATGAAGCATAATTGATATTTTAATGTTTTCCTGCAAGTTGTAAAAGTATTAAGAAAATAAATGTTTTTTTAAAACCCTTTTAAAATTTGTATGAAAAACTATTCAAAATAATTTAAATCACTTTTCTGTCAAACGAAAATTCCATACTACAAGTTCCATTTAATCACATTGAATTTTTTCTCCTTTATGCAAATTACCAATAATGTAGTTTCCATATACAAAGGTGTATTTCAGTGCTGTTTCTTAATATTTCCATAATTTTATACTAATACTTGTGACATCAGGAAAGTTGACTCAAGTTATCATAAACATGAGCAATATTCTATGAACTATTCTTTGATAATTAGATGGAATGTTGTTATCTGTGTGATTTGGGTGAGCAAAAAATGAAGAAATCTTACACAAAACTGTTGAATTCAAGACTTGAAAGTACTGAAAAGTAAGTCCAGAAAACATCATGTGCATTCCTCTGAAAAAGCTGCAATACACACGAGCCACTTGGTGACCTGAATGTTTTTACTTCACTGTCAGTTCTTTTTGCTGCACTCTTTGCTTTCATGTATTATTGAACACTTAGTACACATACACATATATATGCATATATATTTATAACTATAACATGGCATAGAAGTTGTTCAGCATTATCTTAGCTTGTGTTGAGATAACCACTGTTCACTTTTTCAGTTTCTAGGAGTATGTTGCCCCACTCTTCCCCTATTGCTGTGCCAGTCTGTTGTCAGTGAAAGTATTTTGTAAGTGCTTCAGGGTAGCTGAACAGAGGGAGGACTGTAATGAATAAGATAGTATTTGAATTGGGTTTTACAAATTGATGATTCCTGCTTTGCACCATGGAAAAGGTCCAGAAGTAAGCAGAAACTTGTGTTGAGCCCACCCACAGAGGACTTGGTGCTTCTGTGCCAGTCTTCTGTGCTGTGAGGCAGCACTGATTTTGACAAAGCAAAATTTTTGAAGCAAAGCACTTAGAAATTTTTCCATTAACTTAAATATTTTTGAGTTGTGTAGTTTTTGAAAAGACTCAAAAGTTCCTTCAGGTAAATTACGTGGAAACAAAGATGATAAGAATATAGACCTGAATTTTAGTGCTTTAAAAAACAAGCTTTTGAAGCACTTGGGCAGATTATACTTTTAAATTGTTAATTTGTTTTTATGTATGTCTGACTTAAGAAAAAATGAATTATTCACAATGTCTGAGCAATTGTCTCTATTAATATATAATATAGTTTTCCAGGCCTAATTGGATAAAGAAATTTTACTACTTTACATTCTTTTATTCACTTTAAACAAGTAGGAGAATCCATGTGAAAATAACTAGCACTGAATTGTTTGAATTGTTTGTCAGCTAGCAGTGCTTGCCATGATATACTGTCCTGTCTAGGGTTGGTTCATAAAGTAAGGTAGTTGGAGGCATTCCAAACAGAACTAAGGAAAATGCAGATAGTGTTAAGAGGACATCTCATGCTTAGTTTGTGAGGGGTTAGGGAATAAGGGAGCATGAAGAAAGGCAAATAAGTTGGCAGAACTTGTGTAATGTAGAGAATTGATTAACAGGAACCAGTGAACGATACGTCTTTTAATCTTTTATCCTTTTATTTTGTGTTTGAATATTTATTTTATTTACTTGGAAAAATTCATCTTTATCTTTTAGCATGACTTGTTGGAATATTAATTTTTTAGTTACAGTTTGACTCATTCTGTAGTGGGCACTTTGTTCTGGCTTAGAGTTATAAAACTATTTAATTTAAGGATGATTTTTAATGTAGTTACAATAGTATAGAAGTCCAAATGAATGTAGTTAAGCTTTACTCAGATATGCAGTTTGTGTGTGACTTGCTAGTGGTAAAGTTTATTCCCTACTGTTTTTCCCTAGTTCCTTAACCTACTGTTTGTGGTGGCATTTAGTATCAACTATATGAGTGGATCTGTTTGCATAAGTGCTCTCTATAGGCTTTGATAACATGAGGTGATTTACTTATTTAACTAGTGGATTTTTGGCTAATTGTGCCAACCCACTTTTGGCATATTTTGGAATATAGTAACCTTGAGGGAAGGTGTCAATAATGAGCAGCTGAGCATATAGCTACAAGTAACTGTATTGTGTAGTTGAGTAGTAGCATATTGCTGCATATATTTTACTCATTAATGTATTTGATTCCCTGTGAGGGCTTGGAACAGTGTGAACTGGATTCTAATGTGCTGTAGAATCTTCCAGATCCCATTTGTTCTTTCAAGAGGTCGGTGTACCCTGCCTCTTCTAGCTTCATTTCTCTGTTCCTTAAACTTCACAGTAGAGCCACATATTTAAGTATTTCCAGATTAGGTTTAGGTGGTCAGAAAAGGGTTTGCTTGCTGTGTGCTTAGATGACACAGCTGAAGCAGGGCTTTCTGCTGTCAAAACAGGTAGATTTGCTTTTTCTTTTCCAACCCAAAACATGCATTCCAGTCTTCTCTTTTTGGTCCACACTGGCTTTCCTTGGGCACAGTTAAACTGACTGGAAACTATGTCCATAATAAACTGAATTATTTAATTTTCGGCATTCATCTTGAGGATCGGAGAAGAATATCAGTGCTGATGTGAGGATTAGGAGCATGTTAGGGAAGAAAGGAGAAGCAAAGGTCTGTTTAGTGCCAGGTAGCACTGAGACTGCTTTAGCTGTGTAATAACACATGTTCATTAAAGAATTTGTGAATTACACTAACTTTTTGCTTAGCAGGTTAGGGAGCACAACAGACAGATACAGGATGTGGCAACCTGCTTTCCTGTTATTTTGCTTCCTGGTACTGTCTTAAATGACCTTGACTTACTATAGACAGTGCAGTGTTACAAAATCAGTTCTTTTGTCTGTTTCAATTTTTTATTTCATTCTCTTTAATATACTGTCAGATTTCTGAGCTAATTAGAATGGTTCATCTGAAGTGTTGGATGCACTGTTGCAGCCAATAGACTTGGGCTTTGCCCCCTTCCTTTGCTTTTCATATGTAGAGTTTTTTTATGTTAATTCTGTCATGTTTTCTATAATCATTTTTTTTTAAGTATATTTGTAGTTCTTAGTAATCAAAGTGTTCAAAGTCATATCAAACTGATGCAATGGAGAAAGTAACTCCAGTAATCTTCATGACCTCCACGGAAACAAAATGAATTTCTTGAAAATCCATTCAGTTAACAGCACAAACTGTAAAATGAAAATTCTTGTTCTTATGAACTGGCACTTATTAGTAGCTTGAATAAAGTGTGGGCTGTGATAAAATATTTTTTATCAGTTGATTACAGATATAGAGTAGTAACAGTCCTGGATGCTTAAATCATAAGGATGTAGTAGTTGACAAAGTAGGATGTACCTGCTTCACTATCTTTCAGGAAAAACTTGAAGTAATTCAACAAGAACTGTTTTTGTGGATATTTTTTAAAAAGTCTTCTATCTATTTGCAGTGGAATAAGCCTAATTAAAGTTAGAATTCTCTGGCTTTTATTAACAATAGCTGTCAGAAGTGAAAAGGAGACATTAAGATTATTTGAGGTATATCCAACTGCTTAATTGCCTGTTATTTTTAGCTTTGCATGTGAGAGAAAATCAGTATTTTGAGTAATGGTATTAATTGCTGCTAGTCTCTTATGACTGTCTGTTCAAAACAAAGCAAAAAAAATCCCAACCTCCCTTAACACCTGGAATTTTAAGGTCTATTATTATTAGTCTTGCAAATTTTTTAAATTTTTAAATGATCTTCAAAGAAAGGACAATCTATATAACTTTTTTCAGAAAAGCATCTACATATGGCATTGCTGTGCTCCGAGTCTGAAACCTGTCACTTTAACCTACCTAAATAAAAGTTTCAAAACAGTATAATAACTAATTATCATATTTACATTGAAAGTGTAGCAACAGTTGCTGCATTTTCTGATCTTTTTTGCATTGATTTTTTGCATTTTTTGACTTCCAAGCTTTAAAAAAGTATCTAAAGGGATTAAGAAAGGTTGGCTGTGGAGAAAAGATGTAAGAGCAACTATGGGAGAAGCAAACACCTACTTTATCGAATATTAAAATAAGTGTTGGACTGAGGATTTTTCAGACCTAAGGATTTCTAATGCCTGGTAGTAATTGCTTCAGGGTACCACTGTTTAAATTAAATGTTCTTTTCTTAAAGATGTTGCTGTATATGACTGACTTTCCTGTGAATTAGGGAATTTAATGAAAATTTTTAATCTTTGATGGCATAAGATACTAACTGAAAAATTGGCAATTGCCATTTCATAGAATTTTTTTTGGCTAAATCTGTAGATGTAAAATTAAAATCATCTTCCTACTCTTCCTAACATTACGAAGATTTCTTATTGATGTTAGAGCAATAATAATTGGATTATATTTCCTTAAATTTACAGCTTCTTGTTAATTATTGTACTGCTCTCCCCATTATTGTGAGTGTAGGCGTCTGTAGGTGAAATTCAGTGTTTTGGGTTGGCCTGTATTTTAGCTTGTTTGTTTGTTTTAAATATTTGTTGCATGCTTCCATGTCATACCAAAGAAGTTTGTCTTGAGAACACTAATCAGCATACTACAGCGTATGGCCCGGCCTCCATTTATTTTTTGTGGTAAAGCTGTGCTTTAAAGTGATTATTTTGAAAAGCAGCTGGGGAGTTCAAGCCCATGTAAAGCCCATCTTTTAGATGACTGTCATGGTTTTACACTTTAGAGGAAAAGCCAAGTAGGGACTTGAAAGTTACTAATAAAAATTTCTTCAGTCATATCAGTGCCAGGAAGTCTATCAAAGAGGCAAAAAGTCTGACATTGGTGTCCTGGAACCTATAAAATACCACCTCATAGCAGGAGACCTATGTGGATTTTTTACTTAGGTGTTTCTTGTGAAGAAACTTTCCAGACCCTGTTTTATGGGCAAAATCAAAGGCATTCTTTTGAATTTTTGCTACAGGAGATATATAGAAGAAATATCTGAATTAATAAAAAAATTCTTAGGTCAAATGGGACTAATCAAACTTCTATCATAAGTAATCAGAATAAATAAGTCAGGTCTAGCCTTTATATTGATTTGAAATGTTTGATGTTTTCAGCTAACTCAGATTTGTCTTTTAAATGACAGTCTTTTTGTATTATTCAAGTTTGCTTTTTTTTTCTTCTCTGATGTATGCAAAAAAGAACTTGAGGAAAAAGAATTTTTCTTCCCCACGTATATATTAAAACAAATCTGTCAGTGAAAGTCCTCTTCTACTGCATAGGATGATGTGGATTTAAATCATCTGCTTTTAAAGTTTATTTTGCATCTATATATGTGTTTCTAAATTTTCAAATGTATCTGTCTAAAGAAGATGTGTTATTTCATGATGCTTAGTGCTCACTCAGTATTTTAAAAATGAAATTAATTTTATAATATGAATGCTAGCGTAAAAATGCATTTCTCAAGTTTGAAATACATTTTGTGGTTTATATTGTCTCATTTTTGAAGGCAATTAAGAAATTAATAGACTCGTACTGTGAGGAAGTCATAAGAGATTAGTGAAAGGTATTCTGTTTGAAACTGCAGACTGGAAATGTTAGGTCACAGAAATAAACGGAAAGCAATATCTTGGATAATGGTAGAAGCAGTAGAGTAAAATTAAAGAGAAACCAAAAGATTTCTTCAGGTATAAAAATGGAAGAATTGTGAAGAAGGAAGTTAATTGCAATAAATATAGCTATGGGAGAGACATGTATTCCAAAGGGAGCAGCATATTTTAGTTCTGGCTTCTGCATTCTTATTTCTCCTCTCCCCATGGTCTCCATATAGTTATAATTAATGATCATCTCTCTATAGTGAAGCGGCACAGAGGTGGTTATACTTCCAGATCTAAGTCTTCTCAAGCATGCTTTCCAACAGACTGGGAAATTACTTTAATGGCTTTTATGCCATTAAAAGTGGCTTTTGACATCCAAATATCACAACTTTGTGTGTTTATTATGAAATATGGGAAGAAAAGCTAGAAGAGAAAGAGTTGCTTAAGCAGTGACAACATGCTTTACAAATGCCAGAAGCATAACATTCCAATCCTGCTGCACAGATCAGTAGCAACTGAAGATCTAAGAAAAGATTTTCGAATTAGGTGGATCAGTGATTAAACAGAATTGTAAGAAAATTTTTTTTGTCTTATTTTCAATGAGATATATGGTTAGTTAATAATTTATAGATTTCAAACCAATACAGATAAATTTGTCGGAAGTTTGTGTGCTGCAACTTCAATTTGAGTTGGCTTTGCTTGCAGTTTAAATGCAAACCTTTTTTACTCATAGTAATAATAAAGTCATTGGGTTTTTCATTAGCGTGAGGATATTTTGCTTGTTTTTTATTTAAGAAATCTGATGTTTTTAATTTTTACTTTAAGCTGTGGAAAACATTTATAAAGCAGAAGTGAAAAATTAAGTACTTAAGCACAATAACTAAAAAAGGAAAAAAGTTTTCTTGCAAAACAGTTTTTCTTCTGTAGGCTTTTGTTTGTATTATTTCATAGGAGCAGAAAGTACTTAATGCTTTTGTAGCACATTCATTTTGACAAAACCCAGTACACTAAAAAAATTGGCTTATGAATTGTATTCTCATCAAAAACATTTGTGAACTGATTTATGTGTTCCAGCTTTAGTCAATTATGAGATAAAAATTTACTGCAGTATGGCTGAAGTTTAAGGACAACTACTTTTCTTACAGTAACATTGTTGAAGAAAATTAGAGATCATACGATTTTTGAACAGACAGAGCAGGCTTTTTATTTCCTAGAGGTTTGATTATTTCTTTATCTTGACAATAAATACCTATACAAAATGTAAAAATATATTTGAATTTTATGAATAAAGCAAGCCTTGTGGCTTTTTTGCTTCAGAAGCATATGTAGCAGTTTCATTAGGAAAGTGTAAATCACAGCAGATTAAGGTAGTTAAGGAATGCATTCAGCAGTTAAGCAATATAAGCAGTAGCGTTTCCTGCAGAGTGCATTCTCCTCAAATATGCTTCTTCAAATTCAGTATTTGTAGTTTGTGCTAAAAAGTGGAAATAATGGATGGTACTTAATTTCTGTTGTAAATAAGGCAAGAAGTCTGTAAGGTGGGTATCTTATTAGCTGTGAATGATGTGGGACCTTACAAAATAAGGAAGCATGTAATTTTGGTTAAGAAAATTGACATATTTATCCTGTTGAAAATTGGGTATTGCACAGTGTGGATTGCAGCAAACTGGCACTGTCAGATGTGTGGGGATAATGTCATGGAAGGACAGTTGTTTCCTCTGCCGTCCATTTTTCTTTGAGTTTGTTATGGCATTCAATGACGTTAATGGGTTAAAGTAAAAATTGCTTCATGAGGAAGTTATACTTACATAGTTATGGTCATATGTAAATGGGTGGTGAGCTTACTTGACAGTGGCAAATTTTTCAGTCTTCTGTCACGGAAAAAATTGCATGTCTGAATTTTTAGAAGTTTTTATATTTACATACAAATGCTTGGATAATTTGTATTACTTTTATATTTATCCAAGTTAGAGTTGAACCTTTGGGCTTTTGAAGTTATCCAGGTAATGTATTAAACATATTGCTGTTTATAGAATTGTTCAAATGAGTTGTCTTTGCCAGCCTTCTATTATTAAGTAATTACATGCAAGACAATTTCTTATTTTGATTTTTCTTTTTTTTCTAATAGTTTCAGTTAAGAAGTATTAATTTTCAGTACTTTTAAAATTCACCCCTGCATATGCAGATACATATACTGGTTTCTTTATCTTTTAAATATGTTGTAGCCTTTAGTGCAGCTGATTTTTTCCATCTCCAATAAATAGTTCTTTTTCAAAACTACGTTAATTTATACATTATTTTTGAAGGCTTTTCCAGTGCTAGAGTGATAGTTCTGAAATAACTGTCTAATCAATCCCATACCTGAACACAGGGAAGGCCTGTGTTCCTGACGTTTGCTTTAGACTTGTTTGCCCACGCTGTGGTTTGCTCTTGTCCCACACTTGATGTTTTGTCTCTGCGTGTTTGTGGATATGTGTGTTGATGCTTTAAAAAATTAAATGATAAAGCACAAAATAGTTAATTAAAAATGCAATGTGGGAGACATGTTCAACCTTTAATCTTTCATTTCCTATTCTCCAAGCACCTTTTGGATTTCTCAGAGAATTTCCTTACAAGGCATTCTAAGAAAATACTCATCAGCATCCTGTGCTCATCGTGCATACTGGTTGCTAATTATGAGTCCCATGATTTAGTGTCACATGCACAACTTCTCCCTGGCAAGCTGCTTTGGTTGACAGCAGCAAACCTATTGAAGTGAGTGCTATAAGAAGAATTTATGCTGAGCATTGTGTTCATTGTTGCTGAAATCCATTTTTAATAACTGCCATCTTAGAAGCTTTGAAGGCTTCTGTTTCATAATAATGCCCAAGGATGTGGCTTTTACTCTTTACTGTAATTTCAAACTGCATTTACTGGCCGATTTCTCACCTGTGTGGAAGAGGTTCCCAGTCTTGAATTTGGCATTATGCAAGTTCTGTGGGTCAAAGACTTGTTGGTACCACTAGGTTTACTTAATCCTCCTTTGTACCCTGTTTTGGTCACAGAACTTTTGAAGTAGTTGAGGTATTTTTGATCTTCCTCCTGTCTGACTTGTGGAGCAGTAATCTCGGTCTGCAGCCTATGAGGAACCGATGTCTTTTGTTTAATTTGCAACATGAGCTGAGAATTTCCTTTTTTCAAATAAATTTATCATCCTTAAAAACAGGTCTGATTTTGTGTAGATATGGGCAGTGGGTTATGAATATGAATTAAGGGCAAATTCTGGATTATTTAGTGTGGAGGAAAAAAGATACCTGCCATTAAAATCTAGACAAGAAAAAGCCAATGTAGAAAAGATCTTACTGGCAAGCAATGTAGGCCCACTAAAGGAAGTCTCTGAATGATTTACTGATTGCTTTCATACAGAATCTGGAATTAGGGAAAAGGATATGAAGTATCTACTCTTTTGTGATAAAGCAAATTGAGAGTACTTGCAGGGTCATTTTTTATTTATACATTATTTTTATTATTTATGCATTAATTTTGATGAGCATAAAACTTCGGTCTGTGTTATCAAGTTCACGGTGTTTTTGGACACGATGATTTACCTTGCTTGCCAGGTCACGTAAGATTGTAACCGTTGCCATGTGCAGTAAAATTATTTAGAGAATTCATATTAATAAAATACAATGATTAATGTTTGAAACATAATTCTTATACTGATATATATAGATATTTATCTTGCTTCCTATTGCATCTGAATGAAATTGTGTAAGATTATTAATAGTGTTAAAATGACAAGACCTCAATACATCATGTGTGTGAGAACGTGACTGGTTACAGGGGAATATTTGAAGTGAAGTAAGGTCATGTTTACCTAAGCCTGGACTGATGGGATGGTTAAGTTTTTTTAAAAATTTTACCTTTGTGACTGCAGTACCATAAAGAAAGGGAAGGTTTTACTTTGGTGATTCATCCTTAACAGCTCAAGAGCTATTTCTATCAAGATTAATATGTAACTAGGACTTCTTCAATGAGAGATATTGATATGGTAATATACATATTTAATTAGGCAGTTGTTACTGAAAGAATTTACATTTAAATGTTCTATTATGTCCTGATCTTCTTAGATAAACATTGCCTTAGTGCAGCAGTGACTGAATAGCTGTTTTATAAGGCTTTTTGAAAACTGAGTTTGGAGCGGAATATGTAAGATCTTCTAGATGTGGAAATATTACTGTGCACCTCTTCATGCCATCATGTGTGTATGATTTTGTACTTTACGTAATTGGGTGATAACTTTTATGTTAGGTCTACCTGAAGATGCAACATCTGAAGTAGATTACAGCAAAGTAAGCTTTATACAGACAAACACCTGTGCATGTGTGGTCAGAATGGGTTCCTTGCACTGCTGCAAGAGATAACGTAATTTGGACTTGAGGTATATGGTAATACTTTTTATACATTGTGCATTTGCACAAATCAGTGCTAAAAAAACCCCCAGTTTTAAAATGTTCAAATAATTAACTGATCTCGTGTTTCTAAAGAAACAAATCTAAAGAACAATCATAATTTATTGGTGATCTTGCAGTCTGTTTTGGGCTTCAGCACTGCGTCTTTCTTACCCTGCCATCCATTTTGTCCCCTACCTCCCATTCCAGTGGATTCATCTGAGTTTTGCTGGTTCTGAGTGCTGAGAAACAATTTCAAGATAAAAAGCTACAGTTAAAACATTAATAACACAATTAAATGTTTGTTTCTTTAAAAAAATTCCTTTGAGAGAATGTGTGCTTTATTTAATAGAGATATCTTTTGTAGGAACTTCCTTAGTGTAATGAAGTAGGAAAACTATCAAGTTACATTTTTTTTCCCCACTTTATAAAGACTGAGTTTTGGTGTTGGTAACAGGTTTAGAGAAGTTCTGAATGCAAGCTACCTTTTTGTTGGTTGCATGTGTTTTTACCCCTGATGTGTACTGAAAAGGTGAAATTCCAGCACTCTTTAGAAGAAACCTATTACATCTAAAAGACAGAGATCAGTTGTGAACTTAATTTTAATATTCTGAACAACTTCCATCAAAATCATCCATTAGGCTTAATCTTGAATTAAAACCTACTTTTAACAGAGGCAAGCTGTTTAGCACGTTTATTTTCCACTATCATCGAGAAACTAAATCTGTAAGTAGCTGTGAGTAATATTTTTTAAATTTTGATTTTATCCTTACGTCTCTGCCTTTGTGTGTGGATCCAGTTAAAGCTGTTTAGAAAAAGTTAGTCTTTTTGCACAGTTGAAAGTTTTGGAAGCATACCCTGGGAATGAGTAAAGAACAGCTAATACCATGCTTACAGCAATGCACATATTCAGATCAGCATGTCATAGACTCCATGCTACAACAGTTTTCCTCCGGGCAACTATTTTCCTGTCTTTTACAGTTGTACAGATAACATGATAAAGATCTCCACAGGAAACTGAAGAAAATGGGAAATGTTTCTGTGAGACTTTGTAATTGGGAAATTTTAGGCAGTGATCTTTTCTCCCCCAGATATTGCACACACTGGCCTGCTATTTCTGTCCATATTCTTTTATTCAGTCTTTATATTACTGTCCATTCAGATTTCACTCACTGAAAATAAATTTAAAGTTATTTAAAACCAGAAACTGCAATTACGTTCTCAAGCACAAATAATATCTTACGTACTTTTGAGATGGTTATTTTGTTATTTTTGCTTCTGTTGTTTTTTCTGAAATCCCGTGTGCTCTTTCTTTCAAAACTTTTTAGTGTGTTTATTTCTTCATCCAAATAAGAAAAAGAAAAAAAAGAAAAAAAAAAAGAGAGCGCGAGCAACATGGAGCTTGACTGCTTTTCCCCTTAAAACTGCATGGAAAAAGAAGCATTTTGTGCTATGTACATACCCAAATAAATGAATAAATGCTAAATATGTAGATTATGATTTTGTGTAGCATTCTGCCAGTCAAATATTCCTTAACTGGAACTTGTGTTATATCTGAGTTTATGATATAGGGTATTTGAAATCTGTTGAATACTTGTTTATCTGCTTCTAGAAATTGGGTTTGTAAAATTGCACTGCAATGCAAAGGTGGCATTCCTTTAATTACCAGTGAATGACTACTGGTCCATTGTTTGCAACGCTGCCACCTCTGAGATTATCCCATGCTGTTATTTTATGGAGTCTGCTGCAATCCCATTTTATTTACCAGATTTCCCTAGTAAGTAAATATCTTAACTAATGCTTTATTAGCACAACTTAATCTTCTTTTCCTACAGCTATTAATATTTCACGATCCAAAACCAGTGATCCCTTAGAAGATGTACACCCACATATAGACACCAATGCAAACAAGGATGCTTTGGTAACACCTTGCTACCAGTGTCTACTAGTAGTGCTAAAATCACTGGTATGTTAAAATTATTTTAAAACACATGTAATGATAATGGTTGTTACCAATGCACAAACAAGTGCTTTAAGGTATTATAATCAAATGTGACAACCTAAAGATGTACTTGGGGATCTCTAATTACATACTGCAAGACTATGAGACAGGTAATAGAGGAGTTTTAAGATACTGTATGTTCTTGGTTTTGTCTTACCTTTTATTCTATGCTATCTTGCAGTTGTGTAATAGAGGAGATTCCTTCTTGGGTATACCATGCACAATTTAGGTAGAATTAATCTCTTCTGCACCTCTCTCTCCTTGAGAATAAACCAGGGCTGGGACAGATTCTTCTTTGTTACTCATTTTGACACAGTAAGACACTGTGAGCCACTGCCAGAAGGAAGCTACAGCATTTACTCGGAGCCTTCACGGGTCGTGTTAAACTCTCTTTGGAGCTGTGTGGGAACTTTGGGAGTTAGGTGGCAGGACAGCACGTTCTGTTTCTTTTCAAAATGGATTAATTCAGATGCCATACCTTAAAAAGACAATGTAAAATTTTGGTTCATGTTGAAGTGTGAATTTCTTTAAATCCATTTGTGTGGAAGACTCAGTTTCCATGAATTAGACGTCATTTGGGTTCTGTGCTTTTCCAGTGTTGAGAATCACAGAGTTTTTTGGGGGGTGGGAGTGGGAATCATCTGTTTTCTTTTGTGTGATTTCCTTCTAATACCAAATGCTTGCCTGAAAAACAAATCCTCCTTGAAAAGCTGTAGTCTGCTTTCTAAATAAATTTCAGTGGTTTTCTGAAAAGTATTTTTCAGGGCTTTTTCCTCTGTGAAGACTGGCAAAATATTTGCACATTCTGTGCATGGTGCAAACAGTCATCTTTTTAGGGATTGTTCATATATAGGGCTCTCAAAGTGCTTCTGATCCTCTTTCAGGTGTGAAATGTTTAGAATAAAGTAATTTATTATATATTAATTCTGGTTAACCAGGCATGATTTGAGATTTTCACAGTCTGCAAGAAATTAAGTATTCATTAACATTTAAAGCCATTAGATGACACAGTTGAGCAATAAATGATTCATTTAGTCCCTGTTAAAGTAAATGTGCATTGAAGTTTCTGACTAGAAGATAAGTGGTGGCTGTCTTTGTTTTCAATTATTTTCCTCATTCTTGCTTTATTTATTCTGTGCACTTCATTGACTTGTCTTTCTCTCTCTTTTCCTGAAACAGAAGATGAAGAAGTGGAAAATTTTGATGTTTCCAGTCTGCCTGAAGAAGTGCTGCAGAACATAGAAGCTGACAGTTACTGGTGCATGAGCAAGTTGCTTGATGGCATTCAGGTAAATTGATTTTTCCTGTCTGTAAGTAGTGGAGTTAACTGATTAATGTCATGGCTGTGAACTACTTTAAGGTTGAAAAAGAGTACGTCTATGAAAAACAGGGGAGAAGTTGATTTTCCCATTGGAGAAATCCACTGCTAGTTTGGCATAGAAAGGAAAGAAAGGAAAATGAAAAAAAAAACCTGTGCAACTTCTCTTGGTCAAAATGTCTTCATGTTTCATTATGGTGTGATGTTCTAGAGCAGAATTGAAACCTCCAGTTCTAGAGGCATGTTTTGCAACTCTGTCACCAAGCATGAAGAATGGTTGCTCAGGATCTCACTGAGGTGGTGAAAAACTGGCTTATTTATTAATTTTTAAGTTGATAATATAGCAACCTAGAAGTGATTGCTGTCTTAATTGTTCCTGAAATTATCTTCATATTTTTAAAATACACATTTAAAACTTGGTACTTATGCTACTTCACTGAGTGTTTGAATTTTTTCTCTGTGGAAAAGCTATAAATGAAGGCATAATTTTCTGTTACACGCATCAAGTTCAGTCTAATAATGGTAGATTTTTGTGTAAATGTTCTTATGGGCTTAAAAGTTTATGAAGATGAGAAGTATCTACAACATTCTTTCCTATGACTTATGTTTTAATATGAATGTTTCATTGGCTAAGGTGCACTGTGAATTGAAACTTGTAACAGAGTTCATTTTTGACAAAACTGTTACAAAATTGAGTCAACAACAGAAGGCTTAAACTTTTTTGAAGGTGTTTTAAGTGTATTTCTCCTGGTTAAAGGTCAAATCAAGCTCAGTGTTCTGTGTAGCATTTTTGAAATGTGTAGTCATTTTCTCATGTCGATTCCTGTAACAAATGCTGGTTTGCTTATTTCAATCTCTCAGAACGCCTAAATTTTAAAGTACTTGACCACATAGCAAAAATATGTGAAAAGTTGTAAAGAAAAAAAGTGAGAACTTGAAATCTACTGGAAAGGAAGAAAGCCAGGTAAAGAAATGCAAACCCTCCAACTGTTTTACCTGCTTCTGGAACATCATTGTCACTCGCCTGTTGCTCAACGTTTTTTTCTAGGAAAGGAAGTTCGCAGATTAGGTAATTTCTCCTTAAAATTCTGTTTTCATACAAAACCATCAGGCACTGAGAAGCAAAATATGGGAACTAATTGCAATGGAATTAAACTGCGTCGATGAAAATTTAAGCTGTTGTATAAACGGAATGGTGTTGGATGTATTCAAGGATGCACTCATCTATCAAAAGCAGGCTTGAAAGATTATGCTGGTGGTGTGACTAATGATGTTACAGTTAATTCCGTGCAACTGCAGTGCTGCTGAAATAAAAGGGTTTCTTGTTTTTCTTCTCCCATTCTCCTGTTTTCTTTCCTTTCTGTGATGATACCACTTTACTTAACAGCTAAAACAGTCATGTAGTTGCAGGTTGAGTTGGTTGGAAGACCTAACCCTGTAGAGAAGGGTGTGGGATACTGGTGGACATGACAGGCAATGTGCATTTGCAGTCCAGAAAGCCAACTGTGTCCTGGGCTGCGTGCAAAGCAGGTGGGCAGCAAGGTGAGGGAGGGGATTCTGCCCTTCTGCTCTGTTCTTGTGAGACCCCACCTGGAGTGCTGCAGCCATTTCAGGGATCCCCAGCACAGGACAGACATGGACCTGTTGGAGTGGGTCCAGAGGATCAGAGGGCTGGAGCATCTCTCCTATGAGGAAAGGCTGAGAAGATTGGGGTTGTTCAGCCTGGAGAAGAGAAGGCTCTAGGGAGACATTACTGTAACCTTTCAGTACTTAAAGGGGGCTTTTAAGAAAGCTGGAGGAAAACTTTTTGCCAGGGCCTGTAGTGATAGGAAAAGGGGCAACATTTCAAACTGAGAATAGATTTAGCTTGGACATAAGGAGTACATTTTCTATGATAAGAGAGCCCAGAGAAGTTGTGGATGTCCTTTTCCTGGAAGTGTTCAAGGTCAGGACTGATGTGGCTTTAAAGAGCCTGATCTAGCTGAAGCTGTTCCTGCCTGTGGCAGGAGGTTTGGACTAGATGAACTTTAAAGATTCCCAGTGGATTCATTGTGTGATACTGTAGTTCTAGCTGACTTGCATTCTGGATGCACAATTATTTTTTGTCTGAAAATATGGCATAAGAGACTCCTGTATGTGATGGTTTTGTCTGAGATCCCTGAATAAACTGTACAGGGATTTTAGAGGAGAGGAATGTGACATGTGGTAATAACCGCAATCAAAGAATCTCTGCAGAATATTTCCATTAATTTATTCGTCAATATAAGCTTCCATTTCATTTTGCCCTACCAGTACTGGGTAAATTTAAAGACTGCACTTTGATAACAGTTAGGGTCATCTTGTGAAATTTTGGCTAATATGAGCTAGATACATTTTTTTGTGTGTTTTGTCTTTTCAGTGCAGAAGAGTGTAATGGAAGAATGATTGTATGATTGTATTTGTACCCCTTTATTATTCTTAACAGAAAACTCATTTATTTTTCCAATCCATGCAGCCAGTCTCATTTTCTTGATTCCAGAATTGTCAAGGGTTTTGTTAAGATATACGTATTTCTTGCTTGAGTTTTACCACACATATTATTTCTTCATTCCTCACTCATCCTCCCTCTCTTATGTATCTAATGTGACTCTGTGTATTTTTAATATAAGAATACGTCTTTGAACCACAGAGATGTGTGGAATAAAAAAAAGGAGTTGGCATTGAGCAGCAGGACAGTCACTTCCTAACATGCATACAGTTAGCTGAGAGAAGAAATAAAAAACTTGTTCAAGTCATCTGTCACTTTAGCAGGTTCCTTCCTGCTGGTTTTTTTTTGTCATCTGGGGGTTCCTATGCAAGTATGTTTTTGGCTCCAGCTAGAGAGTTTTGCAGAACTTTTCCAGTAGTTGATGTTTGATCTTGCATGATAGTTTAATCTAATTTTTCTTTGACCTAACAAATACTAGGATGTTTTTTAATATAAATTTATCTCTCTAAAATATCATTTAATCTTGAGATCTGTAGCTGTCTTATAGCAGTCAATTTTGGATGATGATGTATGTAATGGTTTTCCTTTTCAGTGCTTCCTGAGTCTTTGCTCTAAATTTTTTCTTTAGTTTTTGTCCCAGAAAGACTATGCCTCACTTCAATTGCTTCTTATTTATTTCGGGAAAACAAATGAGAGCTTCTAAATTCGTAAGAACATAGGATAATTCTGCTCAATGTATGGCCAGCTCTGAGGTCAAATTTCAAGGCTTCGTCCAGTTGGGTCTTGAACCCTCCAAGGACAGAGACTTCACAGTTTCTGGGGGTTAATCTATTCCACTGCTTCCTTGTCCTTATGTTGACGTTTCTCCCCAGTAGCCAGCTGGAACATTTTTTGTTTATGCTGCTTGTCTCTTCTCTTCTCACTATGCACCACTATTAAAAATGGAGGTTTGTCATCTTGATAACATGGGTTTTATCAGGCTGTGATTAGGTGCTTCTGGAGCTTTCTTTCCTTCAGGCTGAACAAGCCCAGTTTCCCCAGCCTCTCAAAGAGCATGTGCTCCATCTCTCTTAACATCTTGGTGACCTTTTGCTCTTGCTTCAGTTTATTCACATTTTTCTTGTATCAGGGTCCCTAGAACTAGATGTAGTATTTTAGATGTGATCTTGAAATACAAAAAATTCTTTTTAAATATTTTAAGGAAAATCTACACAGTAAAGATTGAACTCTGGAACTGTTTGGTCAGAGAGGTTGTAGAATCCTCATCCTGGAAGTTCAAAAGAGGAGTCCACATGGCCTTGAGCAGCTTGCTCCAGGTGACTTGGCTTTGGGCAGTGCTTGGACTTAGATGGCCTCCAGAAGTCCCTGACAACCTCTGTGATTTCACAATGAGTGCTGGATGGGGATAATCACTTCCCTCCATCTACTGGGCCAGGAGGCTGCTGGCTGGCTTTGCTGCCAGGGCTTACCAGTGACTCAGTCTGAGCTTTCTGTCTGCTGAGATTTCAGGTCTTTTTCCACAGAATTTGTCTCCAGCCTGTATTCTTACAAGATGTGCTGATTTATGCTGATTTATAAAAACCTGCTTCTGAGGCTGTGTGTGGCCATATGCAAAATACATCTTCCATGTGTGTGATAAAGCTGGTTGTCTTTAAAAGACTTCTGAATTGTAGATGATGTATGAGCATTTTTGTATTTTCATCTGTGGCTGTTCATGTGGGCACTAGAATTATCCCATGAGTATTTTTTCCATGTAATTAAGTAGACATTCCCATATATCCAGATTATTAATTTTTTTTTTATTACTAGATCATCCTTTATAACACTTTCCTCAGCAGAGTCTCATTAACATTCAAGTAAAAAGTTCACATTGATCTGTGCCACCTGAAAATGTAATGTTCATGTATTAAATAGAGTATAACTTTTCATTTTAAGTTCAAGTATACTGCTAATTAAATAACTAAAGGGGAAATACATGCATTGCGTAATGCTCTAACCAGATGTATTAAAAATAGCACTAAAATATTAATATAATTATTTATCAGGGCCTGGTAATTTTTAGAATAAAAGTGAGATAATTCATATCCAGGGACTGGAGTGTGCTGAGGTACATATTAGCTATTTCTGTGGCTGATAAAATAGAAAGATTTATGACCTTCAGAGGGAATCCTGCAGAGTTCTTTCTCACTCCTGAGTTATGGAAGGTTGTTGCTAATGTATGCCTGAAGTCTGGATGGATGGATGGATGGATGGATGGATGGATGGATGGATGGATGGATGGATGGAATGCTGCTTGGAAAGCCTTTCAGAGGTCTGCCGGATCCAATAAATAACATGAACATGCATTTCAAATATTGAGAAGTACGTGCAGAAATAACTCTTCTGAAAACTCTTCACAGGACTTTCCTGAGGCTTATTTTAAAGGAAAAATAGATCACATATAGCTTTCTTTGTACCTTTTCATTAAACTGTTGCGGTGTGTGAGGTTACTGTGGTGGTATGGCATGCCACAGCACTCTTGGAGAGCTCAGAGAGGCTTGCTCGGGGAGAGCGGCTGTTCTGCTTCCCGTGCCTCTTCCAGGCTGCCCCTGGCATCCTCCAGAAAGCTGAATCCCTCAACACGGTGACGGTAAAGGAGGCGAGAATGCTCTCCACATGAGGGCTGCAGAAGATCTTTTATTTCATGGTGGCTCCCAGAAGCCTAGAGCCAGCACATGTGCTCGCTNCGGGACCCGTGTGGAAAAGGAAACACAGGAGAGGGGAGAAATAACAACGCTACAAACTCCTGCAAGACAAGTTTCTTGGTTATGTCTGCAATTCATCTGGGGCATTAGTTATGAGTTTGTTAGCCAAGATAAAAAGATAGAAGGAATATGTACTTTAAGTGGCTGCATCTGTCTGTTACCTGTGTCTTGTCATGGGAACCCTCTGCTGAATATGTGCTTTCATGCAAGGGTCAGGTTTGTGTATCAGGCTACAGGATCTACCTCTGCAAATGCAGTGACAGATTGTCTAGGATTTCTAGGCGTGCATCAGCCCTGCACTTCTGGTAAGCTTAGCTAAACTGAGAAAATAGTCTTTCTTCCTGCCTTCCTCAGCTGAACATAGCATGGCAAATATGCCATGGACAAATATGCGTAGCGTGGGATATATGACATAACTATCTGAGAGGCCGTCTAAAGAGTCTCCACTAGCATTGTATAGCTGATACAGAAAGACAGTACTGCAATCGTGCTCCAATTTCTGTGTAAACAGATCCTAATGCCAGTCAGAAATGGATGCTTTACAAATGTGGAAGCCCTGTCAGAGATTGTCTGAAGTGCTGGCAGCAGTTATTTCTGTATGTTATTCTCTTTACTGTTTCAACTGCATATTCATGCTGTGTGTTTGTCCCTCCCTCTGTGAGTTAGAACTTCTGTATGGTAATAACTGTTTACTGATTTCCAGAAATCCAGGTTGTTTGTTATAAGCTAATGTCTTGTCCAGGTTGGATCCTGGGAATGGGTTAAGACATGGTGGTTTTTTCTTGAAGATACGACTATTCCAGGGAAAAGCAATGGTTTGTTTGATAAGAATTGTGCTCTAAAACACCAAAATAACAGCTTTTTGGAAAGTCATAAACATGAGAAATTTAATGAGAAATAGGTTCTGCAATTAGGGCAGGCAGTTGTGCCCGTTCAGGGTTCTAGAATGGCTTTTCTTCTAATGAGGAATGGACAACTTCACCATTTTTAGCAATCACTTATCAAATGGCACTCCTAAATGGTATTTTTCTTACTTTATCTGCATGTCATATATGAGACTGAAATCGTCTTGAACATAAGACTGCCCACAATAGGTAATTCTATCCAGAATCCTTTCTGTCTTTATGCTCAGATGTCTGATTTATGTCTCTTAAAAATCTGTTGGAGCAAATACTGTTTTATGGTATTTTAAACTTTTATTGAAGGACAAGAAAACTCAAGAGCAGGAGTTCAGAAATTTTTCTTGATACCTATCTTTCTCAAGAGATTTTTAGTAGCTTGCTTGGTCACTGGAGGACAAATATTCCTCCCCATCAGTTTGAGAACACTGAATGCATCACTAGGGTACTGTGCATGGATGCCTAGTAAGAATTTCGGAGTCAATTGCTAAGTCTGCTCTGTTTAATATGTATCTGTGATTTCGTCTTATTACAGACTCTGGTAATGAGTAAACAAGAAAGCCAATACTCAAAACTGCTTTGATATTGGGTGGAATGGAATAGAGTAGATATGACATTAGATTTTGAAAATGATTTCAAGGGGATTCAGGAGAGCACAGACAATTAGCCATGTACATCAGGGAAGTTTGGAGAAAGTGTAAAATAAGCAGAATTAATGCTTAAAAGATAAAACTGTGTATTATTTAATACTTTCTCTAGCTCCTATAAAGCAGAACAAATCTGGCAGCTTTTTGAAGGAATCAGTGAGCCTGTGAATAATTGTATGGTTTAATTTTATTTCCAAAGTGCATTTTGAAAAAGTCCTTTTACTAGAAGTTCATAAAAAAGCTAAGCACCCATGGTAGAAGCACTGCCTGTTAGCACACAGGGAGGAGAGAGATTTGTATAAGTAGTCCTTGAGAGAAAACATCACTTTGGTACTTTTAAAATGAGCTTGTGCACAGTATGCTGTATGCTATTCTAATCCCTTTTGTACGTGCCATTTTAAAAAGATGGCTTGAAAGTTAAAAAAATAATAAGGGAACAAGATAAGTGTGATCAAAGGCATGGCACAGTTTCTGGGTGATGGATTATGTTCTCCAGCTTGGATGATTTGGCTAAGTGGAGGAATGTAATATAAGTTTTTTAAATGATGAGCTGCATGAAGAAGGTGAAGAGGGAGTAGTTGCTTTCGATCTCGTCTGGTGTAAGATCCAGATTTGTATCTTGTAATTCTGCTGAGTGATACTCTTAGAAAAAATGAGTGGTTGAGTAACTAAGCTGCTGGGCTATTTGTCAGAGGATGAAAAGCATTTTACATGGGTTTAGAACCTGAACAATTTGAACTTTTTTTGATGAAAAAATCTTCAAACAACTTTAATTACGAAGATACCACCCTGAGTTGGGGAAGTCTCAGCGCTGCAAACTGGAAACTGAAAGAATGCTGCGGGTGCATCAGTCTGGGCTTATTGTGCTCCTGCCATCCCTTATAGTCATTTGCTGTTGACTTCTCTTAAAAGGGAAAAGCCAGGGTGGTTCTTTTGTTCGGCCCAGTAGCCAACTTTAACTTGGTAACAATAAGCTTTGTTTGGTACTTCAAGTAATAGAAAATTGAGGGCAGCAGTAGGATTTATCCTGAGGGCTGTAGTTTTTGTTGAGGATGGGTGTCTTCAGAAGCTTTTAAGGAGCCTGTGTCCCTTTGAAGGCCAGTGATGCAGTTTTCCAGCCTGCCACTGAGAGTAAAATTTTCAGGAAGACAACGAATCTATTTGTAATCAGTAGATGAAATATACTGTGCCATCAGTATGCTTCAGCATAAAAATATTTTATCCTCTACCTAAAATTTGCAGCGTCAGCTTTTGGGATTGTACATGTTTGTATTTATGATTTCTAGCTCTTATCCAAATTTGAACTATTATCTGGCTTATGCTGTAACTCAGCGATACACCCTGAGCACTTCTGTCTTTGCAACTTTAACGGTTTCTGTGATTTACAGTTCATCTGTTTGTGTGAAACTGAGGTTTCATTACACAGACCAGTAGAAGGCTGGATCTTTGGTTCTGACTCTATGGATACTATTCTAACATGAGAATCAGTACCTATGTTTTAATAAGCTTTAGCTTTTTTTTTTGACTTGTTATGTAAGAATAAGTAAGATAACTGTTTTGCATGTAAAAAATTTTGGGCTGCAGTGCTTTGTAAATATTTTTCCTACTACTTAGGAAATTTTGCATTTTCAAAAGTCAGGCTTAATAATTACAACGGTTGGCAGACCTTTTCTTCTAGAGGACATGTCTTGGAGAATTATGGAACATGCTATGGACTGTGCTAACAGCATAGTCCAGCACACTTGGTGTGTTTGTTCTTGTGCGTGCACACTCTCTCTATCCTGAACTGTATTCAGGAGTGAATTTACATTATAATCTCTATCTTCAAGAAACATTTTGGGTAAACTGTGCTTCCATTGATCGTGTTAATATACATGGTGGCTATCATTATCTAGTGTCATTCTTACCTCCCTCCTGCCCTCATCTTTTTGCATAACTTTGAAAGCAAGGTGAACCAAGATTTTTAATAGGCGTTTGCTTAGAGAATCCAGGAGTATGTGAAAGAAGTACTTAAATGAGTGAAAAAGAAGAATTCAGGAGATCTCTCTGTGACATAACGAGGATAAGAAAACCGTTTTCTTTCGGTTGTTATTTGTTCGTGTGATACTGTGCTTGAACATACTAAATTGATCCATGGGAATTCTTAAAAATATGCATCAGTAGAGAAAATAGACATCCAAGTCTCTATGTCCATAAGATGTATATGGATTGCTTAGTGCATCCTCTATATTTAAAATCTCTGATCTGATTGGTAAAATCTTGTTAAAATGAGCAAATGACATGAACACTTTGTGTCAAAACTTCCATTTGCTTTTATAAATGTTTCTGATATTTTCTTCAGTACATTGTTGGTGAACAGTGTGTATGACCTGAAAAGATAAGAAGCATTGTGCCTCTGCTTGGCTGCAGTCATTATGCCAAATTACTGACAGTGTTTTTTCTTTTAGTTTGGCTGGCTCTGTTTCTCCTTCATGATAACATGAAAGATTGTTTTCCATTCCTCTTCAGCTTGCTGCTTCTTCTCTTAAAATTATCCCATCATCACCTATTTAAAGAAAAAGATGGGTGATTTTCTTCAGCTACTGCCTGCAAAGTCTCTCTCTCTCTATTTCTGTCTCTCTCCCCCTCTCTCTGGGAGGACAGTCCCAGTTAAATCTGTTATGAGCATTTTTCCAAGTTTTTTCCGTTTAGAATTTCTGTACCCTTAAAAAAATGTAAGGAATTACTTAATACTTTTTTGAATGTTTAGTGAAGTCTGTAATTTTAGTATTTTATTTTAAATTATAACAACTGGGTTTTGAGAAATCCTGCCAGACCTAGTTGTAGTTGCAGGGAAGTAGGGTGGTTATACCAGCTTTTACAGAATAAGTACAGACTACTAACACAAGCTGAAGCAAGTTTTGATCTCTTGTGACATTATGAAGTCCTAACCTTCTGTATTGTAAGTCGAAACTAATTATGTGTCAGTCTGAACTAGATATTATAACCATTCAGCTGTGAAGCAGGTTAGCACAGTTCACTGAAAGTGTGTTGGAAGCTATCTGAGCAGAACGTCAAGGAATTTAGGTATTGCACACCAGTGCATGAATTTTTATGTTTATCATGGATTCTGGTGTGTACCCATGCATACTTTGTCATATGTGGATGCTTACTGGAAAGTGTCAAGAACAGTGTTTAGAAAGAACAGGTATTTTATGTGAACTCCTTGTTTTCGTCCTGAAAATTTTTGTTACATTTCCTCATTTGAAACTTTGACCATCAATAATGAGCAAAAGACAAACTCTGAAATAGTCATAATTGAGAAAAGGATTGTCTTGGCTCAACAGCCCTGAGCAATAATTCATGCATTTTATGAGTTTGGTATGTTTTCTTTTTTCTGTTTTGCTATTTTTTCTTCACCTACAAGCACAAAAGAAGCAAGAATAGTGGGTAACAGAATACCTTTTATGTTTACAAAGTCCTTCTCATAGTTTCACAAACTCCAGAAAGTCAACTACAATTGTCACAGAAGAGGATATGTACAGCAGTTTAATTAGAAGGGAGGACTGGGGGAGCCGATAAAGATCTTTCCATTTTAGGTGAGTCAGCACAAGTAGAAGAGCGACCCCCAGCTGTGCTCATTTGCAGCCGAAATAATGAACAGAAAAATAAGTTGGCGAAAGATCAAATGTAGTGAAAAGCATATTTACCTGTTTTCAAATCAAGATGGCAGTTTTGGGTTGCATTTCCAGGTGTATATGGAGTAAATTAGCCTCTGGGAAAGAAAGTAGTTTCAGATTCATAGATCACAGTCAAGAGTTGCACTACCTGGGGAGAGACTAATGATCGAAGCACTTGTGTTTTAACTCTGTGTTGACTTTCAGTGTTAAATACAGGAACATTCTTTTACAGAGGATCTGTTACAGAGGAAATAATTAAATACCATGTTGCTGTACTTTGAGTGCAGTACTACTTTTAGAAACACCAGTTAACTTTGTTTAAATAAATAGAACAGTATATAAGCATTTTTGGGGGAAAAAAGTGAATACAGTTTTTGTTGTTAGAGTACGTTCTGTAAAGAAAGTGATTATGATTTCCTAAAGATGCTGTGTCCTGGATATTATCCATGACTAATACAGGTGTGTGTCAGACTTGTATAAAAGGCAGTGTTCCAGTGAGATAGTTTCTTTCTCCCTGAAATGAGACTACAATAGATCTGAATTGTGTGAGTCTTTCCATTCCTTCAGTTTTGGTGCTTTATTGCACTACAAGGATGTTCATGTTCTTTTTGAGAAATTATGTCAACAAGGTGAAATTGTTGCCTATTTTACTTGGTGATTCCTGTGGAAAATTAAAAAATTCAGAGAATTATTGTTGCTTCCTCATGCATACTGTTTTGGTTTATACATTGAGTTCTAATATTAATTACTGTGAAAGGGCTACTGCTACACCAGTAGAAAATTTTGCTATAATTTTTAAAATATCTACTACTGTGGTCAGGTACAAGTGATCAGAGAAGACAGTAGACTGTTTGACACTGTAAATTAATTGTTGGCTGATGTACTTTAACTTACAGAATTATTAGTGTATCATTTTGCCTTGTGAACTTTTAGGCTTCACACTTTATAGCAGTTTTATAGGATCCGAAGATTAAATTGCAATTCAGTTTTGTAAGTCAAATAAAACCTAAAAAAACTCCATGTGAATATAGTCAAGAGGGTCAATAAGACTTTTTTTGATTTTAAATAGAAAACCATATCAGGATACATAAAAATGAACTGATAGTCATCTCTTTTACTCTAAGACCAAGTTAAAATTTGAAATAAAGTCACAAAAAATTAATATTTCAATGTAAGTGAAAAATTTTGTAGGGTAATTTTTGGGATTACTCAGCTCCAATTGATAAAGGAATCACTCAAACAGTAGCAGTTGAGGCAAAACATTCTTTACCCTGCTTTTCTGTGTATGTGGTGATTACACAAAAAAAAAATTCTACATAGCAACTTCCTTTTAAAATATGTATGTGTAATTTTCTTTTCTTGAATCTCTCAAGAACCGTGGGAAGACAACTGTAACAAAATGAGCTGAATGGAGGGATTGTCAATTAAATATTCAGAAACATTGCTGTATATTTAAATAATGTCATTATTTTAAAAGATTGTTCACTTTGGATTTCAAGCAGAGATATCTTTCTTGCTCTCATTATTTAAAACTCAAGTCTATATTATAGAGCTGCAATCTGCAAATTAAAAATCCATTTAGAGTTAATCCATTCAAAGAAATATATGCAAATATAATGCCCTTTTAGCTACATAGCTTGTGTGTTAGATTTTGATTCATGATATTAACTGTAATCTTGGGTTCAGAACTGTTATGAGTACATTAAAACAGACTTTTGATTTTTTATGCTGCTTGAAGTTATTACTCTGCAGTTCTAAAGATCAAATTCTTTCCCTGTCTCTGATTATAGGCTAAATTTTCATATTTCCTACATTATTTGTAGAATTGTAAATTTATGAGAAAAAAATCACCTTAAAAATCTCTAGCGTGGCTCATTTTGGCATGTAAGATGAGGGCCTTTTAAAGTTACTTGGATTCTGCAATAAAGTAACTTCACTAGATTAGGGAGTAGAGAGCAATTGATGCAGGAATAGCTATACAGAATATATTGTTAGAGGTGGGGACTCACAGGACTGTACAGTGTGATGGTTTACTATTTTACTGTAGAAGCAGACCTAGGAAATGTAGACACAAAACAGAAACACCATAAGAAAACAGAAAAATACGTGGATTTAGATAAGTAATTGAAAGAAAAGAAACCTTTTTTGCTTTTCTGCAGCTAATACTTGTATATGGTCTCCTCTTTAGGATAACTACACGTTTGCACAGCCAGGAATTCAGAAGAAAGTGAAGATGTTGGAAGAACTTGTTAGTCGGATTGATGGTAAGTCTCAAAGGCTAAACGAATTTCTAACTGATGTTATACTGAAAGTGTTTAGTTAAAATGTTTGCAAGAAAAGCCAACATCACTGCAGTCACCTGCGATGGTGCAGTAACATCGCCTTCCTCAGGTGAGGCATCATCATTAGTTTGTGGCACACTGGCCTTTGCGGATCACTGTCATGTATCATTTAAAAGAAAGCCACTAGAGCATGAGCCTCTTTCATTACTTTTTATTAAGGCAATATAATCAAAATTCAATGGCAATTTCCTTGCAGCAGAGTAATGACCACATACAAAAGGCAGCCAGTACTCATTTCACATTAAGCCTCAATGGTTGTAATGCGGGCAAGTCACAGTGGTTGTTTATGGTTGTCCTTCGGCACTATGTTTTGTGCCTTTGTGCATCATTTTGCTATCTGGAATACCTGCATAATTTCTCTGTGGAATCCAATTAATTATGAACTCTGGAAATAACACCTTTAATTTTATAGATAGATTACAGTATGTGCAGGGGTAATTTTAGATTATGCTTTCATGTTTTAGCAGTGCACTTTGAAATATTTTCTACCTTCATCCTTAAAATAATTCCTTTCGTGAAATGCTGACTGTCATATAGCTAGAACAGAGTTTAATTAAATGAAATGCAAGAGATAATGCTTGCCCATTCTAAACATACTCTCTTGATAGTTTGTTAAATTAATGAACAGAGTATTAACAAAATGTTGCCAAGCAGAACCAGGTATATATTTGCGACACTAGGCTGTCAGTGATGAATTAGAAAAAATATTTCTTGTGTAGCTTAATATTTGATAATCTTCTTGGAACCATTAATTCCCTCTTTTTGTTACATATACGGTGAAGGTTTTGTTGTGCCAGTGGTGGCCATAGGAGATTTTGTCTGCTTGTCTGTACATCTTTAATATTTGATAATAGTCTTTGTGCTTTTCTAGAACATTAAAGTATTTTTAATGATCATAAACCAAGGGCAGGAGAACAGTGTTTGTGTAATATTACATTATAAACTTAAATGTATGTAAAAAATTTTGTTGTAGATATATTTTTTTTTAAATGCAAGTGAATATGAAAAATATAAGGGCGTATTTCTGTATATTGGGTAGCTAAATATTTATATTAAAAATAGAGTTGAATCAGTGTATTTTGTTACTTCAAAAATAATCTAACTTCTTGTAATGAGACTTTTTATATGTAATTTTAGTCTTGTGCCAATATTGATGTTTGTATTTCAGAAACAAATGATTATATATTAAATGAAGTGTATAATTAAAATTCCTATAAATAGACTTCCTTAACTTGGTCAGTGAACATTTATATAAACAAATTGTTTAACCAAGTTTTTAAAACTAAAAATAGCATTTTGATATCAACTTCATTGTTTGATTTAATAAAAATATTAAGTATGATACAATATATTACTGTTTAGTTTAAGGAAAAAAGAAATCCTGAAGTCTTATTTATACCTTCAGTGCTTTAGGGATATAGTTAAATAATTTCTCTCAATTATTAAGTTTAGGAAGCATTATTTTTAAAGCTTCACACTTTAAAAGAATAAGTCAATTGTAGGAAATAGTTGTGTCGTCTTACATTGTCCTTTGATCATCCTTTGTAACTGAAAGTAAAGTGTGGGTTCCTGTTTTCTATCTAATACAAAATAAAGTTGTGAGGTCTTTATAATTTTTTTGGTAGTTTTCAGTAGACATAATGAGTGTTTGCTAGTAAATATTGATGGAAATTTAGAACTGCTTAGGTTATATGGGGCCTCTGGAAGTCAGTGTTCCAAGCCTTTGCCCTTGCCTCAATCACTCTGTCTGATGGGACGGGGCCAATTTAGATCAGGCTTTGTGGAGTCTTGTCCTGTTGAGTTTTGAGTGATTCTAAGGATGGAGATTCTGCAGCTTCTTTGGGTAAGAATATTGGAAGTTTGACTACTTCCACTGTCATTTTTTTTTAATATAAATAATTATTTTTTTTAAATGGAGCTTATGTGTACCACCTTTTATTTTATCTCAGTGTACCTCTGAGAAGAATTTGGCTCCATGTTCTCTACATGCTCCCATTAGGTAGTTATTCATAGCAGCTATTCATAGACTTCTTTTTAAAGCTGAGCAAACCCAGTTCTATCAACCTCCTTTCACGTGTGAAGTACTCCAGCTTCCTCTGCTCCCCACTGGGCTTGCTCATGTGTGCCAGTGGCACAGAATTTGAGGTAATGCTGCAGACATGGTTTCCCAAGTGGCAAATACAGAGGAAGAATCACTTCTCCTGACCTGTTGGCTTCTTTCTTGCTTAGAAAGCCCAGCATATATTAGGCCTTGCCTTCTGCAAGGATATTCTTGGGTACAGCCTGTTGTCCACGAGGATCCCCAAGTCCTTCTTGGCGGAGCTGCTCTCCATCAAGTTGTGCCCAGTCAGTGCTTGTTGAATGAGACTATTCCATCCCAGAGAGAGGACACTTGCCTCTCCTGAACCTCAGGAGGTTCCTCTTAGCCATTCCTTCAGCCTACCAAGGCTCCTTCAAATAGTAGTCCTCACTTTCAATGTGTCAAGCACTCCTCCCAATCTGGTATCATTTGCAAACACAGAGTCTACTCTGTGCTATCATTAGTTTTTAACAAAGGTATTGGCCCCAGTGCTGACTCTGGAGGGATACCATTAGTAATTAGTTGTCAATTGGACTTTATATTGCTGATCACAACCGTTATAATACAGGGGTACAGTTAAAAGTTTTGGATAGTAAAGATACACATTTTTCAATATTCTTTGGGCTGTTTCTTTTTGTCTAGAAGACTGTCCACTCAATTTCTTTCTTTTGCAAGAAAAGCACACCAAAGTATGTGTAAGATTAAAATAAAGTTTTAGTTGTTAATTAGACAATGCTGGTTGTGTACTGCAGTTATAACCTTTCGGATGCCTCAGCTACGGGATCCTGAACTTGTTGGCTTTTTGGTGGAATCATGACATAATTTGATTGAATATTGTGGTTTAGTCTTCATTTCCTTTTTGCTTTTGTCTTTTTATACTGAGTTTGCTATACTGCAGTTAAGGGGAAATGTATGGTTGGTATAAATTCAATGGCTTTGCTTTTTAAAAAAGCACCTCATGATCTGTATTTGCTGTACTTATCCTAAGTACTCATTAAGGTTACTGTGCAAGAAAATAATATTTGTGTTGGTACTGTGTCACATTATTTTCTTGATGCTGGGTAACTGCACGGTGAAGGGAATCTTGGTGTAGTAAGTAGCTGTGTGAGTGGTTGAAGCTTGTACTGCTTCTTTGCTAATAGTAATGGATTACCAGTGTATGAAAGGTGATGCTTGTGCTTTGGAGAGTGCTAATGCATTATGTCAGTGATTCAAGCAACCTTCATTAACACAGCCTTGTGGATCACAACTCCCCTTAAAGTAACTGTCCTTGTGTGTACACTCCAGAACATTACAGAAGACTTCAAACAGCCAAAATACTCTCTTAATTTAATCATAATCTCATTCTGCTTAAACTCCAGAAAATAATTTTTGATGAATTATGTTTAATGGAATTTTTTTAGTTTGTTAATAGAATATTGTTATAGATGAGATGGAGTTTGAAGATAAAATATTATTCAATCTCATTAGTCCTCTTGTCATCATCATTCAGATTTTTCTCGGAATTATATAAAAAAATTGAGAGGAGGATCAATAATATGAGGAATCTCTTATAACTAATTATCTTTTCTGTTCCCTATAATACCAGTAGAGCTTCTCTACTTGAAATCATCATGAACCACTTCTCATGGTGTGTAAAAGGTCGTACTCACGTGGCATGCTGTCTTCCACTTTTGCTTCATTTAGGCTAGAAAGCAAAGAGACATGTTGTAGGAATACCCATATTTATTCAGGATTTGTGTTTCCAGAATTTACAGGTGCTTAGCACTTGGCTGGTTTCATGCTTGGAATAGTCTCAACTTCTTCAATTTACTGTAAGACAACTGGTAATTACATGAGCGTTTGAGGTAGCCATTTGGAGAAGGCTGAGCATTTGTAGATAAAAGTAGTCTGGGGATTCCATAAACATTGATAAAAGATGTTAAAATCATGAAGCATTCTCTCCAAATTAGCAATAAGGCAGTTCTAGGAAAAAAAACTTAGCCTATTATAATGTTAAATGTATTTTTTATATATGTTGGCTTCTTAGTGTATTACAGAAAATTATAAAGGCAGTATTGACAACTCAGTATAAATATTCTGCATCTCATGTGAGGATAAGTTTGAAAAGATTTTTTCTGCGTCTTTTCTTGAACAGCTCAGCCCAGGTTTTGCATTTATGTTTTCCACAGTCTGATCTTATTTTTTCTTGTAGATAAAGAAATTCTGTGTTATTACTGTTTCACATTCTTTTGCCAAAAATCACCATTTTTTTTGTAGAATTGGCCCTTGAATTTTAGTAACAAGAGATGGAAAAATGCAGAAAATGATTAAAAATAGTTGTAATTAAAAAAGCCCTTATTGTTGCTGTATATACTTTCCCACTTCTCTTGAAAATGGAAGTGATGGAAGAACACCTAAGAATATAAAATGAGTGCTGCATTTCAACTTTCTCATGAGGAAGTTTATCTAGAATTCAGCTACATTTTTCAAAGTTTCAGTAAAATTTCAGAATATCTGCTATTTCCACTGTGAATGCATCTTCTGATTGTTTGTTTTGGAGAGTTACCACAGCTATTCCTACATATGATGTTTTCACTGGGACAATTTCTAGTTTATATTTATTTTAATGTAAAAAAAAATTAAAAATTTTTAAGAGGGAGGTATTTTTAGTGCAAAATTTAAGTTGTTATATTTGGATTGCGTCGAAGAATGACTTTTAATAAATACTGAATTCTGTTGTTTGAGGAAACACTTAGTTATTCCTAAGTGCAGTTAAAATGCTATTTCACCTTTTAAAACCATGTTCTAATAATAGTTTTAAAAGTCCTATTTTTTTTATTGCTGCCGTGTTTTATGTGTGTTCTCATTCACATCAAATGACAGACAAATTAGATAATGCCTTTTGTCTTAATGTTCTGAGCAAATGAATCTCAACTCTGCTAATCATACTTTATTTACTTGTTTCTCTCGGGTTACAAATATCTTGGTTGGCAAGTTATCTAAAGTTCTGTAGATAATGCTACAACTAAGGACTTGTAATAAAGTACTTTCATGTTGTTGTCTTAAATTCATATTTTTGCATAGTTTTGCTACTCACATAAAATTTTTAAACATAACTCTCTTGTAAATAGTTATGTGTTGTGTGTAAATATGTGCAAATCAAGTTCTTCCTGAAATGTAGTCAGTTAAAATTTTTTCATTTTTATATGCATTTTTGTTTAACTACAGTGAAAGAGTTTATTTAATTGTACCGTTCTGTGTACTTCTCATGCTTTGAAATATTTGGTGTAGATATGCCTAAAAAGTTGGTTGATAAAGCTCTTAATATTTATGTATAATATGTTTTCTTATTTAATTGGAGAAGTTTATAAAACATCCTTCATTAGAATAGGATTAGTACTGGTGGGATTATCCTTTCTAGGGTCTGAGTTTATTTAAGAGCTGTGTGTTTTTTCTGGGCTGCTAAAGTTTAAAATGTCCAGACTTTACTTGGGATTCTTACAGTTTCTTCTCCGAATGTTGTGTGCATGTTTTGCATTCCGCACGTTCTTGTCCCAGGAGATAAAGGTGCCTATTCCCATAAAACTGTCCAGTGCTTCGAACACAAACGTTTTGCAGTTCTGCTCAGAACTTAATTTCATATGACGAGTTAAGCCAAAAAGTACTTAGAGATACCTAATGAGCAGTTTTAATACTTCCATAGTTTCTGAAGGACATTCAGTTTCTCTGCTGATTGAACTTTTTAAACTGCAGAGAAAATTGTTTTGGTTTTTTCTTTAGGAAAATCTGACTCTCAAAAAGGCAAAATATCAGCCAAGAGGAATACATTTTCTTATTAATCTGTTTACTGTTGTTTAATAAGAACTCACAGAACAAGTTATCTGTTTAATATACGTGATAGATATAGATTAATTTATTTGGTTTTTAATTTGAATCTTGGGTGTTCATACAATGAACTGATAATGAAGTTGTGCTAATAGATGACATTTGATCTATCTTTGTTACATATTCAGTCACACTAATGATTTTTTGGTTGATGGTTAAAGAATGCATAATTGTATGGGCAAAATTATGGTCATGTTTAATTATATGGTAAAACATTTTACTGACACCAATAACTTTGAATTAGGATTGTGCTGAAGTATCTGGAAAAAGAGCTCTAATTGCGGCAGTCGCAGAACTGGTATATTCTCAGCCGTGCGAAAGCATTTTGAATTGAAAATGGACATAGAATTTGTTTAGACCTTACTGCTGCTATTGAGAATGAGTGATTAATAAGGACCTTGTTTCTTGGTCCATCTTTATATGTCAGCTTGGTGCTGAAGTGATTAAAAATCTTGTAAGCGTTTCATAATTGTTTTAATTAATTTGCACTGTAAAGTTCTTTCACATTTTAATAAAGCTATTTTATTTAGCTCAATAGTAGTTATTTTATATCTGACTTTTTGGTTGTAATTACGATATTATACTTTAATCCACTTGTAAGTGCTGTTCACTGGGCGTTATAATTAATATATTTTTTAAATCATGTTTTTATGTTTTACTGTGGAGATTATATTTGTATCCTATTACAGAGTTCAGAAGTCTTAGCAAGAGTTGAGACTTGACTGTAAAATAATTTGTGAATTCCTGACTGCTGTAAGCACTTTAACTTTTAAATAGCCAAAAGGTACTATTTTCATGGCAAATTAAAAAAAGAAAAAAGGGAAGAAAAAGATGTTTCACATGATGGGGAATTTAAAAAGTGTCAGACATAAACCCTTTCATGAATGCACACAGTTATGATTTAGAAGAACAGGCTAGAGAAGTCCAGTGATGGTATCTAGTAGAAGTGTCTCATCAAACGTATTTTTCTCTGTTGTTCGTTTTACTCAGAATATTAAGTTTGAGATCCACCTGGAAACACAGGGATTTTTTTTAACTTTTAGGTAGAAGGGTAGATCTTTCTTGATTACTGCTAGATGTTTTTCTTAATATTTTCCTCCATTTGGTGTTACATACCACAGAATTGTTACTTTCATTTGATTCCGTGAGGCAACCAGGCCTTTCCTTCCCTCCTTCCCTCCTCTAGTATTTTCTTCTTTTGCTTTCGTATCAGTGTCTTGGGCTTTTCAGTATTAGAGTATATCTTTTGTGTGTGATGAAGATACTTCTCAGTTATAGCTATAAGCTGTATGTGTAGTGAGCTAAATTCAAATAGACCATTATCTTTAAATTGTAGGCCACGAGGAGAATGTAATTGGTAATATTTCTGGCTTTCTGCCAGTCATATTTTCATTTTTAGGACTTTTCAGTGTATTTTTTAAAATGCTTTTATTGTAATTTTTTACAGTGGACAATTTTAACCAGTTATAAAAAATAAACTAAAACTGGAACAGGATATAATCAGCATGTAAATATTTTACTTGGATCTCTACTATTACTTGAAGTGGATCTGTGTATCATGCTGAGATCTTGTCTTGAGGTGCACATCTTTAGAATGTCTTCTTCAGTCAGCAGAAACTTCTTTTGTAACTAATGTATATTAATAAAAGTTAATATACATAACTACTAATAACTCATTGCTAAGCTGTTGTCTTGACAGAATTACTTTTGTTCAGAATTTCATGTTGGGATTTTAAGCCCTTATCTGCATCTGGCAACATCTGGTGTTTAGATTTTACTTCAAACTCCTGCCTTTGTATCCGGTAAATATCCTGGCTTTGAACAATGAAGAAATTATTCAGAAGGAGAGAGAATTAGATTAAAAAGTAGCTTTCAATGGATAGAGTACTAAAAAAGAAAGCAGTCATTGACTGGTGACAAGGTTCTTTCTTTTGGGCAGCGAGGTTCCGTATGTGGGAATTGTAACATAGGGATGGAGTGCACCCTCAGTCATTTTGCACCAAGTCAGGTGGGAGTGTTGATCTGCTGGAGGGTAGGAAGACTCTGGAGAGGGATCTGGACAGGCTGGATCAATGGGTCAAGGCCAGTTGTGTGAGGTTCAACAAGGCCAAATGCCGGATCCTGCTCTTCGGTCACAACAACCCCAGACTGTGCTGCAGGCTGGGGCAGAATGGCTGAAACTGCATGGCAGAAAAGGGCCTGGGGATGCTGGTCTACAGATGGATGAACATCAGCACGCATGTGCCCAGGTGGCCAAGAAGGCCAGTGTAATCCTGGCTCGTATCAGAAACAGTGTTACCAGCAGGACCAGGGCAGTGATTGTCTGGCACTGGTGGGGCCACACCTGAAATCCTGTGTTCAGCTCTGGACCCCTCACAACAAGACAGACACTGAGGTGCTGGAGTGCATCCAGAGAAGGGCAATGGAGCTGGTGAAGGGTCTGGAGCATAAGTGTGACGAGGAGTGGCTGAGGGAGCTGGGAGTGTTTAGCCTGGAAAAGAGGGTCAGGGGAGACCTTATTGTTTTCTACAACTGCCTGAAAGGAGGTTGTAGCCGAGGCGGGGTTGGTCAGTTCTCTCAAATAACAAGTGACAGGACAAGAGGAAATGACAAGAGGAAGTTGTGTTAGGAGAGGTTTAGATTGGATATCAGGAAACATTTCTTCACCAGAAGGATTATCAAGGACTGGAACAGGCTGCCCAGGAAAGTGTTTAAGTCACCATCCCTGGAGATACTTAAAAGATGTGTAGATGTGGCGCTTAGGGACGTGGTTTAGTGGTGGGCTTTGCAGTGTTAGGTTAGTGGTTTAGTAGCAAGATCTTAAAGGTCTTTTCCAGCCCAAATGATTACATGATTCCATGGAAAACAGGAGTGCTAGCGTGTTTCTATAGCATGTTTTCATACGTTAAGGACCAATGCACAAAAATCATTGTGTATGCAAATGGCAATGCCAATAAGCTCCTGTGGCAAAGATTGGCTCATTATTTTACTTTCCTTTTGCTTTGGTATCAGAGCAGTTACTCTTGCACTTTTTAAGAAAAATTGTGTAGCTTTTCGTGAGAAATACTCACTTTTCTTCCTTTTGTTAAACTAAAAGGCCTCTTTATGAGAGATTGTTAGCTTACTTGCATTTCAGATAATTTTTAACACTTAGTGCTTTTTATATTTACAGTGAAAAATATAAAGTCTTGAAAAAATAGAGTTAAAAACAAAGTGCTCAGGGTATGAAATATGGCTAAAAATAAACTTTAAGTAATATTCAAAATTTCAAAACCAGGTCAAACATCAGAAACGATTGCTAGGATTGATAGGAGTCTTTGAGTAAAGGTGAACACCAAAAGGCTAATGTTCTGAAGTGATGAATTGTACAGATGGGTGTGGTCACACCATGCTGTACCACAGTAATTTGGCAGTTCATGCATAATCTTGCATTATTTTGTGATTCCTCTTTGCTTATGTGTAAGCTTGCTTAGAGACTTGTTTTAACAGCATCCTTCTGTCAGGAGAGCAGTTGAGTCATGCTTTAGTACAGGTTGTTTCTGTCCTTAGTGTTTATGCTATAATCATATATATTTTAATTTTGAAATCAGTGAAACAGCATAAGACGCTAACATTGAACATGAAGAATAAATATGTGTATGGGACCGTCTAGCATGAGAAGCATCTGTTTAAGGTGGCTGTGATCATTCAAAATAATGTACCAATAAGTGTATTTAATTAAAATATGGATAGTTATACATCGTTTTTGTCTACAGGTTACCTATTTTTGACAGTATGCTACTTTGGAATGCATCTCTATAATGTATTTTATTCTTTAATCAGAAGCCTTTCTTCACCCAGACCTTATGTGTAGATTTATTGAAAGTGTTGGGAAACTTACTAAATATAATTCTTATTTCTTTTAAATTTTGATTAAAGAATTATTTTTTTAACTGTAAAATAATTTTTCTATCAGAAACTGCAGTAGAAGTAGTTTTTATAAAATACTTGAAGTCTTAAAGCTGACAGTAATTATATATCTTCTTGTTCATTGCGCATACATACTTATTTTCATTGAAATGGAAAATTTAGATTTAGATTATGCTGGTCCAAATTACCTTTATCAGCAAATTAGCCTCTACTTACAATTACTTACAAAGTAGGAAGATTTAGCTTCTTTACTCAATGCATCTTCTATTCCAGTCTTGCATCAATTAGGTATAAAGCACAGAGTTTAGTAATCCATTTTTCAACTTGTTTAGACTAGAAAGCAACTTTCAAGAAATTCATTATGCCCATTAACTACCATAGTTGAAATATCACAACTGGCACAATTTATTGTTCTTCATTACTTACTTTTAATGGCTACAAGCAACTAAATGAAAATTGTTTCTGCTGTGTGAAGAACAAAAATTTTGTGAGTTAGTAACTTTGCGTAGAAATAAAACTTTTTTTTGCATCCTGCTTGATGTACTAGATTATCAAATCATAGTAGTCTGCAATCTAGATATCTAAATGTGACATTCAGATCATAAATTTAACCTGATATCTCTCTTCAGTATATTCAGCTTGCAGCTAAATTTTTCTAAAGCAAAGGCAGACACACAATAGTAATTCAGCATTTGGCGTGAATAAGTGATCTAATAATGGTGCAGGGGGTGGAGAACTGGCAGAGGACACAGCTCAAAGGGTTGTAGTGAGTGAGGCTGCATCTGGCAGGTGATCATTCACCAGTGATGCCCTTCAAGGTTCAATTCTAAGGCCAGCTCTGTTCAATATTTTTGTCAGTGATTGGATGCAGGAGTTGATTGCACCATTACCAAGTCTGCAGGTGATACTATACTGGGGGGTACTCGTTACTCTTGAGGGACAAGATGCCTTGCAGAGGAATCTTGTTAGATCAGAGCATTGGGCAGTCATCAATGATTTATTTAAGATTTGAAAATTTAACAAGAACAAATGACAAGTTCTCCGCCCATGATGCTGTAATTCTGAGCACAGGTATAGACTGGGAGAAGAGTGGCTGGAGAACAGCCCTGAGGAAAGGATCTGTTGTGTCCTGGCCAGGAGGGCAAATCCCATCCTGGGGTGCATCAAACACAGCATCACCAGCTGGTCAAAAGAATTGATTATCCCACTGTATTCTGTGTTGGTGCAGCATCAACTTGAGCACAGTGTGCAGTTCTGGGCCTCACAATTTAAGAATTTGTCTATATTTGTTTATATTGTGGAAGGGTATGAATTTAGGAACATAGATACCAAGTCTGCTGAAGACTGCTTTAGCCACAGATAAATGGAGGCTGACAAGTGCTATGGAGAAATACCAGTGCTCAATACATTTTCATTGGTATTTATTTTCAGCTATCATTGGAGACAGGATGTGATAAGTGGACCTTTGGAGTTGTGTGTTGTGATGTCTTATTTTTAAATAAAACCCTTATTTTTGATTGTTTTTAAAATCTAAAAGATTTCTACTTCCAGCTTCCGTATTGAAACAACTGTTTTATATTGGCTGACGCTTTCATATAGCCAAAAAATACATCCTGAGGGGAAAAAAAATTGAACAGCTTCAGTCTTTATTATAATTCAGTAACGCTTAACTTCTGTTACCTTAATTTCTAGGTAATGTTTCCTGTAATAGTGCTGCCATACTCTTGACATTATTCTTTTAATTTATTTAGTGGTTTGGTGCCTTTTTAGGTATTTCTTAGATATGTAAAGTTTGGAAGATGAGCATTTACTCATAGTTTTAGCTGATAATATACCTCTGTGAATGTGGATGAAGGGATGATTTGGGCAGCAAAAATCTCTAAAGAATGTATTTGTATACAGAAGGACAGTAGGAATGTCTTATTTAGGCTTTAATAAAGACTTCTTGTCATAAATTTGTCCAAAATAAGACATTAGCATTTTTTCAGTGTTTGTCATCTACACCATGCTAATATCGTATTTGAGCCTGTTAACTAAAGCCTGTTAACAGAATGTCTGTGATCCTTTTTGGAGAAAATTCTGCTCAATATAGACAAGCCATATAGTAGATTAGTTCTATTAGCTCTAGCAATAACCTTGCAAGTGACTATTACAGCTTTCAAACAGTGTAATGTTCTACAATAAATACAGTGTGTGTGGGTACTGGTTTAGAAACCATTGATTTGTACTGGTTTTATTTGCATTTATTTGTAATACTAAGAAATTGTTTAAGCTGCAAATTAGTTAAGCTTTCTCACTGTATTTCCTACACATTAATCTCACTTTTTTTTCCTCAAAAGAATGCAACCTTTATATGTCCTTTCCTTATATTTCTTTGCTTTCTTAATTTAATAATGAGGTTTTTTTTTGATTGCCAACATTTCATTTTTGGAGGCCATTATGTTAGTTGGAAACTATGTTTCTTGTAGTCTTGCCCCAAATAATTTGTAGCCTAAGAAAATAATGAGGATATATGTACCTAATAATTTCACATTATAACTTTGCATATTTTTGTGATATATTGTAAAGCTCTGATCTTAATGTTTTCTTAAGGTAGTGCAACTCAGACCAGTTATTTAATCCATCTAGTGGCAGAAAGATCAGTAGTGTAATGTTTAACTAATTTGTATTTTCAGAGTTCTCATTTGGTTAAGATAATTTGCATGCACAAGTTATTTTGCACTACCACAAGTTATTTCCATGAGATTGGAGGAGTATTTTATTGTTTTAGACAGTGCACTTGATACTTCAAGACTTCAGAAAAGTTGCAGTAAAATACCTGTTTATTCTGTCTTCAGAACAAGTTCATAGGCACTTGGATCAGCATGAGGTGAAATACTTGCAATTTGCTTTCCGTTGGATGAATAACTTGCTGATGAGAGAAGTCCCTTTACGGTGTACCATCAGATTATGGGACACATACCAAGTAAGTACTTTTTTAAACCTCCATAACTCTGGTGATGTGTTTTGGACATGCCAGTATCTTTGTGAGTGGTTTTTCTTTAACTTTTTGCTTTAGTGTCTGTCATCTGAGAATTACCATAATAGGAGTAAAAACCTTCACTGATCACCACTACTTAGAAACATTTAATGTCTTCGGTCTTCTTGCCCTTCAAAGCCAAGCACTTGATGTCATGATAGTTTATAGTACTAAAATGGACACTCACTCAAAGTTAGTGTCAATATTCCCTTCTGTCTCTTCAGAGAAGCAAAACATTGAATTGTGCTTAATCAATGCCCTCCATTGATTCTGAGTTACAGGCTTCTTATTGTCCCATCTGCTTAACTACTCAATCCAATATTAGCTTTCAATCTTCAGTTCTCAGCAATTGTCCTGTGTCATGTCTTCTGTCTTATTGTTTGTCCAGATAAAACTCTTTATGTTGCTGACCTCTTGTTGCGGTAATTATTTTTCCTCAATTATTTCTTTTCCCATTGTCAAGAGAAAGAATTGATATTTGAGAAAAGTGATTTACCCATTCTTAGTTCTGTTACTTGATGTTCCAGTAGCTTCTAGTTGCAATTTTTTACTATAAATTGCAATGTTGCAATTTATAGTCTAGTTGCAATGTTTAAACTATATGTCCTTATCTACCAACTTTGTTGTTGAAGTTAATGGGGGAGGGAAAAGTAATACTTTAAATTCCATAAGAATTTTCAACTGGACTAGTTAGTAAATATGAGACTAACTCATAATTTATGCCTTGTAAAGAGATGTAATGTCTTTAAATATCATTGTCTTTATATCTACTGATTATGTAGAAATGTTCACTTTAATGCCAGAATGTCTAATTAGACCCTCTATGCAGACCTGTAACAGAGGGTGAAGAACTGCTTGCTCTTCATTTAATGAGTCCAGTAAGTTTTTTCAGTGAAGTCTGGTGGTATCCAACTCTGATAAGAACATGTTAAGAAATGAGGAATCTATCAGTTCTACTGTTAATCTGTTCTAAGAGGTGGTATCCTTGCAGAATTTATTTGGTTGCTCATCTTCAACAAATTTCTGAATTGAACATGGCTATTGTTTCTATCTGAGGTTCTTTTGCCTCCTTTGTTTCATTATAATATCTGTTACTCATTGTGGTATCTGTTATTACCTGATGAGTTATGCCAGTGTAAAATATTTATTCTTTATGAGACCTTTCTGATAATTTGAAAGATTGAGCTATTTAAATGTTTTACTGTAACTAATTTATCTCTTTTTGAATAATTTTTGTTGCTGTTGCTGCAGTATTTCTAGCTCCTGAAGGTTTTTTACCATGCTAACTCTAGCACTGCATTTGGTACGTGATCATTAGCCTTATCTATGTAATAAAATAATGTAAGAAAGCCTCCTTAATCCAGCTAACCACCCATATGTGCCCCAAAAATAGATGTTTTTGCCAGAATTTCCATTTGTGCTCATCTCTGAGCTATGATTCTATGATAACGTAGAGAAATTTCCTTTGAAAACCAAGACTGAGATTAATTTCTTAAACTATTGCCATGCTGGAAGGAACCCTTTCTCATTGCTATTCCATAGGCACTTCTCAAGTTACACTTCAATGGGATCTTTATCCATAATAGGTGTTTCTGATTATTTAATTCTAATTTTTAAAAAAATCTGATATATTTAAAGTAGTATTTAAAAGCTTAATGCTTAAATCTTTGCATGCAATTTCCAGCTATATCTTTTAAATCAAGTTTTCTTATATCTAAATACCTAAATGAAATTCTTATACCCAGAGTGGGGACTATTTTTGTATATTAAACAAGTTTAAGGAATGATTCTGTGTTTTGACTCAGCAAGTGCAGCAGAACTGTACTGTGTTCTAGGTTTCATTATTTTCATAGATTGTTCTGTATTCATGTCTTGTCTAGTGTATTTCAAACCAGTAAAGCTATCTTAATGTAGACACCTCTATTACCAACTCTTTTTCTGAAACAACCTCAAGCAATTCCTCAAGCTGCTAATCAGATTTCAGTTGTGCTTATACTACACTAATTATCAACCTATAATATGGATCTTTTTACCCTGATACTATGGATAATAAATGCAGTGAATCTGCAAGAGCCGGTAAAGTTTGTGCAAAGTTTTTGCTAAAATATTAAGCAATAATGTTACAGATTTTTACCCAACTTGTCATTAAGCCATTCTGTTGCTTGTGATTTCTACCTTAATTGTTTACAACTGTATTAGCAGTGATGCTTTCTGAATGGAAAACACTTCAGAGACGGAATTTGTTCAGTTGGTTGTTTTGTCTGTTTCATATTTTTAACTCTAAAGCCTGCTATAGGCCAAAATTTATCTCTCATTTAGAGATATATTGTTAAAGAAGTTTTTCAGAGGATTTAGCTATGGATGGACCTGTGATGTTGGATTTGAAAGAGAGATGTAAAATGAGTTAAGGCAAGAAATATAATTAGCTTTCCAGGTACAGATGGGAGGAACAATCCTACTAATAATTGTAAGGGCTGGATAGATGCTTAACTCCTTTTCTCCATGTACTCAAAGGCTGATAATCTTGTTATCAGGCTTGCTTTTGCTACCTCATGTGTCCTAAAGCAGTAAATTAAGGAAATATGAGAGTTCTGCTTAGATTTACACAGTTTTGCCATCTTCTATTTCAGTGGGTACTTAGGATGTGCCTGTACTGACTTTTACCTCCTGATAATCTTGAACTGCTGTAAACAGAAATAGCTTTACCTGCACTTTAAGTTCAGAAAGGTGAACTAGTCATGTTGTAATGTAACATCAGCAGGAACTACAGGCATTCATCCCTACACTGTTGTTGTAGGGCTTTTGCTCAGACTCTACCTACCTTGTGGCTCTTGGGAAGGGATGGGGCATTTTGAAGGCCCTGTTTACAATCATCTCTAGTCCCAGTGTGTGTCATAATGTGGGAATGACATAGGAGCAGCATCAGAGGAGGGTTCAGGGTGGGTGGAACAGTCAGATTCCTTCATGTGGAAGGAATAGGAAGGCAGGTGGGGCTGTCAGATCCCTTCATGTCTGCACCAGGAGTGCATTCTGGCTCCGTTTCCTGCAGAAATCCAATGAATAGAGGACAGTGGCACCTCTTGAAAGAAAGGATCTGCTGCTGATGTTTTCACAGAAAATAAAATTTTTCTTTCTTTTGTCTTCCTCTCTCCTCATTAAAGCTGAAACTATGCCTTATTTCACCAAGCTGCCTGTTTTCCTCTGTTGCAGTGGAAAAATAAATACTGTGCTGTTTCCAGCTTAAATTCTAGATTAGTGATTCTCACAGCAGGCCCCAGTTTCTCATGAACTGCAGTAGAGGGTTTTCAGGGTAATAACAGCACACTTAAATAGTCTGCTTTTTGTGTATTTCCCAGTGTGACAGATAACTGCTGTTGGCTGGAGGTGTTAGAACTGCATTCTGTCTCTCGATATTTGTTACTGTTCCTCCACTGACTTTGGTGAGAATAGAATTGGACACTTTAATGATGTCCACCTCTGCAGCAGAATGTATGGTAGTAAGAGTACTCTAGCTGGACTCATATTCTCTGTCTAGTTTCATTTAGGATTCATCAGTCATTTGTTAGGGCGTGTGGAGTAAATCACTGAACATATCCAAAATACCTGCACTTGAGCTACTTAGAGTTGAGGGGAAGAGAAATTTGGAAAGGTTCCCGAATCCTCGCTTCAGTAAATACTCTGTCATTCAGTAACTGTATCTATGAAATCCACTAAAATACGTCACTGTTATCTAAAGAAGAACTGTGTAAAGTAGAAAAAGTAAAGACATTATGCGTTTTGTTTATGCAGGATATGTTGAGAAAGCTTTTTAGCTGTAAGTATTTAGTTTGATTTATTCTTTAACCTGAATTGCATTTTAATGAGTGAATTATCCCACTTCTTCACTTGTTTCAGGCTTTGTTTTTGTTTTTGTTTTTTTTATATAAATGCAGTAAATACCTTGTAAATTCTTTCAAAATAGAATTTGCTTGTTAAGTTATAAGCAAGACATTTAAAATTTAAATCCATAGATCTGAAATTGATTAATATGATGTTCATGTCCACAAACCAAAATAGTGTAACATAAGACCTGAGTTTTATCTTTTATTATATCTTGCCTTTTTATCTTATATGTTATCATCTTTTCTGGCACAAAGGATTGGTAAAATGAAGTAGCGTGATGGCTGAATTATTCAGGATATATAAGTGTTTAACATATTTCTATGGACTTACAAAATGCAAGTTAGTTTTATATTTGGTCCTTGACAGAAGGGTGCTTTGGCACTATTTTGAAGATTGCTTTACTATTTGAAGCTGACTTTTGTGGGTTTGTAACTTTAACTCAAGATTCAACATACTGTGTTAGAAAAGATGGAGATGTCTCAATGCTCAGCATTTGTGCTGTCTTACTCTAGATAAATACTTTATATGCTTACCATCAAATCTCAGAAAGTATCCTTTCTTCAGACTAAGACATTTTATTGAAGTTTCCATTGAAGTTTTTATTTTCATTTATTTAAATTCTTAAAATGTGTGTTGTCCTTCAGGCAGTTTTAAGATACACTGTGTTTATGTAGCTGTGTACTCCTGTGTTGGGGGATAGGAAGCAATGCCATTACAGTGGTGGCATCCGTTCCCAATTCTTCATCCTTGACTAGAAATGGCAATACAGGACTTGAATGTCAGTGCTTGTATACGAATACTTAGAGCAGAACAGTGTTTAGAACTGCTTAAATACGGAGTTCAAAACTACATTTGATTTGTAGGCAGTTTGCAGCTGGAAGAAAGTCTCTAACAATGCCACTAATCATCCTGATGCAAGATAACAAGGTGTTATACTGACTGGTGTTTTAAATAGGATAAGAATTTTCATAGACATATTAATTTTATTTATTTTTCATGTAGAATGGAGTGCATGTATTTTTCATTAAAATGTTTACCTTCTGATCTGATGTTCTTATATAAATTACCTTTTTGTGCTGTCTTTTGTGCAGTGATTTCTCTGTGTAACTCACCACAGTAGTAGTACGTAATTTGCGGAAGAGACACCAGCACAGGTTTAATAGCTAAAAACTTGCTCAGAAAAAAAGAAAACGGAAAAGGAAAATTAAGTAGCAGCTATGTATGTTAGTTTCCAATTCTAAATATGTGCTGTTGTATGCTGTGTGAATATTTAGAGTTGAAGTGGACAGCCTAGTATTTTCACCTGCCAGGAGACCTTTTTGTTTCGTACCATTTAGCTGAGTGCTGTATTGCCAGCTCACCAGTAAGTAGCTGATGCAGTTGGCATGAATAATGCACTCAGACTCATTTGAAACACAAAACCAGGGAGGTGACATAGGTACTGTTTACAGTGCCCCGCTGTCCCACTTCACAGCATTGCCCTGTTCTTGTTTGAGGAAAACTTTAGTGTTACCAAGGTACCTTAAGGCTTACTGTGTAAAATTAAGCACAAATGAAAGAATTTATAAAATCCTACCATGTAAAATGCAAAATAGTTACAAAGATTAACAAAAGACACAGAAACAAAGCAAATAGTAACACTGATAGAATTTGACAGTACTGGTGAGTTGATTTACTGTCTGGCTGCTGCTTCTAGTTTCTGTTCCCCTCAGCTCCTTGGCAGTATCTGTTAGTTTTCTTCACATTAGGGAAGTGAGGAGGCTGATGAGTACCGCAGCTGGTTCAAGGGAGAGAGGATGAGAGAGAAGAGCTGTGATTTCAGCCCTAGTGTTAGATCAGAATTATTGCTTGTCCTTATTTGCCATCTTTGCTAAGAAGATTTTCTTCTTTGGTAGATGGTACATTTCTCAGGTTGCATCCCTTAGACAAACTTCAGTAGGGAGCACCTGTTGCTGGTGGAGCCTGCTGGCTTGTGTCTTTCTTCCTGAAATCCTGCAGGTGTGTCTAGAAAAAGACATTTTTCTCCTCCTTGACATTTATTCTTTTTTCTTGATCAAGGAGACTGATGCTTTCTTTACCCAAAATAAATGCTATTTTTTTTTCTGGAAAATGTAGATGTATTATCACATGTAGTTGACCACCATTTATATCCTTCCCTTCTTCAAGGAAGGCTGAAGTGTATTTTTCATTTCTTTGACTTAGTGTTCATTTTTATTTTTATGAATCTCATATGGTTTATTGACCAATATGGTAACAGACATATTTGTTTCCCATTTATTTGTTCGTATCATTTATGTAGCTCATTACTAGCTTTTGATTAAGGGTATTTTGTTTAAAAGTAGGCATCTAATGTTAAGTTTTAAGAAATAATATTGGTACAATTCTCCAGGAGTGCTGAGAATCCAGCCATCTTATTAAGCTCATGAAAAACTGCAGAAGCACAGGTTTTCTCTTTATCCAAATGAAAAGTAGATGTCTAAGTGTAGGGATTTATTAAAATAAAATTTTGGTTACATAAATTGTAACACCACCACCTCTTCCTCTTCCTTCACTCTGCCCTCCTTTAAAAAAAAAAAAAANACACCTAAAAAGGGGGAAAAGGTTACACATAATAATGATTTTTGTCTGCCCGTAAGTCACTGGAATTTAGAGAGTGTTCAAAAATGCAGTTATAGTTTTTTCCTATGTTTCTATTTTTCACATAGACTCAATCAGAGAATTTCGTTCCCTGAACATGAGAATGATTTAAGTGTTTTCCAGTAGAGTTGTCTTGTGTTTAGTGCTTATTTAAAAAAAACCCCAAAGAACAATTAAAGTTGAAACTGGATTAAATTCATCAACAGACACTGTAGAATCTATAAAAGAAAGATATTATTACTACTCTGGTCTCAATCAAAGCCTTAAGCCACCTGAGACAAGAGACTCAAAATACAAGTACTGAAATCAAATTTAATTTTTCATGGCCAGGAATTTAGAGAGTGTGAGACCTCTCACTGTTCCAGTCTGGTCTTTTTGGACCACAAAGATCCTTGAACCAGATTAGGTTAAGTGAACAAAGGCAAACACTTAGAGTGAGAGCAAAACAGTGGGGAAGGTACATACCCTCCCATCTTCTACTTGCAAGCTTCATTATATATTTATCTCTTACACTGATTTTTTTAAAATGCCAGTTGAGTATTATTAAATATGTATCTAATTGTTTTGAAGTATACTGCTTAAAATATCGTGTGGCAGTGATTTTTTTGCGATTTCTTTATGCAGTGTGGAAAGAAATTTTCCTTCTTTGATTTAACAAGAGATTCTTTTGAATTCACTTCCACTTATTTCTTTGATGATGAGAAATTGTGTCAAATCATTCTTTATTCACTTCCCACATCAACTGTCTCAAAGCTGTTTTCTATCTCTGTATACAATCACTGCTTTTACAAGCTGAAAATATCTGTACTTAAAAAAGCCATTTCATGTGCTTTTTGTGCTTATTTCTGTTGTGTAGTAAATGGGAACTTCTTTAAGAGATGAGAACACCATGGATTCATAAATGAGATTTAAGTTGTTTCCTATTTTTTTATTTCTTTATAATTTTTCATGCCTTTTCTCCTGTGAAAAGTGAGTACTTCAGGTAATTGTTCATAGTCCAACTTGACTGTCTTAGAGGTTCATGTCATGGATGACATCAGATGTTTATGCTTTGCAGTGTTTTTACTTCTGTGTGTATATCCAGACTGAATTTCAATTGTCATTTTATTGTTCAGTAGCACAACAGCTTTCTGAAACTTGAAGCCAACTTTTTTTTACCAGTAAAAGCTATTCTGAATAATTTTGCATCTCTACCAAACTAATATTTTTAAAGACCACTTAGTATTTTCATGAACAACACAGATGCTATTCTGTTATTTTTGTCCTTTTAATTCAGGAACACTTTCTCTCTCATTTGACAATAACTTAATTTTAGAATCTGGCTTAGTTACCTTGTAAGAAGTGTCTGGACTTATGAATATTTAATATCCAATTACTAACACGTGGGTAGGATCACATCTTTCAGATTTCTAGGCATTTGTCAATTTGAAACTGGCCAGTAGGTTAAATGTTCTGGAGTGGAGGAGACAGACGTAGTGGGATATAACCTTTCCTGCCAGATGTAAAATGCGAACATGAAAGTTTAATTTTCTTAGGAAGTAAAGATAAAAAGACTGTGTGTCTTGGTAGTGACTCTTCTTGTCACTACCTGCCATATACTGTAAGAGAAAACAGCTCCTGGATTAAAAAGCATCAGTGTCATCAGGAGGCTGTACTCCGGTCATGCCTCTACCTTTGATTCTGCCACCTCTTGTTTTCTCTTGGGAAAGTTTTTCGCTTCCGACCTCAGAGCTGGAATTCACCATCCTACTGTCTGTTGAGCCCAGCCTTGATCTTGCCGACTTCCATTTTAGTTCAGGAAAACCTTTTCACATTGTTCTCTTTAAAAGTAAATGTAAAAGTATGGTTTAAATCATATTTAGTTATTTGAAACCATAGGAAGACATGAACAAGTGAGAGAAGAACTTTTTATTGCAAGACTGGCAATCTGAAGGTGTATTTGTTTTAACATAATGTCCTTGTTGTAAGTCTGCATTCATTTGGAAGTTTTTTAATCCCTTTGTATTCAACAAGTCAGTATTTTCTTGTGTCAATGGACTCCTGGTACATCAAGCTTCCGTTGAACTTGAGTAATTGAAAAGTTTTTACAATTTTTGAATCTTTGTCAGACAACCATCATCACCTTCTACCATATGAGTAGTTACCTTCTGGGATAACTTTGTTGCCAGGGCAACCTTCCATTGGCAAGAGTTGTGCTCATTAGGAATTTATTGTGGCAGGCAATTATATTTCAGTGGTACAGAAGTGAAGTCACTGACCTCTTATTGTTTGTCTTGTGTTAAGTGCAGTCTGAAATAATAGAAAACTCAAAGAAAAGAGGGTAAGAGTGTTAGTCAAAAAAGAACCACACTGCTTTAACCATTTATATATGCAAAACTTTATGTACAGTCTTTAACATGCCTAAGAATTACATACACAAAGGAGAAAAAACCAAGTTTCTTAAACAATAGTTCAGCTTTTCAGTGTGAATTTAAAATACTCTCATTGACATTTATATATGAATATAATTCACAGGTTTTCTCCTAGAATAGAAAAAAGCCAGATGGTATTTGTAGAATTATAATGGTATGTATATATGATTGGTACTCTTTTGTTGATCATCCAAGTCTGTGTTGTTAGTTTTTCCTATTTATTTTCTAGTTTCTTGGGGAGAGACAGAGTTCCCAGATTCTCAGTGAAAGCAGACTAAGTGGGTCCTGGTTTTCTGCTGGACCGCGTTCTAGCACAGAGCTGTGTTCACATTCAGCTTCCCAGCTGTGATCTGCAGTTTCACTAGTACTGACACTGGCAGATATAAAACTGACAGTAGCAGCCTCTATGAGATGCTTAAATATGACTCCCCATAACAGTTGAAGTTGTTAACTGGCACAAATGCATGCCTTTGAATGGGTTTGCATATTATTTGCCAATACATAGGAATTTCTGCGTTTAGAGGTCTATCAGATCCAGAACTCCAAAGTTCCTAGTGTGTCCGTCCTGCCAGTGCGCTTACTGTGAGCAGCAGAGGTGGGGTTCAGTTTGAGATACAAATGCAAAAAGATAGGTGTCTTTCTGTAAGTTTGTGTTCATTGCTGTGTTGGGTATCTAAGCTTCACCCAGTAAATAAACTCAGAAGGCTAGAGAGGGATTTAGAGTGATTTATGAGATTTATGGCTCATCAGCTGAATGCCTTTTTAGGCTCCATTGAACATACTGACTCCATCTTCATTGCCTTTGTAGAATAAGTACATAGCATGCTGGTAGGCACTCAAATTTAAAAATCCTCATCTCAAAATGGAAGCTCTCTGTGTTTTTGCAAAAAGTGAATTAAAATTCCTTTCATAATATTTAAAAGGACTTTTTATGATGTGAAATTCTTGACCACTAGATCAACTGTTTTAATGTAAGTAAGTGTGGATTGCAAATATGTTTGTTTATTGCTAATTTTTGTCCATTTTTCTTTGGTAGCATTCATTGACATCAGGGAAGATTCAGTGTGGAAAATAAAAGAAGGAAAAAGATGAGAACCCATGCTTTTTTTTATGAGGACGGTATTTAGACATGCAAAGATCGGAAAATCAAAACTCAGTGATATGCGTAGGGAAGCATGTAGTTTTTTCTAGGTTCAAGTTCTTTAGATAATTTCCAGTACTGTTGAAATAGATGTTAATTTTTCTGTGGCTAAATGAAAGTTAATCGTGAATGCAGAGAGAAAGTACTTTCTCTTATGGTTAGCTTATCTTAAAGAATGTGAATAATCTCATTGACTTCAATAGAACAACTCATGAATTTTGTTATTTAAGCATGTACTCTCAAGTCCTTTATTGAGCAGGATCTTGATGAATGAATATAGGATACTTGTAGAATGTTAGACACAGTCTAGAAAACAGTTTGCTTTGCTCCTTGGCTACTTTGAAGTAGCCAGTGTTTCTAGAAGGGGGCTTTATTAAAATTATTATTGTTCTCAAAGACGAAAGTCTGAAAGAGAATTGTGTCACTATACAAGAAGACAAAAAGGAAAATTGCGTTTCTTGCATCCATATGCTCTTTTAATTTTATGCTCCTTCCTCCCATAGAGCCCTTCCTCATTGAGCTTCACTGATGTGTTTTAAGACTACATTACAATTAAGACTACACTACAATTTCAAGTTGTTTAGTTTAGTATTTTAAATCTACTTAGTTTTCTTTTCTGAAACTCCAGTTAGTTGTGTCAGTTATTGTTGTTTGTAGAAGTGAGCACTAACAACTAAACCATGACTGTCATTTGACTTTTACCTTTTTGTTCTGATGTCTTCTTGTTGTTAAAACCTGAACAAATGTACAAAAATCCTAACATGTTGTACAGTTCTCTGGTTCCTTGTTTCAAATTTATTAAGACATCCCGCACAGAAAGCCTGCTAACACAGCCTGCACAGAAGATCTATTAAACATTAAAGATAATTTTAACTCTTTGCCACTGTGTAAGACATAATACCTAAATTCAAACACAACGTTGGGGGTGCAGGGGGGAGAAAGGACAAACTAATATTTGACAGATCCAGTAAAATCCAGTAAAAACAGCTTCTTTATAACAGCATAGATCCTTGTGGAGGGCATATGAAATTGGTATAATTACTGTTTGTTTCTGGAATGCACAACATCATTACAACTACATGAAAAATTAAAAGTCTTATCTTCTTTTGTCTCTCCAGTCCTCTAGCTCCTAGTAATGATCACTCCTTCTTTAATATTCTGGCCTTTCTTGTAGTCCTGATACATGACAGTCTTGTGCTTTACTCTGCCACTTACATTGTCCTTGGCTGTCTATTTTGAGAGCTATTTTGTCCTTTCTTCCAGTCTCACAGGGGTTCTTGGTTCTTTTTCACACTTCCGCCTCTATCCTGTTCATGGGTGATCTGAGGCTTTCTTACAGCTTCACTGTCAGCTTATGCTGATGATTTGCATATCTACTTTTTTTTCCTGACCTGTCTTCCTTAGTTAAGATACATGTTTCAGAACGTCTATATGACAGTTCTCCTGAGATAGCTGATGACAATTACTGATACCAAGAATTCCTCTTTTCCTCAGTAGAGCTCTAGCTTCTCTTATTTCATAACTTTTTCCACTAGACTCTGCACAGGGTTTTTTTGTTCAACATATTTTTCTCTTACATTTTCCAGACAATCTGTACTGTACTTTCCCCTCACAGAATTTCAAAAAGCCCAGTTCTTATTATTTTTTGTTTGAATTTTCATCTAATACAAATAATATGAATCCCTTTAAATCAGAGAGTATATGTCATTTTCTTCTTCTGTCGTTACTCAGATGTTCCATCATTCAGTTGCTTCATTTTCTTGACATTTTTCTCTGTATATATTCATGTGGTTATCCTAATTTAGTTTCTATTCTCCCAGCAGTAGTTCAGGAACTACTGATCAAAAAACTCCAACAATTTCAAAGTGTATGTAAATATGATAAATTTTGGCTGTTCTGTGCTTAGTTGGAATTAGTATTTTTGTAGTGTGAAACTAAAATAATGTTACTTATGCTGCAGTTTGTAGGTGAATATGAAGAAATTCTAAAGTGATGCTTAATGTGGCATCAGAAATGGGCAGTGGTTTTCAAACTAAATCTGATTTCAGCAGTCCTCTGGGCTGTCTTTAGTAAGCGTTGTTCCACTAAATCTTTGTCACCTTTAGCTGTTAAGATTCATTTCTACACAACCAAAACCTTCAGCACGGAAGTCTTCAGTTGGGCACTAGTTCAGAAATAAAGTTGTCCTGATTATTCAGATCTCTGAACAGAGTATATTCTGTGAAAGTACAGTTTGTGAAATATATAGTTGCTGTACTGGTTATTCTGATTAAGTATATAAATCAGCTATTACTAATAATAACTGCATATTTTAAATTAGTGAATTAATTTGATACTTCCGTCTTTTGTTTTGTTTTAAATTCTGCCTAGTCTATTTATAATCTTTTTGAGAACATATGTCTGTGAATGAACATTCATTTCTATATTCAACCTTTTTGGCTGCACCCTAATCCCCTTTCACTGTGTGTGCAATAAACCATTTAACCAACTTGTACATGGGAGTCAATGAGTAAGATTCATTTCACGTAACTCCGTTGTCTTCAATAATGTTCCATATGGTAATGATATCTTTCAATTAAGCTAAAATTCAAATTTCTCTAAAATACTCACTCAAGACTAAGTGTAATGTAAGAATCACAACTTGAGCATCATTACTGTGCTGCAATACTGTCATGACTTTGTAAACAATGAAAAAGTTTACAAAGTGAAAATAGCTGTTGTGGGAAACATCTTTCAGAGATGGTGACTCCACATCTGCTGTTGTAGTTTTTCAAAGCTGTGACTGGTGGTAATTGAAGGAAGATAAATTTCGTTTCAAGCTAGGGATATGTGGGTTAAATTCTGGAACTGTATTTTTCCACAGTCTGGAGGGAAAAATAGGACTTGATTTTTATTTAATAAAAAAGTTAATTGTAAGACAGAATAGTGTACTTTATATAGCTTTCTCAGTTTGTATTAACCCTGATGTTTGAGAAATACCGAGTTCATGCAGTCAGATAGAAGTTGAATTGTGCGTTGCAAATGGCACAAGTTTGTCATTCGTGTATGCTGGCAGAGGTTGCAAAAAATGCCTTCGGGAACTTCATTTGAAGGTAACTTATGAAATGAACTTAAAGAATCATACTCTTTTTTTTTTTTAAGTGCCTCTGGTTGAACTGGTAATTTGTGAAGTTGAACAATATTCTTTTCTCTAATTCTTGTAGTGGGCTATATACTGAATTTAGCTACTATTATTTTTAAATGTTGAATATTATTACACTAAGGATACTTCAGCCCACTTTAGCAGAGTAATAAAGCACACTTGTATTTAGTTGATTACTGTGATTTCTTTTCATTCCATTTGCAGGGGTTCACAATGCTTTAATTTCACGCAGGCTAGCTTTTATTTCTCCACTGTTTTAAGCGGCACTGACAATTCACCAACCTTCCTATCTTGGTTTCCAAGTGCTCCAATTGCAGCGTTCATATTTTCCTTGTTTTTTTGAAATTAAAAATGTTTTCTCTCTCTAGTACCATTAAGTTGTTGTTTTAAAGATGTATTTTTTACATCCATGGAAATGAGAACTTCTAGCTTTTTTGAGCAATGTGGTGCTAATAACCATGCTGCTTATTATGAGGCTTGTACTTGCAGGTGTTTATAGGCAGCATCCTGTAGGAACCTCAGCCCAGCCTGCTCTGATCTTCCTGTCATCTCCTATTGCCTTCAGTTACTTTCTAATGTGAATGCTGACATAGGCTTTCAGATAACCCTATTTGATCCATCTCACATAATCCTGGATTAATTAGACATTATGTCAAGTCCAATAGTGCATTTTATTATTATATGGAGATCAGTGCAGTCTATCAAATGGCTCTTAGTCAGTATCTAATGTTACTCAGTGCATCTTCAATATCTGCTGAAAAAATGGAAAAGCTGTGCGCATTTTACAATAGTAATTTCAGACTATTTGTGCTTGGTTAACAAAAGTTCACCTATATCTAGATTTGATGACATTGCTGTATCATGATTACGTGATAAACTACACGATAAAATTCATCATTTATTTTTGCAACCATAAATTAGAACCTAGCACAGCAGGTCACCTTGTCATAGAAAGAGCTCTGGTTAGTCAAGCAAGACCTGCTTTTCATAAACCCATGCTGACTGTTTTGCAAATTTTACAATTTGTGTTTTAGTAATTTTTTTACTGTATAGCTCAACAATTCCAGAAATTGTCATGTAGTTTTCCATATATGTAAACTAGTTACAAATTCCATGTACCTTTTTAAAATACAGTTGCTTCTTCATGAGAAAACATACAGGTAGCTGTACTTAATTTCTTTTTAACTTACTCTTTTGTGAGAGGACTATGTTTATAAACGCCATCATCAGATGCCATTCAGTGTATTTCAATTTATTTTCCATGGAAATTTTCATTGGAAAGATGTGATACCAGTGCTTTTCAATTTAAATGCATTAGCATCCACTAAGGAAGTTGCAATACCTGCATTTTGAAGAGCAATGTATGTTGTGCAAGCCGCAGGATTGTTTAATCTAATCAAACTGTCAAAGCAATCCTTCTTACAGTATTTGCCTTCATAAACCCAGTAAGCATTTGAACTTGTGTTTTATGCCTTTTTCCTAGCAGAAGGTAAGCACTGATCACACTCAAAGCATTTAGAAATGAGAATATTAACGAAGATTTAACTGGCAAGCTGGTATGCAACTGTGAGTAATGAACAGGAAAACCTGTATCATGCCAGTTTTTTCATCAACAGTAATTAAAATATAGTTTATAAACTTACAGCTGATACTTTAAAAATAACTGAGGTGTATATTTTCTATACTTTTTAAAACAGCATTTCAATCAAAGATACTTTCCTTTTTGAGGATAGCTGATTAGTAGTGATTCGTACAAAGCTCACATTATGTTCCCGTGTGATTATCTTTCAACCTGCAGATTAAGTCATATTTTAAAATAGAGATTCATTATAGGAGGTTTATTTCTAGTTTTGATATGATGATGTTTTTTTCCTACTGACTAAAAAGACATGTCTAAGTGTTGTTTTATCCTAGTATACTTTAGATATACTTAGTTATTTTAACTCTGTTATTACTTTCTGTTGTATCACATTACTTCGGAGACTAAACACAGAGGAGATATTAATAGCTGTGGTGATTTATTATTAAAATGTCAAATTGAAGAAAAGATGCACACAAATACTGCTGTTGATGAGCAGACAAAAAAAACCCCACTGAACACATTGCAGGATAGTTTGCAGTTAAAGTATCTTTGGTGAACCTTTTCTTGTTACCGGTTTTGACATAATACAGTTGCTGAGTACTTATCAATTTAGAGAAGACAGTGTGGGCTTCTGGGAAGTACTAATGGAAAGATATTTTGATATAACACTATTTCTTCTTTCTTCACTGTGAAGAAACTTTGTTGATTAGAAATTTAATAAGGTCATTCAATTACTTTGAAATGCACAGTAGATGAAGTTGAAACAAAACAGATATTCCTTTATTTCATATCTGAACAAAAGAGTAGTATCTGGTAGCATAACAAGTAGAAAGTTTCCAGATCAAAATACAATTTTAAGTTGATGAACAGAAAGTACTGCATGTCTATGTATTTTTCCTATATGTGCTAGTTGTACACTAGCTAGTTGTTATGTAGATGTTACGCAATAAGTTTTGAACATGTCATTATTTAGTATCATCACAAGTGATCAGGAAAGAAAAGTGAATAACGTAATAGGAATGCCTGCAGCTGCTAAAAGCTTATTCAGAATAAGCATAGAACTGAACTTACAAACCAAGAAAAGCAGAAAGACCTTCTGAGAGTAACAAAAATACTGAAATTCCCATTTGTGTAAATGTATAGTGACATGGAAAGATTTGGGGAGAAAAAAGAAATTATATTCTGGTACATAATCTTTAACCATGGACTGTGTGTTGTCAATTAGGAACAAGAACTAAAGGTCATAATACTTTTATGAAAATGCTGGAATGAAGAATGAGAGACCCTAATTTTGCCATTATATAAATCTGTGGTGTTCCTATGGAACAGGTTGGAGGAAGTCAAGAATAAGTAAAAATGAAGAATTGCACCTTCAAGATTCCTTACCCTGGGAGAGAAAAAAAAAAAAAAGATTGAGAGAAGAATGTAGAACAAATGTACGAAGTACATGTGACATAGGGAAAAGTTTAGTCACATTTAAAAACTGGTGTAAAGGTCCAAGCCTAAGACAGTTCTTTACACAGCACACAGTTTGATTGTTGAACTCTTTACCACAACACACCATGGGTCCTAAATGTTATGTGGATTCAAAAAGGAACTGAGCAAACTTGTGAGAGAAAAATCTATCATTTGGAATTGAAGCAGATTCCAATTTCTGGATCAAGATACCTCTGTGCTATGATGCTGGTGGATGGGAAGAAGTTACCTAAAGCTTGCACTTCCTTGAATTTTCCCTTACTGTTAGCTGTCAAAGACGAGACAACCTAGATTCTGTCAGTGTAGCCATACTGAGACACTGAACCTCTTTTGATAACATTTGCATATATTCCACATAGAAAAAGATCTTTAGGTTGGAAAGGTTGAAGAAGATACAATTTTTTTACAGTTTTTACAAACTCCGTCTGATACAAGACTGTTTCTTCTTCTACAAGGCACTGTGTTTTTTCATAACCGCATCATGGTTGGAATGTTTTGTGTTACCTCTAGGGTCTAAGGAATGCAAAGTTGACATGCAAAATTAGGCAGCATTTCTTCATTCACAGTATTTTTTAGCTTACAATATTGACATTGAATTTTTCTACTAATTTACATATTTAAATAGAAAAGTGCAACATGTTGATTTGCGAGATTCTGAAATCTGTGTTTTTTATGTAAATTTGTTTTGTTTAAAAGCAATATTCTTAAATGTGTCCTCTTTTGGTTTTCATATATATTTTCTGCTCTTCCTTCCACGTACATTTTATTTGAGCACTTGGCAATATAACACAGTAAGAAAATTTAATTTCCTTGTTTGGTCTTCAAAATATATGAAGAGAGCTGTGAGGAGTGCTGGCTTCTTCATTCAGTCCAGGTCAGCAGGCTGCTTGATTTGCTGACAAATAAATAAGCAGAGGAAAGTGTCAAGAAGAATATTGATACAAATATTTTACATAAAATATGATTTGTATTTTAGGAAAATTATTTTTGCTTCTAATTAAGAAAGCCTTTAAATAATTATTCATCAAAGTTCTTATTTTTAATGGGATTATGATCGGTGGACCTTTTTGTGTTAATAAACTTACTTAAAGTGTAAAGTGGTTTCCTTTAGGTGTTACTCTTGCTCACAGAGTAAAGACCTGCTTTTTGTTTGTCTCCTCTCTTTATTGCTTCCTTTTCCTGGTCTCAAGCAAACATCCATTTTGACCTCCAGTGTTTCCAGTAATCCACTTTTTAGTAATTTATATCTTATTTAGTTCCACATTATTCATATTAGAAGCATTTTTTTTTTCGCAAAATATTAATATCAGTTCTATATGTGTTTAAATGCTGGGAGTGCATATATTTGGAAATAAATATTTCTTTAATTTTAAGCATGATAGCTTTCCATGACGGATAAGACATTTATATTGTTTAACAGAATTAGCAAAACCTAATGTTATTCCCTCATCAGGGGAGCAGAGATGAAGCAGGGAGAACAAAGTGTAGGAGAGATGAGTCATCTTGTTTTTAATATTTCTAAATAAAACATTTGTGTTAACAGGCTTTGATCCTTCAATAAGTGCTTCGAAAATAAAGGGAAGATAAAAAAATTCTTTCATCTTTTTGGGTAATTTAAAACCATTCAGAATGTGGTTTTCTTCCAGGTTGTCCCTTTATATAACTGCTAAATACCACATTATTAGGTTTTCCATCATATTGCTAAGTCTAGGTAATTAACAGAAAATTATGCAAAGTCAGACTAATGTTGCAGGTACTTTTATTGTAGCAAATAAGTCTTGTAAAGCACTTTTTAATGAGGAATTTAACAATTACTCATTTTGGTATTAAAATGTAATGACTATCTATTTTCTTTTAGATGCATTTGAGTTTATGATTTAAGCTACTCTATGCATTTTATCCCCTTACCTTTTATTCAGATTAATCAGCTTATTGCTATAAATATTTTTTCCTAGTGTCATTTCCAAAAATTCTGCTAGTATCAGTAGAAAAGTAGACTTGGTAGAGTTAAATCTTCATTAAATGTTTTTACTCACCAGTGCAGTTACTTCTTTTCCTTCTTGCCCTTATTCTGCTTCATTGCTTTCAGAAGTGCAAATAAATCCTGAATCAGAAAATTTCATATTTAGAAGGAGTTCTTGGAAGCATGAAGATGAGCACATGTGGAATCGTGCATATCTGTGCTAAAACAAGCTTAATCTCACACATAATCCTGAAAGGGATGCCCATGAGTTCATTAATGTTGTGCAATAACAATGTGTTAACAACATTGGAAGGTCTTTATCTCATCAAGTGTGGGTCTTCTTGCGATCTACCTTTGGTGCAGCCTAGTTCTTTTGCATAATGCTATTTACTGAAACCAAGCGTGAGTTGTGAGTGCTTTCTTGTTCTCCTGTCGGTGAGGGGGTTGAACTGGTGGTATCTCAGCTGCCATTAATTTCTTTCCTTCTGCCCATGGCTGTGAGGAAGATCCTTTTGTAATTTAACTTTATTGTTTATTAGACATGATGTAGTTTAAGCAAGGCACAGGGAGCTAGGCAGAGCTGGGCAGTTTTGTGTCATGCTGTTGTGAGAGGAGGCAGGGAATGGCTGGCTGACCATGTTAGAAGCAGTCATTTCTGCCCATTTCTACATGAGATGTGAGTCAGTTTCACTGACTGCATGTGCTAATAACTGTTTTTTCTGATGTAATTAGTAGAGCAGAACAGAATAGTTCATTTGGAAGGGGTGTACAATGATCATGAGTCCAACTGTCTTACCAAATTATGATAAATTTTTGTTGCTCACCTACACTAAAAAAAAAAGAAAAATATTACTGATTTCTTTACTGATTTCTGTTGATGCCTTCTCTTCCTTACATAACTAGGAAGTTTAGGTGTCTCCAAAATACTATATACTAAAATCTAGCACCACTGCAGATACAATTTTAGCTACACACTTTCACTGGTGAAGTTGTTTTGTAGTTTTGATCCTGAGTTTTGATCTTTTTACAAGCATGATTGAGAGGTGCAGGAAACTATTTAACACATTCCCGCTGGAAAAGTTGCTGTTTATGTCACTGGAGCAGTGTAGTTTCTCAAGAAAATATGATCAGTTGAGTCACTCATTAAGTTTTATTGCATCTCTGGTTTGCTGAGATGTCAGTTCATGTTTTCAAAACAGTGTTCAGAAGCCTCATTCACTTGCCACATCAATGCCTTATTCCTGAGAAGAGGCACAAAAGTCGTTCTCTGTTTCTCCAAGCTGGAGTTGATGCTGGCATACTTCACAGCAGAGAGATTTCACTGTGTTCCTGTTCACTCTAAAATGGACTGTAGAGTGTAGTGCACTATTGAAATAATCTGCTTCTGGTCAAACACAAAGGCATTTCACAGTCTACAGCACCATCCTTCATCCTTTATGGAGCAGCACAAGAATTTAAATAAGCTCTCATGCAAGGAAGATTATTTCTTTTTAATATAAACATTTTAACTGAAGGAAGAAAAAATATCTTAGTGACTGTCAGGAAAAAGAAGTGTAAACCCATTGGGTTTGTGGTTATGAAGTATAAGAGTTAGAGAACTAATGGACTTGCAACTTAGTGTTGATTTAAAAGAGAATGTCATACAAAAAGAATTAAGTTTTCCTAGGTTAGTTGATTCATCTTCTTTGCCAGCTTTCCTCCTTTCAGCCATTCTATCTTATCTACAAGACTCCATAGATTTTTCCAGATTGTTTTGAAAATAAGTTTTGATTTAAATATTTAAAAATATTTAGTAGAAATAACTTTTCTAGAGGAAGGACACTGCTTTATGTCTGGTCAGAAAGTGGAATTTATCATAACTACCTATTGAAATAAAAATTTTTGGAAAGCACTTTATAGTGTATTTATTACTGAATATACACTAATGCACATGAGCTAGAAAAATGCACTTTTTATTTTTACTGCACTTTTTATTTTTCCTGCTAAAGCATAGCTTACTTTCACAGTGGAGTGTTGATTTTTGTATTTGAAATGACAAAAATAAAAGTAAAAACCTCTGAGTTTGTCCTAAGAGCAATATTAAGTTATGAATGACAATTCAGTTTCCTTCCTGAGTTGTCTGATAGCTTTGTCGATATGGCAGTCTAGATTCTGGGGGCATGTTTGCAGAGATTTAATATCAGGCTTATCGCCTTGTTTCAGCTAAAGCCGTGTACACACTACTAAACAATGCAGGGAGGAGACAGGCTGAGCTACCAAGAGATTCTACTTAGAATATCAACAATCATCTGTTTTTTGATCTGACCTCTAGTTTTCTTCACTTTATTAAAATGATTAAGAACAAGTCTGTGCTTAGGTGCTTGCATCAGCAAAAATAAAAAGTGCTTGAGAAGAATTGAGTATTAATAGATGAGACATTCTGTATAGAAATTCTGAGTCTTTCTCACTAGTAGAACAATTATTCCACTCATCCTTTTCCTTTGACAAATGGAACACAACTGCTGCCAGTTGTCTATTAATTGCATCCTTTTTATCAACGTCCAACTCTTTCTATTAAACTGTGATATGCTCTATTTAGTATATTATTCTGTAGATTTGTTTCTTAGCATTCCCACTCAACAGATATTTATTTTTGTCATGCATGTGTTTCTCCACAAGAGTGAGGGAGTGTGAAAGAACGTGTTGAGCAGTGTCAGAAGAAGCTCATTGCTATTCTAACAGCATGACTGCACTCCTTTAGGAGGGCATTCAATCCTTGGCATTCATTCCCTCACGCTGATGTGATAACAGAATAAAAGAGCTTTACAGCTGATTGAAGTTAAGTAGTAGAGCCACTGTAAAGGCTCACAAGAAGATTACTGATGAATACCATTACTGCTAGAGGTTGGACTAGCAATTGTGCTTGTCCGTGCTTTTTTAAAGAGAGTGAATAATGAAAGAGAGCATGTATTAATAATTCTGAATTAGCTATGCCTTCCTTTCCTAAAGGGAAGATGGTGGTGTCCATTTGACTTCAGAGTGCTAAGAATTATGCCATAAATATTTACGAAGTTGTGAGAAATCTTCATTTTTAAGTGGTAATTGGAATTGTGGTTGTATTAGTTTTCTATTTTTGAATATGAGACTAAAGGAAATTTGGCAAGATATTCTGCTTTAGTCTGGAGTCAAAAGGTGTTTGGCCACTTCAGGTATTAATGGAAATTCATAGTTTTTCCCATCTTTTGCACTGCAACTTTCTCATTTTTCTTATGACAGGAGAGAGATTGAAGGCTTTGAATGTATTGCAGTACACAGAACATTGTTTGCTTATAAGTGAAACAGATGACTGAGATAAAATCGAAGGCTCTCTGTGATTTAGTTTGGCTGAACGTTTTTGAAAGTAAAATAGTTTGTGTCTGATTGTTTTTTCCTGCAGAGAGGGAGTGTATGGGAAAACTTTACATGAAATTCCCAGTCTGACTCATTTTTTTCTGAAATGCTTTTAAGTAATGAAGGAATAGGAGATAAATAAAACTTTGCAAGAAGACTTTCATGTGCAAGAGTATAGTTCATAACTACATGTACTACCTTTGACAAGACCCTGAATGCTCCATAAAATCATGTTGGCCTTAGCCATGGTTCAGTACATGACTGTGTGTGAGAATGTGTTTCAAAAGAATGGTTGCAATCCAAACCAAACTACTGCAGTAGCTGTGTCATTCAGAAATTACTTTCTGAATCCTAGCAAGCTCCTCAGAGCCCTCTCTGGCCTCTATAAGATTCTTTTCATCGAACTCTGTTTGCTTCCTGATCCTCCCATCAGTCTTTCTGGCTCTGGTTGGTGTTCTTTGCTGTAGTTTTTCTCCTGATGTTCACTATGGTCCCTGGAACTTTCAATTCGCTTGAAGGGAAGCTCCTAAGGGATCTCACTTTTCCTCTGAAGACATCATCTTGACCTCCTGGTGTCTGTTTTTGAAAAGAAATACAACCCCCACAAACTGAAAACATATGATACTCTTTTACAGTGCTCTTCAACTGGATCATCGTAAATATCCATAGGATTACTGTATGTTGTATTGTATAACCTTTAATACATATTCCATTGGTTTTGGTAGATTACAATAATTGCGTGCTGTGATGAATTTTTGTCCTCTATCTGTCTTTGAGAACAATGGCATAAATTCCATAGATTGTGTTGATACCTCTGAATGGAAAAGGTATTATGAAAAGTAATAAATGGAAATTATGCCTCCAACTTCTATTTGCTCTGAATTTGCTTCTAATGGAACTTTTATGAAATACAGTAAGTAGTATTGAAAATGCAAGTTTTATGTAGTGACTAGGAAATAGTAATAATACCTTGAATAAGCTCAGTAGATACCAATAGCTATACAGCAAGTTTTTGCATTCTAGGCAGAAATTAGTATTTTGGAGAGGAAACATGGTCTAGTAGAGAGGACAATAGAGATAGCAGTTGAAATGCCTGTGCTTTCTTGCTTTTTCATTTAAATACAATCAATTTTTCTTTCTTGCTTGCAAAAAGTTATGGATGAAAATTTCCAGATAACATCGCCTGCTGTTTCCTTTCTGTAAAAGGAGAACAGACTTCGTGAAAATTTTATATAAATTATTAAATACAAATCAGCTCAACAAAGACTGCATCTTCTGATTATCCTTTAATAAATTCTCATCTTGCTGAAAAAAAAATCTTATACATTGTGCTCAAAGTTCCACAAAACTAATAGTAGCATTTTCATGATTGAGCCTTTAAGTTCTAATAATCTGCCTGTTTGTTAATAAACAGGTTTTCTTCTCTCTAATGGAAGTCTTTCCTCGTTCATAGTAATTTATCAAACCTGTGGAAAAGCAGTGTGTTAATGAGAAAACAAATCAATCTGTCCTTTCTGAGAAGTATAAACAACTTTAATTGCTGATACTTTTTAAAGCTTAGGTTGCAGACAGAGAAAAGTTGTCTCTTAAGTATGTTCTGACTTCATTTTAATATTGCAGAAAAGATTCTTTTTCTGCTAGTTATGTGCTGTTGGTTTGCTTTGAAACAAGCGAACACCTACGTTTTAAGAAAATATTTTCATAATTAAAAATATCAATTTTGTTCAGTTTTCCCTAAGATACAATTTGAAATGTTTCATGATACTGTATGACTTTTGAAGTGAAATATTTATGTGCAGGCTAAATGTTTGTATGATTGCAGTATATTTATTTTTTTAGGTTCTAAGTGTGATTATTAATATTATCTCTGAATACCTGCTATATAAATTAGGTATATGGTAAAGAGATTTTCAGTTCTGTGACTCGTAGACTCCGTTCCTCTCTGGTATTGAGTCCTGTTTCATTACACATGCACTCTTCATGGCTTTTATTTTATCTGGGCTCTGAGTTCTTTTTTTCTTATTTTTCTTTTTGTTTTAAATTCTCTTTGTCTCTGATCCAGTACACGTTATGGAAACGGAACTCTGCTGTTTGGTTCCCTGTAGGCTCCCGTGAGCAGTGCTGACAACCTTTGCTTCCCGCCTGTTTCCATAGTAGCAGCACCTTGTCATTTTTGAGAAGTGATTATTAAATTGGTTTATAGTTTAAGTGCCCAGGCATGCAGTGAATTTTACAGCCTTCAAAGGCTAGCCAAGCTTCAGTGGGATAACATGAAAAATAAACAGCCCTTGGAATGCTCCTGATAGAGTCTGTGCTGTCTGAAAGTTATGTGGCAAATGCAGATTCTTGAAAGGTGGCCAGGATCCTTCTTCAGTAGCTCATCACTAGTCCTCAGAATTGTAAAACTACTGGAATCAGTTAGTAGTTTGCCACCACTGTTTCTATCACTGTGCCTGGGTGCATGGCTCTGGGAGTCTCTTCAGTGTATAAATTCTCCATATAACTTTGTGTGAGCTGATCACTTTGTTTTGCAGCTCATTTTGCACATTGCTTGTTTCGAGCATGTTTCTTCCAGCTATGCGCACTGTGTTGCCTTTGTTTTGGCTGGAATGAGCTACAGATGTTGTTAGTGTGTGGTGAGCTTCATCTTTTCGCAGAGCCATTCTGCAATAGCAGAGATTTTATACTAGTAAGTTTTTAATACTACCCTGAAAAATGAGGTGTACAGAAAACAGTTCTGAAATGGTATTGGATGATAAGTATTGATCATCATAAAATCTCTGCTTCGTGTTTTTTGTAAGGTATTTAATTGCATTAAATATGTTTTTTTTTTTTAATTTTTCTATATCCTTTGCTATTTGAATATTGATTTAGGGTATTTGGGAATCTAGGAATCGCAACATACACAAAGTAACCATGGATGAGTAAGCTATGTCAAAAATCTTGTAGCTATGTACCAAACAAAGTTGTATTTGTAGTTTACATTTTTTTTGAGATATGAAAACATCGGCATCAACTTAAATTTATGCTTGAACATACAGCTTTACATCCTTCTTTCCAGCATTTTGGGATACATATTAGTCAGATTCTAAACTCTAAAAGTTCAGACTCTTCAGTCTTCATTGCTATAAGCAAAATAATGTGGGAAAAATCAGTTTAATTGATTTGAAAGGTATTATAAAGCTGAAGGACAGATACAGTTAATAATTACATTTTGATGCCACGTGCTTTAATAACTAAATGTATTATTTCAGTTCACACCTTGGGTAGATAATATTTTGTTTGATTTCTGTTGTAATTTTCTAGAGGCTGAGTTGTTACTGTGCAGCATATTTGTTTCTTTCACATTCATTTTGTTGATAAAATTCATCTTGAAGCCTGGCAGCATAATTTTTTTTTATGATTGTTTTTTTTTGTTGCCTGTTACAACTTAATAAGAGAGATTTAAAGAAAATTGTATGTAATTTTTTTTCTTTTATAATAGTAGAAGATAAATCCAGTAAGAGTCATTTATAACCTCACTATGTATTCTTTTAAAATCTTAAATAAAATAAGTAAGTAAAACGCTTCTGAAAATTTGGAGAGCTGCTTAGGAATCTAATGCAGTGTCCAGGTTGTTTCAGTGGGACTAGTATTGTCCTTTTAAAGTATTTGGTCAATAGTTTTTGATAAAAGAATTCACAGAAGTACTATACTAGATGTTAACTGTGAATTTCAGCTGAAGATTCTGTGTTCAGTCAAAAAAATCAGCCAGAAAGCTTTTCTTTGGATCACAGCTGTCCTCCTATTTTGAGCTGCTTAAGGGTAGAGGTAGTGATTAGGGCATTCTTGTTTGCTTTGTCATCTGTTGGAAGTGTCTCAGGCTCCTGGTACTGAAGACTCAGTCCTTTAAATGTCAGCATGGATTAGTGGAGAGTTGCTCACAAAAGCTGATGGAAAGAAAACAGCAAGTCATGTTTATTGACAGCAATAAGAGATTTGAGTAACTTAAACTTCACAGTCTGGTGATGTCATGTCAAACGGGAAAAACATGAAGCTGTGCAGGTTACCTCAGGCTGTCAGTATGGAAAAAGCTGTTGTGGAACAAGAGCTTTTTAAGCCCTTGTGCTGTATTTGTGATGGAGTAAGGTTTTCCAGAAAAACCTTCAATGCATTATTGATAATATTAGAATTAATAAAGTTGCATGCAGGTGGTAGTATCTTAAAATCTGCCTCACTTTCTGCTACTTTTTTTTCATTTACACCACTACTGGATATTCTTATAGGAGCTTCTCTAAGAAAGTGGCTGCTGGGAAAGCATTGATGGTTTGTGTCTGATACACCTGAGATAGAGAAAAGTACGTAAGTGTTACTGTTGTAATCATGTCGTAATTGTCCAGGGCTCTTCAGGGTCAACATAGAAATTTCATTTTTCAGAGATAAGAATAGTAGCCTCAGAGGTAACCTCCAGAGAACCTTGATAAAGTAGATTGCAACAACTCTACAGGTGTTGCCATTCCCACGTGACTCTTTTGCTTTATGCTGCTGTCTTCAATCAGTGGTCTGGTGTGAAAACTTACTATTAAAGCAGACTTTGTCTTGATTGTTCTGTGGTTGATTGTCAGCATCTTAAGAAGATTTAAATCAAAGATCTTACCTTGATTCAGTGTCCTGAAAGATATTTAAGTTCTGAGCAGGCTGTGGCATCTATTAAGTCATTTAGCATCTTCAGAACTGTAGTGTTATTCACAGGAAATATTTTTGCTAAATCTAATAAAGGCATTCATATTTAGTGGACGTAGTCTCTCATTCTGATCAGAGATCAGCAAAGCTGCACCTGATCATCACTATTAATTCTTTGTGTGCTAACCAGTTGGTAGATGGGAATAGAAGCGATCTGAAAAGTAGTTTTTGGATTAGCTTGGTGAGTCTTTTGTATTAACAAATACAAAAAAGAAGCAGCTAGTCTTATTCATCCCAACAAGATCAAGCTCCTGGTGATAGCTATCAAGTATTTAAAGAATTTAACTAAAATTCGTGCATTATTAACATTTCCAGCTGTTATATTGAGTGACTAGCAATTTTCAGATACTTGGAATGAGTAATGGTGTTGGCTTTTCAGTTGCTTTTGACATCAGCCCTTTTATAAACCTGCAGTTTTGCACGATCACAACGATAGAGCCTCTGTGCTGGACGTAGCTGAAGAGCAGCTGAGTAATGTTCTCAGATGTTGTGCTTTTTCTTCTCTTTAATCAGACAAGATATTACTGCATTCAGCAACTGCCTACTTCAGTTTCGGTGGCATTATTAGTTTGTTTTAATAGAAGTTGAATGAAATGTGAAGTGTGCAGACCGAGGAATGTGATAAGCAGTCATATGGTCACAAAAAGCTTGGTATAATTAAATCATCATCATGAAGCAAGATTGAACATTCAGGCAAATTGCCATCCATGAGTAGAGACTGATTCAGATAGTGTTGCTCAGCAATGAAACAGTGTTTTCATGAATAAGATTTTTGCAGGACAGCAAATGGAGGAAAATACCAGTCCCAGCTATCTCCTAGGCTCTAACAGGAATAATGGTGATCAGAAATTAAGGATTTTGTTGCTTGTTTCTTGTTTTGTAGAATGTAATGTGGTTTAATGATGGGAGAAGGGGAAGCAGCCAGTGATGTGTCTTGAGTATCTTGCTAATGGTTGTGCTAGAAAGTTGGATGATGTTCTTGACTCTGTGTTATGACTTAATTCTGTCATTCCTAAACTTGTAAAGATTAGCGTGGAAAACAGGGAAGGAAGGCAATATCTCATGCTTATTACTAAATACCTTTTTGGTATTTGCACTTATCATCTTAGTTAACTAAGACTGCCTATTAGAAAACATGTGACTGAACATGTGACATTCTTGTTCATTCTAAGCTCTTATGGTGTGTTCCTTGAAAGAGAGAAAAATTTGTTGAAATAGTTTGCTTGAAAATTTGTTGTTATTATTAAGAAGAAAATAGGTCTTTCCTAGAACACACAAGGTTGTGGTCAATCTAATAAGGAATCTTCACAAAACTTTTACATTACATTGGTGTAATCATCCCCTGATTTACAGAATTAGGAATTTGAGGATTGTAGAGTTTTTATTCACTGAGCAAGAATTCAGCGATGTCTTTGTTGGATTATTTAATATGCTTTGCTCAAATGACCTGTAATATTTTATTTAAGAGTTCATTGTAATCAAACTACCAACTTTGTCCAGAAAGGCACATGAGAACCTTGCTATCTGGAAGTGACATATGTAGCCTAAAACATACTTCATGAGAGGATTTCTTTGAATTATGTGTTGGCAGTGTGTCAGTAAGCACTTTCTTGTTATTTGATGAGAAGTTGGAATAAGCAACCATTATTTTTTAATACTGTGACTTAAATTTTGCTTCAGTCTTTCAGTATAAATATGTGATATGTATGTGTAGAGGTATTCACACTACTTTTTTCAATTGTGAAATGGTAGACTAGCACTTACTGCTTTCTGTAGGTCTGCCTTGAAGTATTAATTTGATAACTTTTATTAAAGCTAGTAATATGATAAAGCCAATTAATTAAACAATGGTACAACTATTACACAGCTATTTCAGTATCTTTGAAATCTGTGGACTAAAAGCTCTAGTGATTGTCTCGATAGATTTGATAACCCGTGAATATCTGCAGAAAAGGATATCATTGTGCCCTTTTTAATGAACTAACAATTTCATAGAAAAAATTCAGCAGTACCACTGTTTAGAATAAAGGGATACATGTAAATGAGGCTAGTGCTGAAATTATATTTAAACAATGCTGACAGTTCTTCTATTGTGCCCATTAATTAATTTCCCAGCATTGAGGTTCTCTGGGAATGAACTGTAAAAATAATTAAAATGATACATGAGGTAAATAATATTGAAATTCAAAAGGTGAAATAGGGAATTAGTTTAGTAAATATTAGTCATACTGCTTATTTGTGCTCATTTGCCTTTTAAAAGCAGGTTACTGAGGAAGTGTGGTCTGGTTTTGTTTCACGTGGTCTGCTGAAGTTCTCACAGGTGGAAAAGTTGCCATATTGTTTTTTAATCAATAGTGCTTGTCCCTATTTCAAATCAGTAGTTTGCTTAAAGCAGATTGGCATTTATGTAAGGATATTTTGCCTTGCAGCAAAATACTTCGGAATTAAATCAGTTGCAGCATATATTTACTAATGATCTGGATTAAGTTTGTGCTTTTTAAGTTAAATCATGCTTTTAAGTAGAATTCTGTGAATAAGAGCAGTGTTGATTTTAGTGTGGCACAGCTTTGCTGTTTTTTCACCACATTTTTGGCCAACTAATTGGTGTCAAGTCACGACTTGAGATGGAATTTAAATGTTTAAGTAAGAATTAAATTAGTGATTTCAGATAGAATGAATGGGGTTTTAATTAGAAGGAAACTTCAAAACAAATTTCTTTCCAGCCAGACAGTCATGTCTGAATAATTGAAGCCCAGTTTTAAGCCTAGCTTAAAATAAAAGGAGTCTTTGCAATACATACTCGTTCTATCACTGAATGGTGACACAAAGATGAAATCTAAATTTTGATATCCCAAATGTGCATACCTTTGAAAATATTTTGTCTGGAGGTTTTTGGTTAAGTCTGCCATGTAACCTATTAAAAAGGAAATAGCCTGCAGGTTTTAGAAAGTGTTTTCTGCAACTTCACCTATGCTGAGAAGGCAGCTAGTTGGTCACTTCTGGGTTTATCCTTATTTTATTTCTCCTCAGACTTTCCATAAGAACTCGGTACTTTCATAACTTCACACCTGCAAGAGGGAGTTTAAGTTCAGGTGGGGGAATCTCAGCAAATTAAAGATGCTAAGTGAATTTTCTGGGAAATAGCTAGAGATTTAGACTTTCTAAGGGTGTGGGAGTTTTTGAAAAGGCTGTTGGTAGTTTTGAAAAGGCTGTTGTCTTCTCAAACCCTCTCACAGCTTGTGTGATCTGTCTGCCTAAGCCTTTTCTGAGGAAAAGACTCAGGACTAAGGTGTGTAGGGAAGTATATGCTTCACCTTTATATGCATGAGAAACAGAATAAATTGTATGCTTGTATTTCATGCTGTTAGAGGAAGTAAAGGACATAGTGATGTTCAGTGTTAATTACACAGAGATTCGCTACTTTGAGTCATTACACTGTGTCATGGTTTGGTAAGATAATTAGGAACCATATTAATGGCTCTAACCTAAATACTTTGTTTTTTAATACATCAACTATGGTGAACGAAAGAAAATATAGCTATAAGTAATCAACTGCTCTCTAAAACCTAAACAGTGTAAATTATTTATTGTTATTGATGTGGGCTTTAATGTAATGTGGCTCCTACTTGTTAGTGCACTTTAAACCAACCTGGAAGAGTTTCATTAGTTCTTGCTGCTGGTTCTCCTGTTCTCATCGCCAAACAAATAACTTGCAGAAAGTAATTTTTTGTTTCTACTAGAGGACTCACAAATATGTATATTAGATTGGGTTTTTGTATACATCCCTCACTATTATTGTTATCTAAAATCACAGTGATTGATCTGTCACTGCCAGAATTCATGCTCATATTGCCACGTCCCTGTTTTTGCTATGTTCTATGTAGCAATAACTAGTAGGTCAAATGGAAGTTGTTTGCCTTTTCAAGTTGTAGGAATTCAAATCAACACATTAAATAATAGTTTTTCCAGCAAGTGCAAAGAACAGCTCATGGTCACTCTTCACAAGAGACTTATTAAAATGGGAAATTAGAGAAGAGAAATTTATGTTTTCTGATAGTCTCACTATCCATAATGCTTCTGTGTCTATCTAGGTTCTTTTCAAAGTAATATTAAAAATAAGTATTGCAAAATGTTCTCCTTGTGTAGAGTTCAGCATCTTCTTGCATTTGTATCAAAGGCATTTTTCAAGAAAACTGTTTTACTCCACTTTCTTCTGTCAATATCCAATTCAGCAAGAAAGGGCTATAAGGGAGTTGCATAAGAAGCTCCATTCCTTTGCTAAGATCTAGCAACACTCCTGTGTGCAAAGATAATAAACCACCACACAAGAGGAGAAAAATAGCTGTAAAAGACAACAACATTTCAGTGTTGGATGTGAAAGTGTTTCATTGAGTGAGAATCCACTTGACATCCTAGTCATGATTGAACTCTTTAAAAACTTTGTGGTGAATTCTTTAAAAGAACCAAATGAGAAACATTGATTTTTATTTTCCACCACAGTTTATTCTGGAAAAGCTAGGACAAAAAAGTCAAATACACACTTTGTTAGTTATTTTTTATTCTATTTGAATTGAGCATATTAGCAAGTGAAGAGGGCAGTAATTTAAACTCCATTCGGAAAATACAAGGTCATGTGGAAATTTATATGAAAGAAGCTTCATAAAACTGAATTATTAGTTGAAGAGTGGATAAATCAGGTAAATAGTAATTATAACTAGTATCCATTTGGATTTGATATTGATTCATAGTCTTAACATGCATTTTGCATGCCATATGGAGCATTCCAACAGGGCAAGATATTGATCGAAAAAAATTCCAGCAGTGGTCTGTGTTCTTTGTGGCTGGGATTTCACAGCAGAGGTTTATATCACAAGTCATATTTTAGGAATTGTTGCCAAGTTGTTGTTGGCTTGATCAGCGAGGCCAATGACTAAACTTTTAGGAAAACTGATCTACACCTAGTTTTCAGCATAAATTTGCCAAACCTAATAGAATATTGTGTGATAAATATTTTTTTAGAACATGTCTAGCAGAAATAGGAAATGTGAACAGAGTTCTAGAATTTTTTTTTTTTTTAAATAGCTCTTCTGTAAGGGATTTAGTGAGCTCTAAGAGTTGAGATATTTGCAGTTTTTTGGCTGTGATAGATACTTCTAGCTTGATGTTATGACCTGGAAATGTTACTTTCCATTAAAGATTTTGAAATGCTATGAAATGTTTTTGGATCAGATTATTTTTTATGCAAAGATCAAACCTGCCGATAAATTTTCATGTTAATTGATGGATGTTTGCATTAGAAACAGCTACTTGTATGCCTTACCTATAAGTTAGGTTTTATGTTTGTTTGTTTTTTAAAGCATAAAAAGCTCAGCTTCATTGCTGAGTTTATGGTGAGATTGGATTCATCTTAGACAAGTGCTCTTGGTCGCTTACTGCTTTTAGGATCATCGTCTTGGGAATAGTCATAGTGAAGCAAAAACAATGATAGAAGACAATCCAAAATATGCAAACTCAGAAAATATGTTTTTAATAGGTATTTTTGCATATAACTGTAAAAAACGTTTTAACATGTATAATGAATAAAATTTAAATTTTTAGCACCATTGAATAATCGAAATTTCATTATATAACTGACTGGAATACTGACAAGTGGGAGAAGGTTATGATCCAACATGAGCTGGTAAGCTGCTGTGTATAATAAAAACAGTTGCTGTCTGCAAAGTATTCCAGTATCTTTTAGAATGACAAAATTAAGGTGACTTCAATTCGGTGTTCTCTAAACTTGATTGTAATAGTCTTTCACCATGACTAAATATGTCATTTTAGGAAAGTATTGACATGATTTTTGTAGAGAGAAATCACACCTCACAAAGCTTAAGAGCCAGTGAACATGTGTACCAGCTTGATGTAGAATACTGAGATGGCTGAAAACAGTGAAGAAGGTTCTTCACTAGAGGTTATTAAAGAAGAAACACAGCTGTGGAATTCAAGGGAATGCCCTTGTATGAACAATAACTGCCTGAAAGATAGAAAACAAATGTTAAGAACAAGCAGGCAAGTTTCAAAATTAAAGGCAATAACATGTAATTCTTTTGCAATTTGTCATGAGGCTTAATCTCTTTCTGCTGAAGAGATAAAAAAGAGATACAGCAGCAACTGAGACAGCCAAGTTTGCTGACAACACTGTTACTAAGGGTAGTAAAGGTGAGAGGTGTACAGCAGAGTCGTAGGACTTCGTGTTGCTGTGAAGAACTGGCGTAAATAACAGGTGAAATTTGGTGTGGACAGATATAAAGTGATATTGTGTGTTTGGACCAATCCTAGCTTTACTGGTATAACTATGGGCTTCAAGGTAGCTTCCTACAGTCAACCACAAGAGGAAAATATGAGCTCAGTAGCAGTCAAAAATAGAAAAAGAAAAAATCCAGAAACAACAAGGTTAGGAACTACTGGCAAAGGTAAGGAGAACAAAATACCATTATGCACTCTGAGAGTTATACTCTTTCTGCAACTTACATGGTGTATACAGGTCAGACGCTATTTCAAAATTAGAAAACTACAGGAAAGGATGCTTAAGAACGCTGAGCAAAGGTGGTGGAACTGGTACACGAGGAACAGTGGAATAGACAAAATAATTGTAGTCTGCAAGAGAGAAGGAAATATGAATGGATTGAGGAAAGTGAACAAGAAGTGATTCATACTCTTTGAGTGCAATAACTGAACTACTGTGCATGAAACTAGCAGGTGCTGGGTTTAAACCAGACATGCTATATAGCCTGCACTTGTGTTTTGGAATTCCTTGTTGCAGGACTTGGTGGTTTACCAAAAAGCTTACAGTTGCAAAAAGATTTAGGAAGTTAAGTGAAGACAAATCCATTAACCCCTCTTAAATGGACATATTCTACGGCTTCTCTTAGGATATCTCTGAGCATGAAACCTTTGAAACTTGGAGTATTCTGGGGAGGTACTGCTATATCTTGCACTCCTGTACTCAGTCATCTGCTGTTGGTTATTCCTGGTGAAAGGCTGGTTAGTGTGATGGACCTCTCTCGTGTGATCTTGCTGTGTTTCTTCTCAGACTGGAACTCTTGAGTTGTTTTGACAGTGGATTGAGTCTGTGCCTAGGAAGTTGAAGCTCCTGGCTGATCAAAAATGAAAAACTTGGAAGAGCAGCCAACATATTCCACTTTCCATGATGTTCCTGTGCTGGCTTCTTTCTCTTTTTCTGTCATAGACTGCTTGGGTATTTTGGCAAAAATTATTTAAATCTCTTTTCACCTAAACGATCTGCTCTTTGTGATGTGGTAGAAATGGAGTTGCTTAAAGTTGCTTTATTCATGTGTAATCATTGAGTGTTTGGAAGTCCTTGTGTCTGAGGTATTATTTCAGTGTGAAATATGGATTAATACCTAAGCCTGACAAAATTTCGTAGCTTTAATTATTCTGAGTACTTAAACAATAATCTTGTATTGTATTTATTAACAAATTAATAGCGTGAGGTATTACACTCCCTAAATGTTGAAGTAACCAGGGTGGGAGGCAACTTAGGCTAATCATTGACAAGACAATAATCAGTCTTGTCATATAACAACATTTGCATTCTTTTGGTGGTCGTCTAATTCAAGAAATTTGAGGAGTGCAGTACAAAGAATGCCTTTCATTTCAGCTACAGAGGAGATTCAGCATTTGCAGGGCAATGAGATATTTGTGATGTTAACAATCTAAATGATTTTTATTGATAATGACAGATGGTTCTTAGATAATGTGCTCCGAGTCGTCTGTAATGTGTTCAGAATGGGTCTTCTGGAAGGTTGTACATCTGCCTTGAGATTTTTTGCTGAAATATTTAAATCAAGGTCATTGTTTATACTTGATTTTAAATAGCTTTTAGCTGGTAGTCTGCATTTCTGTACATTTAGAGATCAAACTGTTTGTAACTTCAAAAGCTGCAAATGGAAAAGTATAATAGGTATCAGGTGTTAGAAAAGGCAATTGTGCATTAGCTGTTTTACTCAATTTCTAAAACTGTCTAAAACTATCCATTGGAAATACTTTGTACCTAGACTTATCTCTGAAGCATGATGAATTTTTAAATCTGTAGGGGATATGCATTTTTTTCTCTAATGAATTGCTTTTTTAAAGCTATTTTGTTTCATTTAAAAGAGCTGAAGAAACTTGTATTGGTGAAAAAAAAAGTTAAACAGAAAAATCACAAGACAAAGTAGAAGTTCTTATACACCTGATAATTTTTCTACAATTCCTTAAAAGTATTTCCAAAATTAGCTAATTCTTAGTTTCAGTTTGAAGTACACTTTTAAACTTAAAAGCTTCCCTCCAAATAATTGGCATTATCTCTTTTCTGGAACCTTACTGATTTGGTGGACCAGATGGTCTGTAGTTTCTGTAGCTGTTAACAAGGTGTTTTACAAACCTCTTGTAGCACACTCTGCTCTTTTATCAGTCAAGGATAGAGGAGACGGAAAAGTAGTAGGAGAATATTTTTCCTTCTCCACTTGTTATAGCTGGGAAGTTTATTTATTGCACAAATTTTAAATACCGTGTTGTTCTAGGTTAAATAGCAATGAAATAGGTATTTTATCATGTTGTTCTTTATGTAAGAAGTTGTTTCAGTTCACTGTACTTGAACAGAACATTGTATTTTTCTAAAGAGTAAACTTCAGTTTTGAAATGACCAGCAGAGAATATGAAAAAAACTTGCTATATTTTTAAAGCACTATAATTAGATCTTGTAAATTATGTAGATATCACCATTTAAATATACCTCCATTTCCCGGATTATGTAGTTTAATTTTATAATTATTATTTTAAAATTTTATTTTAATGAGATTTTACATAGCATTAGTTCACAGTCATAACATTGATAGTTTAGTGTCATAATTATTTTTTTAGTTCTCAGTGATATAGAAAATAAAATCTAAGATTAATTTGGTAATATGAAAAAACTTAGTGATGTCTTTTAAAGATAGCATCACAAAATTTTCTAAACTCTTATGTATACTTATAAAAATACTAATTTCTACGGGGAGTTTTATAAAGTGATGGAATCTGCTGACTCGAACTGGAACGGCTGCAGATCTGAATACAAAACTGAGCTGTAAATGTTTCATCTTACTAGTAGATTTTTTTCCTGTAGTGAAAACATCTAATTCCATTCAATATAATCCAAGTTATTTATTTTTACAATGCTTAATAATTTCCTATAGCAAAATTTATACTTCAAAAGCTACTGCTAGTAGTAGAATTGACTCTTAATAATGGAGATGAAGAATATGTTCATGCCACAGTGTTGAGCTGGGCAGTACAGTGTTTCATACCAGATATAAGCTAATGGATAACACCAGAAATGGAAAACACATCAGTAAAGAATGATATTAAATATGAGAAATGGGTGCTGCCTCACCTCTGTCCCTGTTACAGATAATAGCAATGAATAGGTTTGGCATAGATCGAATGTAAGCATGTTTGTGATACGAAGAGAGACAGATGTAGCTGACATTTGTAGTTAGAAGTAAATGTCATAAAAATACACTTGGGGCATATGGTGATCAAAAGTATTATTATTTGTGTATTGAAAGGATGATCTATTCTTATTTTTTCTAGTCTGAACCAGAGGGTTTTTCTCACTTCCACTTGTACGTCTGTGCTGCCTTCCTTGTCAGGTGGAGGAAAGAGATCCTGGAAGAGAAAGATTTTCAAGTAAGTGAAGGGGATATTTTTCAAGCACAGGGTGGCATTTCTTAGATTTACCTTCCTAACATTACTTGGGGATGAATTTAAGAAAAAATAGGAGCAGCAAGACTGATAATACCTAACTGTTAGTTAGAGTTGCTCCAGAACAGTTAGATCTGAAGTGATGCAGTAGGAGATGTGTTTTCTTTGTCCACTCTGGAAGAAAAAAAGAGTTTTTTTAAGTGAGGCAGACTTTGAGAAGATGATTTCTGGAGATTTTGTTACGTTGGTATTTCACAGAGGTTTCCTGAAAAGATAACTGGATTTTTTGAATCTTAAATGCATCACTGAAGTATTTATTTATAATTTCTCATCTGTCTAGTATAACATTCTCTAACAAGGCCATTCTTTCAAAAAAGCTGGGGAAGCAGTCTTTTCGAATAAGGAGCCAGTTTTTCATTAGGAAGTAAAAGGACTTCAGGCTCCTATGTTTCAAAACCTTACATTTTTCCAGCAAAGAGCATATCAGGAAGTGGTTTGTAAGAAGACTTGAATATGGTAGATAGGCAAATCATTTGCATACATCTGTAGAAGTCCGGTTATTTTTGTAAACTGATGACAGTTCACTTTCATAGAAATATTTGTATTGAATTTTACCCTATGATACACATTCGGTGCCTGAAAGGCTTTAAAGTCTTGTTTGAAGGCTGAATGTGACTAGCCTGTGCTGCAAAACCCCCACCATTGCCTTCCCTGGGGAAATGGCCCATTACCAGTTTATTTTCTCTCCATCTGACTGAACTCTGTGGCCCAGTACAAATGAACCATTGTGCAAATTTGTGTATCACTTCAATCTATTTTATCTTTCTTCATGAAAAGATTTATTCAGAGCTGTCATTGCCTGTCTTTGCAATAAATAAATCCCTAAGGGCACAACATAACAGCTTTAATTTCTACTACCTGCTAACTCTGTCAGATTTTCTCATTTTATGGTACTTTGTCAAAATCAACTCTGATGTTAGTATCCATACCTCTTGATTACAATTGTTCACTGTTAATCCTCCCTATTAAATTTCTCATGTTGATTTCCTGGACCAAAGACCATAATTTTCCCCTCTCTACCAAATCTATTACAACTATGCTTTAAATAAATAATCCCAGGGTATATACTATGAAGATTGGTTTTTTCTCCTTACACACACTTGGATTTGTTGACTTATTTAATAATTAAGGTATTTCTTTATGATTTAATTTCTTTAGAGGCCATGTAAACTAGACTATAAAGTACAAAAATCAGGAATACACTGGAATGCATTTATCACACTGCTTTAGATTGCTTACAACATAGAAATGCAATTGGTAATTTTGAAGATCTGTAGATCCGTGCTAGTTTTATCGCCATCATATGTTATCACTAAAAGGCTTGGCCTTCTTTATTGTGTAACACGACCTTTTAAAATGGCTAAACTAAAGTGTTATCAATTCTCTAAATGATACTTCTGTCCCACAGGCAAGAATAATATCCATTATTCTTCCGCTTTGTTAATAATAGCTGTAGATCATTGCCTAGTCTTCAAAGTAATAAGCACTTAAACTACATTGGAAAATTGGGAAGTTCAGTATATGCTGTTTGGAATACTCTGATTTCATTGAATTCACATTATTAAGAAGTCATAGCTATAGTACATTTTGTACAGAAGTTTTTTGTTCTGTAAACTGTATCAAGAATCACATGCATTCAGTCATTTCTCTTGCACATAATGTGTGTTGTATTTGGTTTTTTGCATATGACAGGAATAAGGGAAGTCTTTCCTAACTGTCCGTGAGAGGGCCTGGTTCTTTGCTGCTAGCTATGAAAACTCCTGCTCCTCTTTTACATGTCTGGTTGACCTCTTTCGATAGAATTACACACCTCACAGGAATTTTAAGCTGGGATAATTTCTCAAGAACATCAGGTGTTACGGTGTGCCAGATGAGACACTGAGCAGGTTTTGAATGAAAGACCAATTTTAAAGGAAGTGGTTATGCAACACTTTTATTCTTATTATTTGATGAAATATATTATCAGTAATATTACAGACAGGATGATGATAGAAAATAGGCTTTGCTCTTAAGATACTTGTTTCCATTCTCTTAAGTATGTCTGCAACAAAGCAATCAGTAAAAGTATATTTATTCTTCCTCATATGAACAGATTGACTTAGATACCAAATGTTCATCCCTCAATAATATTTCCATATTACAGACACAAATTGTGTGTGATTGTTGTTTTGGGGAATTTTTTTGTGTATCGTCATGTAGCAGAGAAATAAATTTTGAGACGAAATAAGCTCAGCTGGACTCATACTATAGAATGATACAACCTGAACATTTCTTGGTATTTGGTTTATATCTGTAGAATTAGATATGAAGGGAATTAAGTTTTGATGAGGGAAGAGAGGAAGAAATAAATGTGTCAGCTCAGGCCTCCAGATTTTCAAATGTTCATATGTATAAATTATATGTATATATTATAGATGTACATATGTATATATTATAGATGGGCATGTATATACCTTAACAGGTATATATATAGACTTGGAACACAGACTTATAAAACTGTGTTGATGCTCTGCCATATTTTTCATGTTTCAAATAACATAATAAAATCATTTTTTCATTGTAAGATGATAATCAGGTCATGATGGTAGTTGTCTTCTTTTGAATCGTTAGAAGAAGTTACTGCTCTCCCTGCCATTTATTTGATTAACTGCAAAATATCAGTATAGACCTCCTGTGAAACATGAGATTTGCAGGTTAATGTAAGTTTTACCAAAGACAAGTGAGGAGAAAGGTGATGCTTTATATGTAAATCTCCAGCAATTTATATTATTTGTAGAAATTGTCCTATGTTTGTACCTTATGAAAACTGGGACCTCTTGACTTTGCAGAGAATATTCCACACCACTTCTCCATTCCATGTCCTTATAGATTGTTCCTGCCTGACTGCTGTGAAATACACTGGAGAACAATGAACAGCTATTTCAAACTCCGGTGTCCCAAGAAAAAGCATCTAATTTTAGGAAGATGGGAAGAGGGGGAAATGTCAAATAGTTTTATTTTCCTATGAGTTTATAGTTGCTTACATTTTGTCCTGTTTAATCAGTAATCTTTCTAGTAAGCTTTAATCCCATTTTGAAATTTGCTACTTAATGCAATGAGCTGTGTGATGCAATGCTATGTAATGAGGGCAAAAATTATTACATTCAGCAATTTTCAGATTCCCCAGAGTGGCTTTTTGATAGAAGTGAAATTAAACTGACATGTTTTCAGGGAGATGTTTTAAATATTTCATGCCCATGTATAATACAAAGATTAATATTATGGAAAAGAATGAGGGTTTTTTATGTTTTCATTAGAGCTTGTTATTCTCTCTTCTCACTTCTAAAGAGTCCTCTTTATCTAGGTAGGGCGCCCCCCAAACGCAGGTACAGAGAGGTAGTTTGGATAGCTCTGTTAACTCTACTCATAGTTCAGATTAGCAGTTAATATGTCATATGTGGGGGAGGAGGGAACATAATGGCTAGACAGTAAATGGCAGAAATTTTAATCCTGGCTCAGACTTTCCCTTGTAACCAGTGTGATGTTTTATAGAATCAAACAGGTCATTCTTGGTTTCTGACATTTCTGTTGATGATATAAATATTCTATGTTAATTTACTGGTACCATACTAGTGTTAGATTAAAAAAAAAGAAAAAAAGCAGAAATCTTAATATAAATAAAAATATATATATTTTTAATGTGGTAGAGTATGCCTTGTGAATGCAAAGTGTGAAATTAATTTAGCTTCTACTATCTAAGCTTAAGTAATTAAATGTGCAAGTAATGAAAACCTTTCTACTCATCAGCATGTCTCAGACTTTGACTTACTGTTATTCATTTTCCTCACTACAGTCATAATTCCAAAATTCCCCTGAATTCTTGAGCGGTGTGAATGGCTGATGCTGTTAAGTGATAAAATATTCATGTATGATTTTGAACATATTTGGAATTAAAATATTATTAGAAAATATGGCTGCTGAGTTTACTGTGGGAATGTACAAGATACCTGAAAGTTTTTTACACAAACAAGACTTCAGGGACTAGATTCAACTGTTGAACTGAATATAAGTTAATGATTATTATTATTGTTAGCAAATTAGTCCAAATTTATACTTTAAGGAAGTTATCATTTTGTTGACACAAACAAAGGCAAATCATTTGCGTACATCTGTAGAAGTTCAGTTACAGCTAGCTGTATATATTAAAATATATTCAGTATGTTGTGGTAAGGATTCTGTCTTGCAGATCTTTTCTTATTCATGATTTTAAGTACAGGCTTTTCTCTCTGTCTAACAGACATTTTCACCCGTGCTGTCACCAACTCACATCTTTATTACTGCATTGTCTTTTTCTTTGTCTTTGACAAATGCATTTTTGCTCCAATTATATTCACCCAGACTGCAAAGAAGCTGTAAAGATCATTTTTCAGTCCATCATTTTTTCTTGCTTTCTTGCTCTCATCTCCCTTAGCTCCCTTTCTTTTAGAGCACACCAAGGAAAACTTAGACATTTTCTCTTTTGAGGTCTGTAATGGACTAATACTGACACCTTTCATGGCATCTCAGATTCAGAACTGAGATGCTGACTCCAGTCTATCAGCCTGTGATGACAGCTTCATCACCCACTTGAGCTCGCAAAAAAGTAGCCTTGCTATCTCCCACTCTGCCACCTTACTTAAATGGAACACCTAATGCAGGTATTCAGCTACTTTTTTCTAAGTCCTTATGTTAAGTCCTGATTTTTTGCAATAGCCAGAATAGATTTGACAGGTAGGCTTGAGTCTGTTAATAGCACTTACAGTCGCATTGATGAGTTTTGTGTTGCTTCTTTTTACTTCTCTGTGAATATATTGTCGCTTGTTTTATACTTGAGCCATAAAATCTGCAGGAAAGCAACTGTGCTTTATTCTTATTTATATAATATTTAAATAATTATTATTTCATTATTATTTTATATAAATATCAGAAGTAATTCTATCAGAAGTAATTCTTAACCTGTTTACCAAAATGAATGCATGCACAATTGTATGTCTTACTAAAATTTAGATAAATGCTGAATAACAAGATCCTTAGCAGATAAATTCAATTCATACTCCTGTCCATATAAGTAACAGGCTTTAGTTTAAAAAGTTTGATATTAATATCTTTCCTAGAAATGATCTACTATAGAAACATGTCAGATATCAGAAATGTAATTTCATACTATCTTTTTACACTCAACTTCATTAATATGGATTTCATTAATCTTTTGTGATCTTTACATAGTTTATGATGTAAAATCTCAAGTTTTACTTTTTCTGCCTGAAAGTATAGGAGTGCTCACTTCATATTATATGAGGTGTAGCTAATAAATATATTTTAGTTTAGCTTCTTGGTATGTACTGTGCTAAAAATTTAGTTCCCATTGCTCCTGCAGTAAAAATAAATGTTTTTCAATTAAAGAAAAAATTAAAAATTTATGTTTCTGAAAGGATTAGTTTTTTGAACAGAGGAGTGTTTGCCCTCCTTCTCTGTAAGCTCTATGATTAGATGATTTTGTGGTTGTGGACCCTGTGCCCTCATTCTTTCGTGTGTGGAAGCTAACAGGGTCTTTTCTGTGGACGTACCAAAACCTGTAAAGAATTAAGAACTGTGAACATGGAAATCTTTCTAACTGTAAAGAGCCTGACTACTAACACTGCTGTGATTTTATTCCCTGCTGAGAGCACTTTTGGAAGATATTCAATATATTGTCATGTGTTTCAAGAAAGTGGAAGCTCTGCTGTTTTAGACTTTGAAAATCATAGCTGGCAACCTAACGTGAGATCGCTCCTTAATCTCTGAGTACTGGTAGCAGACAGCTGAGATTCAACACTCTTGAATCATTTATGTTCAGAAGAGCCAATTTACAATAATAAAATTACTGACTTTATTTTTGCATGCAGAGCTTAATGAACAGAGAATGATGTGAGCGGCAAAAGTTTAACTGCTCAGTTAACAACCCCACTTAACTTTCTCAAAAGCTTCTGCATATTTTGATTGTCATCCTGACTTGGTCTCCACATGTGAGTGTATTGTAAATTAAACATAACGATGCAAAGATGTTTTAACATGCAGTCTTGGAAGTACAGGTTTTGTCCCACAGAAATTATTATTGCAAAATTTTAATATTGAACTGAAGTATAACAGACTGTAAGTCATCCTTCTTTTAATACTTGCCTTGTACCTGGAGGAGGACTTGCCCTCTGTCTGGAAAGCTGCTGGAAGATTCTGACTAGTTTATATGGTACACTACAAATGGCTTAAAAAGCATGAAAAAGGAAATAAAAATTGTAACACTACCCTTACTTATCTCTTTCAGTACGGCTTTCTGTTTTCTTTTGGTGATAACTTTAGGCCTATTTTTCCTATGTTGTGCATTGTTTTTCCTCAAAGCTTGGCTTCAAATGTGCAAAGCTGAGAATGAAAATAATTTTAAAAAAAGCAACAAACAAACCAACCCCACTTTTCATTTACATTTATATAGCTAGCAATGTGCATATTTTTATTCCTAAATTCACCTCTTTTTCCTTCTTTTGCTTGGGTTTATAGGCCAAGAGTCTATAGGAGTAATGTTACTAATGCCTGGCATGTTAAAAATAATATTTAATATACTTCTAGTAATAAGATAAATTTTTTAATGTCTGAGTTTGAAATCTGCCCCTGTTTCTGTTGCCCTCTTTCCATCTAGCTTTTTCCCAGAAGTCATCCTTCCTCCTCAAGAGGAAGTTGCACATAGTGAAATTGCAAGCTATAGTACAGTGATACTGAATTGCAAGTAGCTTAAATATATGTATTTGATACTGAAACTCAGAAGTTACTCTGTGATATGATCTACTCTAATATCAGATAAATCACAGGAGTCAGTGAGAGGAAGCCCTGCTCCCTCCAAAGCAATTGAGTAAGAACAGAAGTCCTTGAACACCTGATTACTGCAGCCATCACTTATCTTGGGAAATCTGTCCAGGTTTTCTTTGTACTGAAATATGTTGGTCAAAACAGGAAGAAATTTTCAAAATCCTTGCTGAAGGAGACTAGTTCCACAGGGCCAGCATACTGTATCAGTAGAAATTTTATTTGGAATGCATCATGAAAAGTAGAAAACTGAAACCTTGCTGATAAGAAAGAGGACAAGGATCTTCAGCTTTTGATATTGATATAAGTGGAATAAATGGTCTTTTTAATTTTTGAAAGATCATAATATTTTATAAATATTTCTAACTATAATCTTTGTTATGTGTGTTGGGATTTAGTAACTTCATTTTTACCCTCACTTGTTTTAAGTTTAATTCCAAGGCACATGGCTTTTACAAAGTCATTTATTTCTCAGGAGTTTAACAAATCTGAAAATCAAGGTACTGGGATGTAGTAACAAGTGCCTTCTTCCCCAGCACAGCAGTTGAGAGCTAAAAGGGAATGAGGTACTTTACTGTAAAAGCTACAGTGGCTCTTTCTAGAGAAAATATGTAAGATGTAAGAAAGTGCAGAAAACTGTTTTGCAATAATGGCCAGCTACTTTTTCTTGCAAGTAGATGGGGAGTATGCTTGAAGAGCAAAGGCCTTAAGAACTTATGTTTCTCACCAGAACAGTTTGGAGACATATTTTGACTCATTTTGCACAAGTGTCCATTTGTAATACTGTCACATTTACTGAGGATTTAAAAAAACCCAAAACTTCAAAAGGGGATATAGTAATTTATAGTCCTGAATAATCTGTGTTTTCTTCCATGCAAATGTTCCTGCCATTTGAAAAATTGCATTTCATCAGGTTTTTTTCTACAGTTAGTTTCAAATTAAGTTGTTATTTGAATAGTTTGCTTTTCTGATAGTCAGGGAATGTGGTGCAATTTTAGATGATGCATCAAATTAAAAAGTTCAAATGTAAGCACTGAAAGTACGGATTTGTGCTTGGATTTCATGTGCAACATACTGCAATTCATTAACTTATAACTCTCTTTCATACGGAACAAAATCTTTACCAGTAGATTTAGTGTATTTGAGAGCTCAGTTCATTATACCATATATTAGTAGGACAGAGTTCTTATTCTAGTGTTTCTCTGTGTTCTTCAAAAAAATCCAGAGCAACTACATGACAAAGTGAGCAGTTACTTCTATTTTCTAAATCAATTATGTGTGATATTAGCTAATGTCTTCCTTATTTTTCAAATATTAATCTTTTAAGTAACAAAGATGTTAACCAGGTGCATAGTTCAGTACAAGTATTATAGGAAGATATGATTCATGTTTCAGAGACCAGTTGGATTGAAAATGTGTTACATTATATACTTTGGCTTAAGGTTTAGTGAAATAAAGCGAATCCTGTGACTCAGGTCTAAATTAGAAATAAAGTCACTTTAAATTACATTTGTAGTCAGTGGAAAGACGTGTGAATCAGTCACTTCTGATCTCACGCTATCCTCTGTAAATATTTATTTCACTGTATTATTTACAAAGGAATATGGCATTGACAGAAAGTAGAATTCATCTGTTAAATCCTACATTTAATGGTCTGAATATTAAATACCCTGTGAAGACTTCCTTGAAGGTGTGAATGTCTCTTTGCAAGCCCAGATATTGTTTCCTGTACTGATTGTTACCAGAGATGTTGCCAGTAAGGAGGAGAGATGGAAGTTCTGAAGCATCCAGGAGCAAATCTAGTGGAGGCTGCTCAATAGAGGGAAAGAGATATTGAACATAATTCCTCTAAAACTTGCTGTTGTGTGGAGAAAAACTGTAGGACATAGTATTTATAAAATTCATATTGCTTGGAAGATCCCCTGACATTTTGAATGTTTTCATGGAAAAGGTATCTGTTTCTTTAGCATGCATTCCTTCTTCAGACAGTTACTTGACACTTCAGAGACTCCTGAGCCCTTGCCTTTGTGTGCACCTCTATTCCTATTATTCGAATTTAAGGAATTTAGTGTTAGAGATTTGAATAAAATTTGGGGTTTTTTTTGTGGGAAATGTATCCTTGTGGTTGTAATATGAAAATAACTCTTGTTTAGTAGTGGATCTTACCTTTTACTGTCACTGAGTGAGCTCTAGAATTAATTTTTCTTTTACTACATAGTTATTCTGTAAAATCATACTATGTGTTCTGTATATTCTTGCCAATAATTGATTTAATGTATTTTGTTGATTGGGTTTAAACCTTTCCGTTACTACCCATTTTGCATAGTGACTAATTAGCAGAGCAACCTAAAAAAGAGTATTACCAACATATCACTTGGTCCCTGACTATCTGCCAGTCTCTTCAGTATCAGTTTCTTGAAGAAGGAAATATAACGGTTTTAAAAAAAGGACATGGAGACTTTCCTGGATGTAGAACTTCAGAGATCATTCCAGTAACAATGGCATAACAATTTTTCCCACAAAAAAAAATTTCTGTCTTAAACTCTGGATACCATAAAAGCTCCAGGATCCTAACTCTTTAATCTTGTAAAGCTGACTATCTAGTGTTGCATATCTGCAAAGTTCTGCAGTTTACCAAAATCTTTATTTCATTTTACTCCCTGAACATTGCGTATTTTGAATGTGATTAGATTAATCCCATTAACCTTATAGTGTAATTGGTCAGCTTTTCCTCTTTTCCTCAGGAATTAACTCTCAAATTTTTAATGGAAGTTGCTTAGTGAAATTTGTGCTAGATTAAGTGCTTTTTTTCTCTATTGTTTTTGTTAATGTTGTTGTTTTAATTGCAGGAAAATGTTTAATATGGCTTTATGTCCCTTATGTGATTGTTTTTCTTGAAGGTTGTCCTTGCAGAATTAACTGCCACCTAATTAATAGGCCCAGATGTAGCAACAAAAATGAATAGCAAATGCAGCTTTTGGAATGCATGAGACTGGCTTGGACTGAATGTAGCAAAATCATTGCTATTTTAAAGGAGTTTTCTTTATGGACAGTGTAAGAGAAACTAGTTTTTGGATCCAGATATTCTGATGGGGTCATAAAGCATTCATGCATAAGATATTTAATGATGGATAACAACTTTTTCCTGATCTGAAGGGCAGTACTTGGAGTTTCACACTTGCTTGCCTGCATTAAAATAGATAAAGAAAATATATATCAGGTGAAATTAATTCTAGTGATAAAGAACCATTACAAGTTTCAGATATAATCACACAGAACCCTAGACAAACATACAGCCCTGTTTTGCCAAATGAAAGATTTAGTTGTTAATTACATGAGAACAGTTTATTTACATTGAGGCTATAACAAGAGTTAATTTTCTTTGATCCAAAGAGTCCTTATTTAGCTATGTGTGTTCTTTGTGTCTTCAGGAATACTGTGGTTTCGATTTTTCTACTGTGGATTTTAGTGTGCAAGTACTTGAACAGTACTTGGACATTGCAAGATCAGAAAATGATTTTACAGTGCTGTTCATAATGTGGGTTGTATATTTTATTGCTGGTTGGGTTTTTTTTAAACAGACGTTTAGATGTAGTCTTACAACTGATGGTACCCATATGGTTTTTATGTTTCTTCACATTACCAGAATATTGCACAGGGTGAAGATAGGGTTTTTAGAAAAAAAATACCCAAACAAACTGCCCAAAACCCTAGTACCATTTTTTTCTGTCATACAGGGAAACCACAGCTGTGTTATATTCAACTGCAGAAGATAGGGGATGAAAAGCTGTAGCAAATCTATAGTGTTCAGAAAGACACACATCATTAATGCTACTAATGTGCAAAGAGCACAATGAATTCAAATTTATGAAAATATAATATTATCCTAGAATTCATAAATCTGTAGGTTAAAATGAAGTTGGTAATAAACTTTTTTCCTCCTCCAACTCTTTAAAAGACAATTACGTATGAAGAGGAAAAAACACCTGTTTAGAGACAGAGGACTCTTGACAGTCTTTAACAGATCTGGTCTTTTTTAAGTAAGTTTATATAAATAACTTTTGCTAAACCTTTGTGGCTTTGGCACAATTCTATAATAACTTTTAAGTTAAGTAGTTGTGATTACATCTAAAAATCACATTGTGAATGTCGTAATTGAAACAGAATTCTATGTTGCTTGTTCTAGGAAAAAGAATAAGGTTAAAAGTATTCACATAGAATGCAATGTGTGATGAATATTGCTGGGCTAATAAGCCTTTGGGAAGGATGCAAAAATAGAGATTGATTATTGTTCTCTTATTCATAAAGTAGTTTCTTGATAATCCTCTAGGTCTTTGGATGGCTTTAAGTGAACCAGAATAACAATTTGATTTTGGCTTCAGTTGAGTTATTTGGCAAATTGAAATCACCATTTTTAGTGAATGCTCCTGTTGAAGAGTTAAATTGATCACAGAGCAAAAAAAAAAAGGCATAGCATTTTGAATATTTTGAGTAGGATCTCAGGGATCCAGAGGCATGCTGCTGCTACATAAATACAAACATACCTCTTTTCAAGCATATTCACTTGGGAACATTGAGAATCAATAAAATATAAGTTCAGTAAATAAGCTTCAAAACAAAAAATGTTTTGCAAATATGCAGAGCAATTCAAATATAATTTCCAGAGCATTTTACCAAGATGCAAAGGTTTTAGTCTTTCTGTTTTATAGTTAAGACTTACACATATCATTGTTAATACTGTATAAAATCCTGACAGAAAATCAGATGGAAAAGCTGAACTGAGGTTTTTGTATCCATATTCTGGTATCATCTGTGCTTTTAAAAAGTGCTGTTTCATTCTGGACATGCTGTTCTTAGCCGATCTTAAGTAAGTAGTAAAACCTGATAATAAAATTACCACCAGAAATTTTCAGTCTGGCAAAACCTCAAAAGCATTGAATCTCCCTTAATGTTAAAAAAACTGAGCAAACAGAGAAAGAAGCCCCAACAAGCCCAGCCAAAACCATCCAAACCAGAAAAGGCTGTCCATGCTATCTGATAAAAACCCCACAACTGTGCTTTTTAGTGGGTTCATCTATATACATTCCAGCTATGGTTTGTACATTGGAACAGCACATAATGTGTACCTTTCCATGGTGTTTGAATTTTCACCTGACAGAATAGTACACTTCTTGGCACTGGAGGGGATTTTTGATTCTTCTAAATTCCATGGGATGTTCTTGTCAGTCCAGTTTTCATTTTTGCTACATTACAGTCATGCTGTATCTTGAATGGTTTCATCATAATTACTTCTTTCTCAGAGGAAACATTAAGTTCGTCTTAATTGCAAAATTATCATATTTTAACTTCAGTAAAGTTTCCTGTCGTAACAATTTGAGCCTTAGGATAAAAATATCTACATAATAATGGACATTTGCTGTAGAAAAGCAATGTCAGACTGTCAGTGTGTCAACAAATTATACTGAAGCTAATTCAGCTAAAATTGCTGTGATGACTGTCAACAGAATTGAGAAAGTTGACCAAAACAAAATGACTAATGCTGGAAACATGAAATTGGAAGGTGATTTAACATTTATTTTATATAATGCCCATTTCTACAGTCTTAATGGGGAGAGAATTAGAAACAGAATAAATATAAATTTTACTTACAGAAAGATGAAAATACCTAAAAATATGTTAAGTAATAAAATGAATGTCAAAAAATTGAAAGAATATCCCAGTTTATTTCAGAGCAACCAAAGTCCAGGTATTCAGCAAAAGAAACTCAGTGTCCAAAATTATACTCCAATGGAATGATTGAACTAATTTGACGATTTGATCAAAGTTAGAAATTAAAAGGTGAATTTTTGATTGGAGGTTGCAGGTGATCAATAGACAATATTTCTTTAGTGCTTTCCAAATCTGGCTTTTCAGATAAAATCTTGTCAGTAAGCCAGAGGCTTTTCTTGCTATTTGGGTTCCTAGGAATTTTATTCAAATTATTTGGTTATAGTTGGCAAATAGAATTGCTGAAGATGCACTGTAAGAAACCCTGGAAAAATCCAAACCACAGTATTGCTGAAGATACAAAGAACACAGACAGCTAAATAAAGACTGTTTGGATCAAAGAAAAATAAAAACTCTTGTTATAGTCTCAATGTAAATAAGCTGTTCTCGTGTAATTAACAGCTAAATCTTTCATTTGGCAAAACATGGCTGTGTGTTTGTATAATCATTGAAATAGGGTTCTGTATATCTCTGAAATAGGATTCTCTGACTATATCTGAAACTTGTAATGGTTCTTTATCACTAGAATTAATTTCACCTGATATTTAGACTATATATTTTATTGCAGGCAAGCAACTGTTGTTTCTTCTTGGCATGTAGTTCATCATCTGCTCTGGCTCTGACCATAATGAAGTCTCCCATCACAAAGTAGCGTGATAACAGCATAAATATAATGTAGTAACAGCATGATTTAACTGCATGAATCAGCAGTGGACTGTTGTGGCTTTCCAAACCCGTACTGCAACTTTGCTATCTCAACACAATATTAGAAAATAAATGAGGTAGCTTTAGGCTTGGAATGGTTCCAGTCACCATAAGTAGTCCGACTTTGTGCTTTGCTGGGGCTGTAAGGATGCTATTTCATGCTTCAGTCCTATCTAGGTCTTGCTGAGTGTGTTATCATTTCCCTTGTGGCAACATGATCACTCAACAAGAAGTGATACACTCTAGGTCATGAATGTGGAACTGTATTGAAATAATTTGCAATTTTATTACCTTTATTTATGTTTACTTTTCAGAAAGAAATTAAAATTATTTTGGATTTTTTTAGCTATTTGGATGGTCTTGGATATTTATTTTTGCCCCCATGCAGGGTTTGAATACTCAATCAATTTTTGTTAATATATCTACATTTGTATCAGAACTCTTCCTATTGATGGACTTGTTCTCTTTATCAGTAGGCTGTCCGAAGCTTTTCCTAATTTTCAGGAAGACTGTCAGTAGAGAAACTCCAACATATCAGATGATAATACTGTAATGAGACTGGTTTTCCAGTGACCACGGTGTGTCTAGCTAACAATAGTAATGAGTTATTAACATTGTCTGCAAAAAGACGTTTATGTTCATTTTCCTTAATGGAAATCTTTTGACATGTAAGTGCTTCCTGTATCTGTGACAATTCTTGTTTATCTATCTCAGAAGACATTGTGGGAGGAAAATAATATGTTCAGGAAGATCATAAAGATATAGTTTTGATTACAAGTATTAAGTTGTATCATGTTTACTTATTATCTCTCTAATAATTATTACTTATTAGTATTTATTCAGCCAATTTTCTTACTATCCGCTAAGAAGAGCAAATGAAACGTTTTTTCCCCCATGTCATTCTTAACACCTTCATTTCTGTCTTTAATTCTGAAAAGTGAGTCTACATTGGAAGATGCAAATGTGCAATATAATAATTTCATATTGTGGTCTATTTTTTTCTGTACATTTAGATAGCATTTAACAGTATCAACAAAAATATAATACAACATCCTACCAGGAAGACTAAAAGAAAAACTTTTTTTGTTAATCATCTTCAAGAGGAGGCTTGTCTAGTGAGTGTCTGTGGCAGTCAGTACGAGCCTATTCAGCATTTCCACCAACAAAATAGGCGATAATAAAAACCTGTGCATGACAGAGATTTACCATTCTGACAAAGTGAGGAGAACAGAGCAGTTACATAAACGAATCTTGAATCACTTGTTCAGTTGAACTCTTAAGGCAAGCTGTATTTTGGTATAGTCGAACGAAAAAATGTTGCAAGTAAAGGAAAATTAGAGTAGGTCGTACCTGTGGAGTGTGAGACTGTACCCTGTGATGTGTGGCTCCAAAAGAGACCTATGGGGTGGGCAATGCCTGCAGCTCTCCTAATGAGCTCCCTGAATGATGCTGTGGCACGTGGGAGTGATTGGATCCTTGAATTAATGAACCTAAGAGGTTGTTTTGCCTTTCGGTGGCTTTCTTTCTTTGTCAATATTGCATCCGGTTGTGATGTTTTAAGTCAAAGACATAGAGAGGGCTCAGAGAGCATGACTAAAGTATTTGACATACTTAATTTGTCAAAAAGAAAACCAATAGGTGAATTGATTAATATATGAGAAATTTGATATGGAAAAAATCCCATACACTAACTAACAATGAATTTCTGCACCTCTTAAAGATTTCAAATTGGTGGTTTTTCTGAAATTTAAAAAAAAAAACCCAAAAATAGGTTTAGGTTTAGTTCCTATTATCCACACGAGAGGTCAGACCAAGATAAGTAATGATCTTCTCTGGTAGTATCATCTATGACTACGAAACAGCCCCAAATTTATGTTCTGTACCTGTCAAGTAATACTCCCACTGACGTACATGGTTGTTATCATGTGTAGGTAGAAAAAAATATCCGAAGCCCTCACAGTTGTTGAAACAGTTAGATAATGACCTGGCCTTAGAGTATAATTTTGAAGTGTCAGTCACCATTTCTAAAACATGTATAATGTTTTTGTCTACGAACAAAAACCTTCTAAACATTTTGGTATGTAGTAATTTTTAGTTACCTTTACCAACTTAGAGCACACAGTGTTAGAACCACATTGCAGTGGTAAAATCTGTCTAAAATTGTTACTCTCTGTAAAGCCTAGTTCTGTAGTTGCAGAGGAAAAGCACTATTTTGTTTTAAAAAAAGGTTCAGTAGTTGTTGAGTAATCACTGTTTTTTTTCTTCCTGTTTTTAATTTTTGTCACCATCTCCAGTAACATTATTGAACTCTAGATGCAAGTTGATTTTGTTCTGCCCCTAAATTGTGTCCTTCCTCCTCCTAGAAGGCTGTATGAAGTAAAAAGAAATATATGTATATTTTCTGTTCAGACCTCTACATCTCTAAGGATGCTGGGACTAAACTCCTTAAGGATCGGGCAGTGTGTTTTGGAGGCTGGGAGGAACACATTACAGAACTGGGTCGCCTTCACCTGCACGTGTTGGCAAGGGTTGTGTTTGACTCCTGCTATAGGAAAGGAAAGACATGATGCTAGGTGTATATAATCGGAAGGGATTTCCAGTAAGCCTTGCTTTATGGCTTCTACTTCAGAGTGCTGCTGTTACTGTCCAAGTTTTAAATCAAATCTTCCACACAATGTGAAAATCTGATTTTACTGTCCTGTAAGTTTCTAGAAAAAACACTTTCTGATTCCTGTAAGATATATTTCTCTCACCAACCAGTGTTTTTATTTATTTTCAGTAAACACCACAAAGGGATCTCTGCATTTTCTCCCTTTCAATATAAAAAAGATTTTTCTTGAACAAAGGAAGAACTCCTGTTCATCCTAAGCAATTTAAGTGACCTGCTAAACTGAATGCACTGGCAGGACTTCCATTTAGTTAGTAATTCACAGCTGTCACTGGAGACATCTCTCTACAAAGAAAACTGTTTTCTTTCCATGTTTATTTGTTCAGCAGAACCTGCTGCATAACAATGTCAATTATTGGCCTTATCAGTGTGTAACCCTGGAGAAGACTAAAATCACAGGGGCCTGTACACTTGACAACCAAACTCAATCAAAATTACTGATAAGAGAACAAAGAGAAACCAGAAGCTTTTGGAGTATGAGCTGAGTAATAGGATGAAGTGACATATGCCTTTCTTTGAGACAAGCAGATGGAGGAGGATTAATTTTCTTTCTTTCAATTTTCTATTCTCTCCTATGGTTTCCTAAATGCTAGTGCATGTAGATTTTGCTGTGTTACAACAAAATTGTCTCTTTGCAACTGCAAGACAGTAAAAATAACAAGAACTGAAATGCCTATTGTTTTGTCATCCTTGTAGACAAATCAGAATTAGATTTTTTTTCCAGAAATGTCATTATGGCAGATTTACTATTATTGTCGTGGCCTCCTGGTTAGATCTTTCAGCTGCCATAAAGAGTAAAATCTTTGCACAACTTGTTTGCTCTCTGCAGTGTTTTTTGCATTAGACATTCTTTTTCGAATATACTAAGACCTCTCATTTATCCTGTCTTAATTTGTTTTCTTCACAGTAGAATTTGCTTGCTGTTAGCTGAATGAATAGTAACGGTTCCATCCAGTCCTTGGCAGCTGATTCACTAAAGCTTTGTGTTAATTTTTTTCCTCGCAATTCTCACACATCTTGCTTAGTTTCAGGTGCTGATCCCCATAGGTCAGCAAGTTAAACAGGGGCATCTGAAATCCTTAATAGCTGTTGTTCTCTCCCACATCCTTTCTTAAATATTGCCACCCCTGAGAAAAGATGACAGAGCATGGCACAGAACTGTTATGGCAGTGCCAGCTCACTGGCAAGCCTATTAAAGCAACCCAAAATTGCCACCAGTGATGTACCTCAGAAAGTTATATTTCATGTAGTTGACGTCTTTATTCTCTTCTGTGAGAAAAGGTCACATCTCCCAAGCTGTGCTATAGTTTCCTTTCTAGGAGATTATTGTGATAAATACAGGAATTCCTCCTCTCATCTGCCTGCTAAAGAACAGGTGAGAGATGCGTCACTGTGGGTGACCAGCCCATCAAACACTTACATTATGCCACTCAATGCATCACTGAAATGTTTATCCATTAGAACTGTTAGTATGTGTTTTGCCAGACCCTGAAACACTTTTTATTATAAACATGAAACACATGTTTATTTATTTAAACAAAATGACATTTTATTCACAAGGTATAGTTTTGTAAAAGAAAAAATGTTATCACAAGTCCAGTTATCCAAAGAAAATGAATTTGAGTATAATGTTGTCCTTAAAACCTATTTGGTTTATGTGTGGTTTTGATTCTTTGGATAACCATTTCAGATAGATTTTTTGAGGCTTTCCTTTGAATCTCTGAAGGCCACAACCTTCTTCTTAATGTAATTTAAATTTTTACAAAACCAAGTGGGTGTAAGAACCCAACACCTGGGAGAAATACAGCAAAATGTTACTCATATTTAGTTTAGGTAATACTAGTTGTCACATTCTAATTATTATGAAAACAGTATTTTTCTCTCCGTATTGATTCTCTCTGGTTTTAGTAATATTTCTTCTTACATAGTGAGAAATTAAGGATTTTGACCTATTTGATCTTTGATGACCATTCCGGAGCTGCTGTGCAGTTGTCAGAGTGTTCCTTTGCCAAACTGCTCTTTGGATATTGATGCCATGACAGAGGCCACTGCTTTAAATGTGCAGATGCTTTTAAAGTTTGAGTGTGAACTTGTTTATTTCCTTATGTGTGTAGACCAGGATTACCAAGAAGTACTCATGGCCTAAGAGCTTTTAGGACTTAAATCTTGGAAATCTTAAAAATGAGCAGTCAGAAAAGATTAACCTAGCCCATTGTCACTCACTGTACTGAGAAGACTTTCAGTTCTCTCATATTTGTGTCTGGAGGCTGTTCTTTTGTAGATAAATAAAGAATAAACCCTGCATTCAGCTGTTGATTTACAAACATATTTTTCATGAAAGTTGCGGCATTTATCGTCTTATACAGAAATTTGATCTCAAATTCTGGCTGGCCAAAGTTGAGTTGTAGATATCTATTTTTATCAGTATAGCAATGTGTAAGAAAGGCAATTAAATATTATATAAAGTAAGTGTGATAGTATTTTAATTGTCTTAGAAGTCCAGGGTCTTAGGATATTTGTGTGTACCTTAGCGCTTCCAAGTACTCCATTTAGAGTTATTATTTTTCTGTGGTTCCAGTAATATATTCTTTGTTTTGAAAAATTGCATTTCTCTGGGACTTGCATGAGAATTATGTATTTGGGTTTTACGTAATTTCTTTAGAATTGTGTTTAACAACAGTAGACTGGGAAATGAAGAACTGGCCTTAGCAGAGAGTATTAAAAGAATGTTGCTTGTTTAACCTTGTGAAGCAAAGTTTGAGAGAGAATATGATTATCTTCTAGAATCCTTTTGGATTGCTTTATAGGTGGGGGTAAAGATTTAAGTCATAATGTAATTTTGTTGAAAGATCAAAAGTTTGTAAATTTTTTCACTTTGATTTGTAAACCATTAGGTAAAGTGAAGCATCTTGTATGTGAAATATCAAGACATAAAGAGCAGCATATATTTTCTAACAAAGCTTGATAAATTTATGTTATTGTGTGATACAGGAAGATGAATATTGGTTCAGGTTTTTGGTTGTCCCCAAACAAATTGAAGGTGTCTTGAGCACAGTCTCAGCTGTTAATCATGTTTCTCATGTAGTATTTATTGTTTTAGGGTATTTTTATTCTTTATCTTATAGTGCACAATTGGATTACATTGTGCTAATTTGAATTGATGCTTCAGTCTATGGATGCACTTTTGGAATTTCTGACTGAAGCATTCTATATCATGTATTTTACTCTTAAGGTATCAAGGAATGGATAGAAATTTGTGGGGATGTAGTTGTTTTTGTACATTGGGAAAACTTACGCAGCTTGGGTGATCCCCTCTCTTGTGTTCTTGTGCCTGCGTGCTGTGCTCACCAAGGAAGCTTAATTGATTTCTTAATTTGAGCAGTGGCATTTTCCTTAGAGATGAAGAGATTTTCAGATTACTTCTTATTGATTTTTGTGAGGCTTCTCGGGTTAACTGGGAAATTTTCAGTTATCAGTTGGGGCAGGTTGTTTCCTTTAACTGTGATATCTTCATGAAGTTCTCTTCCACTGTCAAGTCATTGGTTCTCTGTACTGTTGTCCTTAAGTCTCTTAGAGGTGCACAAATGCTTTATGGGCTTCGACATGGCAAGTGGGGCTCAACTGTTTGTTATTCGGAACAAAACACCAAAATATGGCTTTATATGGTGGTGATTGAGCAGTGTAATGGAAATGGCCTCTTTCAGTCCTATATCCCCTAGGATAGTGACCATATTCCATTTGAACTGTGTTTAGGACTACTTGTTTTACTTCTAAAAATACACTAGTTTAAGTACGCACTGCACTGTGACATATTTATTGAATATAAAACTTTCATATCTCAGACAGTACTATTTAAATTACAGAAAACAGGCAATTTTGCATCAGCCATCCTTAGTACATGTTTTCTCTAAAACAAGATGAGATTTTACTCAGAACAATTTACAGTGTTTTGTCAAAGCATAATAATAATTAAGTTAGAAATACATAAAATTTTTATACACTTTTGTCCTTTGCTTCATTATATTCAATTGGTATTTTATGATTTTCTTTCTTTTTTTTTTTTTTTTGGCTGAGTTTTTAGCTATTCATACTACAGTGTTAAAATCTAAGTCACTGTAGATAAGGGAATGAAATATGTGTGAATTTGTAGCTGTAGAAATTGTCCCACTTAAAATGCATTGCCAAATTACGGTCAGGAAAACCAAACCAAGAAGAGTGGTTAGCATATAGGCTTTGTGGAGAGGCAGAATTGTAAATTTTCTCTTAGAATCTGCTATAGAAATATTTTGATCTTGCTTGACTATAGGAAAAAATAGATAGAATGTGGTAACTTACTCATTAGTAAGTCATATCTGAAATTGAATTCTGCCATAATTGCTGCAGCCTTAGTTGGTACAGTACATTCTATGTTTGGATGAGTTCTGTTTGGATTTTCTTTTAATAGAATGACAACTGATCTTCATTACTTTTTTATACTCTGGATATTTGCATCTGTTCTCCTTTATTTGTTGTGTTTTGGATGGAACTAATGGTAAATGACATACTTGGGCTTTTAATTATTTATTTGTTACGATTTATATTTGTACATAAGAAGTACACATACCTCCAAATACCATCAATATAACAATATTTCATTTAAAAATATGGCAAAAATTATAATCAGATTGGTTCAGGGCTGTTCTGTTCTGAGCTCTATCAGCTGGAACTTTCAACTCTATTGGAACTGCCCTACCAACTGTGAAACTTTCCTGGGTGCTTCCTGAGATGCTCAGTTTTCATATGAGATATGTGAAACAGAAGTTCTGTTTTCTCTAGTTTAGGTGTAAGAAAGAACCTAGGACTGTTTTTGTTTGACTGTCCAATTTAAGTATGGATTTAGATCACTGTTTGAGTACCATAGAATCATAGGAGGGTTTGGGATGGAAGGAACCTTAAATCCTTTAGGTTCTGTGGCAATGCTTGCTTTGATTTTAACTCCTTGTCTTACAAACTTGAGATAATAATGTGTAGATAGTAAGTTTAGTTGAGAAAAAGATCTAGCATGCAAATTTGATTTGTTTTAGGGATGGAGATTACTTGTGGATTCGGTTTTTATTTGAGACCAAGGAAATAAGACTGCCTGTAATACCAGCTGAGATGTGGTCCTTTAACGTACTTTTTAACCAATATCCTTGGAAATGAAGATGTAAATCTTCTCTTCAACTAAGTGTGCTTCAGCTGAAGCTGAAGCACAGCTTCTCTGACAAATACCTTTAGAACCACATATTTTATGATTAGCAATTAAGGTTGCTAATGACTTGTGTAAGAGATCCATACTGGATGAAACAGGACTTTAATTGCTACTCTAGTATGCTGAGTCCTGGAATCTTCTTCAGTAGTTATGAAAAGAAAAACATGAAAGAGAAATGATAAAACCATCAACTTTCCATAAGCTTTCATTTTCAGGCTGTTAAGGTGTGTTTCTATGAAGTTCTTATTAGGAATATGAAATTAATTATAAGAATAGCATACTTTTTTATGTTTTTGTAAGATTAATGGGGGATTGATCAGTTGAAATGAAGAATTACAATATTTGAATCAAAGAATATATACATATGTATATATATTTATACTATATTTGAATCAAAGGGTAAAAAAATATATACTTTTTGAGAATCACTGTGTCCTTGATGTGCTGAATCTAAGCTGGTAGAAGAAGAAATTAACCTTTAAACTATTTAGATTTTTTTAAAGTATTCATTTTAAGATTTTAACAAGTCTAGTTAGAATTCTGAACAACTTTTTTTCTCTGTAGTTAGATTCCTACTGTTCTGAGTTCTGTATGCTGTGGTCTGTTGATTGAGATGTCATGGTGTGGGAAAAAAAGGTCAAAATTAAGATGTATAAGACTCATTGAAATAATTAATGTTCATTTGAAGGAATTCTAGGTGCATAATGTAAGTAATGCACAAGAAGGGAATGTACAAGAAAAAAATCAAATTTAGCGTTGAATTTAGGAAGTTCAGTGATACAGTATTTCAGCAAATATTTGGGTTGGGGTTTTTTGGCTCTTGATGTTTTCCTCTAAACTTTCACATTCCAGGTGGAAGTTCTTGAGTGACACTGATTTATGACTGGCCAAGAATGTGTCTCTTAAATCATTCAGGCAGTGTCCAGTGCAGACTTCAATGCTCCTAACACTTGGCATAGATAAACCAGTGTTTCCCCATCTTTTGCTTGTCAAAGTTTCGGTTCATCCACAGTCTTTGAAGTTACAGGAACGAGGAAGGCATCCAGTATCCAAAAGGGACTGTTCTGTGCTGTCTCAGCCATTGCTGCCATGTGCTTTCCATGCTCAGGAAACAGCACAGGCACTCAGCTGTACCACTGAAGGATCCAGGTCCACTTACGCCTCTTAAACTGCATCTGCAGAAAATATTTCTTAAGCTGCAGTAGGTGACCTGTTCCTACTATCTCTTTAATATTGCATTTTGAAATCTTAGTATTCTCAATTCCAGCTGTGCCCAACAGGAAAGAAATGTTTTCTCTGACTCTGAGACACAGGTAATTAATAAGATGCACAGCACCCCAGAAATAGAGCTCATTATTTGCAACTCCATGTAGCAGGTGGAGACATCTGGAGAAGTAAGGAATGGCAGCAGCATAGGGAATATTGCTGAGCACATTGCAAGAGGAGAAACAGTACTCAGGAAAGAAAAGAGAATTTGTCTCAGAGCTAGAGCCCTATTGATTTGGTGCACTATCATATCAACAGCAAGAGGCAGAGAGAAGGGAAAAGTAGCACTAAGGCAGCTGAACAAGGTCATCCAGGCTCTGCAGTGTGTGCTGGACCTGTGCTTTCATGTCACCAGCCAGTGCAGTTACTGCTTTGATAGCAGGCTGGAGGGGGAGGATTTGTAGTCAGCTTGGCTGAGTCCCAAAGCAGCAGCTATCCTTCATCCTAAATATCCGAGAAGAGGATTAGAGGTTAACACGGCACAGCACCCTGCCAGCCTGGTCACTGCAGGTCTTACAGGGTGTGAGGCACTGTAGCCCTGGCACATCTGTCTGTCTGCTCCATAGTGCAGGGAAAGGGACCGAGGCCACAGAGGCGATGCCCACTTGACTCTAGCCGTCCTTTCCTTTCACACTTGACAATTCCAAATGCAATCAAGTGAAAAAGAATTTTGTAAAGGAAATAGGAATTAAATAATCCCTGTATTAAGGATTTCTTTTGCCTATATAGTGGTTGCATCTGGTTGCAAAAAAATGTATGAATCATCATCCAGCTCTATATCTGGTGCAACATTATGCGATTTCCCATGAAACCATAAAAATATTTAGATTTCTTTTAATGTGTGCATATGGTTTATTTCTCTTTTCTATTATCTAAAAAGATAAATTACTATTTTTTTTTTCCTGGCAATATTTGATTTTCTACTTAAGTTGTCTCAATATTACTCTAAATAAATTTTAGTAGAATTTCACCTCATTAGTTCTTTAAAAGTGGGTGCTATGTTCTGGGATTTCAAATACAACTTCAGAAAGTAGAAATAACTGTCATAAAGAGACCATTTAATCAAATTGCCAGCATCAATTTTGCAGTGTTTTAAGTGTGTTCATAAGGTGTAATAGGTACAGCTCTTATTAAAAATACAGTTGCTAGCATTTTCTATCAAATCATGGAAGATTATATATAAATTTAATTTACCTTTAAGTTATTTATATGCAGTCCTGAAGTATAATATTGAAAAGTTTATGATCATAAAATATAGTAAGATTGTAGGTTCTGCCTATCAGTATAAAATAGAGCTGTGGTAGACCAGGGGTACTCAGACTGTAATTACATTGCAGTTAACAGCAGGAAGGATTAACAACTCCCGTAGAAAAGTACTGCATTTTAGGAGGGCCTTTATTTGTTAAATTAATAGACCAGTTCTCAGTTTTGACACTAAAAACTAACTCTGTTAAGGTCCACAGTATGTTCAAGTTTGATTTTAACTTTAGCTACTGCCATTTTATATTATCTAAAATGAAAACACTATTACTGGTTTTTATGTCCAGTGAAGTTTCTTCTAGTAAAAAAAAAAACCCCTTGCAATTGAACTTTGTCAATAATTCACACAGACAAAAACTCTGAATTTTCAAAGTAAATATATTGCTTTGATTAGCACAGAAGACACCTTAGTGCTCTGCACATTAGAATAACATATTAACATATTTATGGTTTGTAAAGTATCAACATGTTATTCTGTAATTTGTTTTGATGTTCCTTCCTTCAAGATCCACATACGGAGTCAGAGTAGGGGTGACAATAAATAGCATAACAACTACAGATAGCCATTGCCAGATAACCAATATTATTGCCCAATCTTATGCTAAAAATTGTATTTATTAACAGGATTGTAGCAGACTCATGCAGTAAGGAGATTTGGTAATGAACCAGATTTCAAAACATGATAAAATTTGCTTTCTTTGCTCTCTGGGTTTGGGGATTTTAAGGATTGTTTTAATATGCTTAGGTTTCACAGGGTTATAATCTCAGTGAGGAGAAAGAGGCTGATAACTTTGTAATAATTATTAAAAAAATATTTTGTGAAGTTTTACTAATATTCAGTTTTGACTTAGTCTACAGGGAGCAGACCTTGACCTTTTTGATTTTAGAAGAAACTGAGGAATAAGGGCTTTGGAAATCACCTTTTTGAGCTGTCTATCTGGTAGTCTGGTATTCTATTTTAGATATGTGTATTGGATCTTGTGGGATAACATTTTTTTACCTCAAGATTAATTTTGTATCTGACAACAGCCATTGCTTAACCTGCAGTATTACTTTAACTGTTGTAATGTCTAAAACACAAACCTCATAAGAGGTGCTTTTATACGACAGCACTTTCAGCATGTTTACCACTGTCTTGTCTTGACTACAAGGTGTAGAGAATAGTTCTAGAATACGTGTTAATTATCTGAGAAAAATTACATTTTGAAAGTACATTTACTTAAAAATTGCACTCTATATAGCTGCTTCTAAGTGTTTAAAATACTTTATATATAGTAGCATAGTTGAGCATGCTATATATAAAGTGTTTTAGCATATTTTACAAACACACTTATGTAAAGTATCATGTAAATCCAAATGTTAGGTAAAGTTGTGGAAATACAATGAGTGAAATTCTATAAAAGGGTTTTTGTTTGGTAACAAAAATGTTGAATTTCAAATGTACTGAAGAATTATTTCGGAATTGTGGTGTAAATACATCAGTGTAAACCAGAAATCTCTTACAAAGGCTAATATATAGTTTACATTCAGATCTTTTGCCATACTTAAAAGTCAGTTTGATATGTAGATTTTTAATTTATTCGTAGTCTGACCCAGCAACTCTGCTTCACCAGCCCCCTAAATCCTTTAATTTCAAATGAAAAATACATACTTCTACTTGCCAGGAAACATACCTTTATTGTTTCTTGAAATGGTCCAAAGGAGTAAATGTTTAGAGTTTCTTTGTTGCCCTTTTGGATTTCTTTTCTAATTAAGCCCTTGTCCTTTAAAAAATAAAACACTGGAAAATTTCACTGTGAAAGGGAGGTCCATAGTGCAAGTTGCTGCTGCAAGCCAGGCTAGCATCGGAGCTTGAGCAGCCTGTTCAGGGGTTTGCCAGGCAAGTTGTGAAAATCCCAGTGGACAGATTCTCAGTTTCCCTGGCAAGGTGCTCAAGCACCCTCATTGCAAAGGATTATTTTCTTCTGACGGGTTATCTTCGTATGACAAGTTAGCTTTTACTTGTTACTATTGCCTCTTGGCACCTCTTATCTTCTTTCCAACCCCCTGTATGTAGAACTGCTCTTGGATCCTGCCTTAGCCTTCTCCCCGCTAAAAAATGCCAGATTTCTCACGCTGTCCTGGGTAACATCAGCTGCAGCCACCTAACCATGGTAGTAGCACTGTGACTAAAATCTCTTTACTTTTTGTGCTTGGTGGGGGCAGGAGCAAATAGAAGTGATACCTTGATCCTCCTCTGCTTGGCTGGCAAGGAGGGAAGGAGGATGGAGATGCCTTTCCATGGTGTGGCATGAGAGGGCAAACAACACAAATAGACCGAGCTGAAGCTATGCTGGCAGGCTGGGCCGTGCAGATGGGCCCCAGTTCAAGGGATTAATATTGCTGGTCCTCTCAGTAAGAGTACAGGAAAACAGGGCACTCTATTTGCCAAATTCAAAGGATATAATTTTGAGCATATTTTTTGTTGATACAGCCAAAATATAAACAAACAATGGACTGGGATTTTGGAAATCCCAGATCTGATGATGATCTATTGGCTGCCCTGATTCTTTGGCCAGGTGTCATCACAATACCAATTAAATCAAGCAGAAAACAAAATTCTTCCAGGAATATTTTACAAATATTGATTTTCAGACTCAGTTTTCTTCTGAAATAGACCAGGCAGTTTATCACCTACAAGTTTTTAATGGTAACTATTAATTCACATTATGATTCGTCGTATTTCAGAGTGCCTTGTATTTTAACAGTGGTGTGCATAGGAAAATAAATCTAAGCAGTTAGCATGTATGCCTTATTTGCACATGCAACCTAGTAGTTCCTGTTTATCTGCTGGTGAAAAAAATAAGAATGATAATTAAAAATAAATTAGTAGACTTGAGTCACTTGTAGTAATCCTTGCTTTTTTTTTTTTTTTTTTTAACTGTAAAATGCTGACTTGAGCAGTTTTAGACAAACTTCTCATGTGGTCTTATAAATATGAAGTAGTGTACGTTTGGACGTTTCTTAAAATCCAAAGACTTTGTTTGGGAGTTTTTGGTTGTTTCTTTATGGTAGTTTCCTTGTTTCCAAAGAATGCTCCATATGCAGCAATAAAGGCAGCATGATTTTCTTTAGCAGTTAAAGAAAAACAAGATTTTCTTATTTAAAGAAAATAACATTTTCTTTAGTAAGGGTTTTGCCAACTTTTACTTTATTTTTAAGAAGATGTAAGTTTTATTTCTATCCGAGCAAGTTTTGAAGCTCTGTAATAAATCACAGGAAGATAAGCCTTATCTTTAGACGATCATACAAGTAGTATGTCTTTGGCCAGTTACTTTACTTGGGTTTATAACACATATTCACTAGTAAGGATCAGTCTTACACTTTGGTCTTTTCCCTTGGTAACAGTGGCAAAACGCCCACTCAAACAGAAATGGACTTGGACAGTCAATGCGTTACTCTGCCATTTATTTATATATTTAATTCTAATGAAAATTATTATCAAATTTGAATATAATAGTAGAAGTATTAAACTAGTTAATAATTAACAGTCCTATTTCATATTTGAGCTATATGTTAAATTTCATATAGTATGGATATTGAAGCTGTAGTCTTTGGATGTTCCAAAGTCCAAAGAAAACCAAAGCCCAAAAGAAAACCAAAATACTGCTCCAGAAATATGAATACTTTGCACCAGAAGTCTGATTCAGAAAAGTCTTGAGAGTACAAACAGTAAAAGAGGTAATTTCACAAAGCTCACTGAATTAATTGCTGTGTCTTAGGGCTGCTTGAAAATTACTGTTGTAAAAGGAGAAAAGAACTTTCATGGAGGTAGGCATTTATGATCCGTCCACACAACCCTCCTACTCTCTACTGCTAATTTATTGATTACAGTTATCAGCATAACTGTCAAATAAGTACATAGAAATTTTAAGGAAAGTGTTATTTTGACAATTGTACAGTACTTTATTAAAAATGTGTTCTCTCAAGTGTAATAGAGATATTCTCATGGTAACTGTTGTATTACTACTTATTATTCATAATTAAATATACAGTACTGCTCAGCTTCTATCCTTTCTCTTTTCATATTACAAGAACCACTATAGCAAGACCATGAAATAGATGAAGTCAAAATAATTTTCTCACAAGCACAAAGAAATAATTTAATGCTAATTTCTGCTCCTGGCTGTTTCCTAAAATCACTGAATCTTTGCTAAGGGTTCCTACAGCTATCTTCTGTGAAAGCAGGTGCAGAGGAGGAAGAAGGGAGAACAAGAAAAGTGAGACTCTTATGAGGAAGAATCATTTCCCTGGGTACTTATACATGATACTGCAGGATTCTGATTTTTAACAAGATAATGGCTGTGGTTTTAATTGCATTCCCGTTCACTTATTTCTGATCTTTAGAATGAACCTTAACAAACATATTCACACAAAAATATACATATGCACATCCTCACGAATACATATGCACGTATATAAATGTGCACAAGTTGTCTGCATTTTTTTCCGCAGAAGTAGAGCACCTAGAAGATACAACCAGGCTTAACAACTTCACTTATTCCTAAGATTGCCTTATACCTTCCATCATAAAAATCCACATTCATTTTGTTGTGACTGATCCAAAACTTCTCTTTTGCTGTTTTGCCACAGCTTATCGAAACAATTAAAAGCATGAGACAGGTGATCTGCTCTATGGAAATTGTAGGGTTTTCGCTGTTTCTGTACTTCTTTCTGGTCGGACTTTTCATTAAAGAGATGGGACTATCACGGTTATACACGATTTATTACTTAAAATAACAAACAAGGTATCAGTCTTGGAGTCTGTGGAGCTCAGTAACAAATCGCCATAATGGCAGATAGTCACGAGTTTCAGGGTTACACGGCAATTTATAACTTTCTGGTCCAATAAGCAATTAACACGAAACTTTGTTTTGACTTGATAACCTATCACCTTTGGTCACTTTTACTGCAGTGTGTCAATTTTCTACCAATTACCTGCAAAGTCACATACACTCATATACTTCTATTATAACGTCTAAATTCTTAACTTAACTACAATATCACACCACTATACTTAAAACCCTCCACCAAATCACTCAATACACTTTCTTATTTATAGCTACAAAAACATAGGTTTGTAATTCTTTTGCTTGGAATCCCTATCCTGTCATCACATCAACCTGAGTTCTCTCCAAGGGTTAAGGTCAAATCCGTCATTGTCTGTGGAAGTTTTAACCCCTCGGTTTCCTACAGGAAATTTTCAAACATGAACTTCAAAATTGGCCTAGGGTGGCTTCTGCATTACATTTGACCTTATGGGTCACCATTTTTTTTTTTTAAAGAGCAAACTAACTTCCTCAGTTTGGTCAAATTATGAGCCTTATAAAAATTGTCATTTGCATGAAGTCAGGAAACAATTTGTGGTAGCTGATCTTCCAAAGAGTCCTCTCACAGCTGGCAGGTTTCAGCCTACAGATAAGGATTTGAGGCTTTGTGCTGCTGAGAATTGTGGTGGATTTTGGTGCATGTTCATCAGAACTGAACATAGAGGCACTGTCCCAGTGAGCTTCTTGTTACCTCTGGTTCTGGGCTTTGCCTTCTTGGAAGTGAATTTTGCCTAAACCTAGTATGAGAAAGAAGAAAAGCTGACCTACAGGAAAATATTTGGGGGTCAGACACAAGCAGAGGGTGGGAAACCAGGGCTAAGAATTGAGGTGGGAGTTGACTGCAACTGACTGAAATAATAATTTATTTCATAATTCTTCATGTATAAATAGAGAAGTAGCTTATTTTTGCATTGGTGTGAGAGAATCACAGACTTAGCAATCATCCATAATTTTGAAAATGTATCTAACTGTATAACTTCATGCCCTGGAGCATAAAAATAATTTGGATAGGCAATAACACAGATTATTTTTCTCAAAAAAAAATTATCTAGCAAATAATGATATTTCAGCTACAATTAATAGCAGGTTTCCGAACTGAAAGGTTGAATAGCGAGTATCTGCAAAAGTCACTAAACCTAATGGGATCTCAGGTTTGTCTGGGATACAGAGGTGCTGCATGAGTGATTGCTTATAAATGATCATAAGTAATACATGGTTATTGTACTGCAATTTGAAAAATATATTTATTTCTTTTTTTTTTTTTTTTCAATTAGGAGTTACTGATATTTTTACAGAATTTGCCCACAGTACACTGGGGAAATGAAGACATCAGTGTACTCCTAGCAGAGGCCTACAGACTGAAGTTTGCATTTGCGGATGCCCCCAATCATTACAAGAAATGAATATAAAGAGACAGAAATCATTAGAACCAGCGTGTTCTGCAGTATTATGGCATCTGTTGTTCTGGTTGTGCTTTCAGCTCATTGCTCTTTTGTTTGAAGTAAGATGACCATTAAAATTCTGTTAGAATTTGCAGAATGAGAACAGAATACCAAAGAAGTGGACAAAGCAGGATATCAAGCACTGATATGAATGAACTTAAAAGTGAATTTTTTTGCTCAGCATGAAAAATGAGTTCAGAAGTCTTACAATATAATTTTTTCTTTTTTCCCCTTCTTTAAATAGAATAATTGTAGTCTAATTTATGTTAAGCAATTTTTCTATGTACTTTAGACTTAAAACTACTTATGGAATGATTTTGTCATTACTTCAGTGTCACCTGCCATTACTTTATCAGCCAGTTTTGGTCAGTGAAATCTATCTACTTTGAGTGGCAAAAAAGACCTTTTCCATGATCATAAAGACCGTATGAGACAGCAAGGCCTGTGTTTTAAGGTCTGGTTATAACTCAAAAGACACTCAAGAGATATTAGCACACCATCTGTTGTTTTTGTATGGAATTAAGTTTGAATACTTCCATAATATAAGAATATAGAAGGCTCTAACGGAAATCGGTGGCATTTTTCTAAACATTATTCAGTCTTGAAGGATGCTGTAGAAGCTTTTTAGCCATAAAAAGGAGTTACTTAAAGCTGAAGACTCATCTATTACACTAAAATAAATCCCTCTCAATATATTTTGGAGTGCTTTAAAATAATTAATTAAACAGAAGGCATGGTCTTGTCAAAATAATTAACATTTCTCTTTTAAGGCCTTGCAATTTTTTAGCACGAAAGTTCACTTTTAAGAAATGTATTAAGAAGCTTGGTTTACAAAGAAAGATATATTTTTCTCTCAGTTGTTGCCTTATTCTCCATTTCTAGCAAGTTAGAAAAGGAAAATTAATATATCTTTCCAAAGCTTTTTTGCTAAATAATTTAATACCTTTTTTTCCTGGTTATTCAGAGGAAGAGAGCTAGTTCCCAATAACAATAACAGTAACTGTATACTCAGATTGCTTGTGGGTCATTAACAGAACAAAAATCCTCTATGAGTTTATAGACTAAAATTAATGTTTCTTCATATAACCATGGGATACTGAATAATTTCTTAAAAATTATATAATTTAAGTGCACTATTTTTTTTCAAGTAATATTTTCTGATAAGAATTCTAATTTTTCTCTGTTGGATGTAAATAACTCATATTAATTTGTGCCTACCATACACATACAGGTTATGAAGGTGAGAGTTGCAATAAGCAATACACTTAAAAGTTCAGACTTACTATTCCTCAGTTTGGTTCTTGAGTTGCACAGCGTTGCACAGACAGTGTAGTGCACTTTTAAGTTTGGGAAGTAGAAAAACTTCAAGAGATTTTCTGTTATGACTTGTTATTGGAAGATTATTTTCGACTTCTTAAAAATATGCAGATACATATTTTGAAGCTTTCTAAATGTGTTAGTTATATTACTTGCTTTAGGGGCCTTAGTTCTTGACACTGACTTCAAAATAATTAGGTGTTTCAGGGTAAATAAAGTAAAATACATTTTTACTAACATGTGATTATGAGACCATCTATATTTTAAAAGTATATTAAATCTTTGGTAGAAGAGAAAAAAAAAAATTTCAATAGAAGCAGGAGTGTTTGGCAATTAGGATGGATTTCTTTTCCACTGGTGTCAGCCGGGTGTTTCAGTTGTGATGGATACAGGGTCAGGCCTCCCAGATGGCTGCATTTGTGCCTGGAATGTGTAGTGGATCTATGCTTCTTATGTGTCTGTGTACTGCCTTCTGTAACTTCAGTTCGTGGTCTAATGTATCAAAATTTATGTTTACAAAGAATGTCATATTGTGCCTAACGGTGTCTACCAATAACAGAATAAAAGAAACATGAAATTTATGACCATTTGCTTTAAACTTAGTATCTGCAATCATTTGTTTATAGAAATGCATATTATTGTAACGAGAGAAGATAACACAGCACTAACTGTTGTAAGGGTTTTCTATAATTAACTTTTTTCTATTAAGACGTTATTTAGGTAGTTACATGTAACATGGAAAGTTGACCCAGAGTTGTCTGCTGTGTCAGATGCTCCTGCATAACATTTTTGAGACTGGATATATAAAATTTCTGTCATTGGGTCCACGTAAGTTGTCTCCCATGTCTTCCAAATTCAACAGGTACCTCTTACTTCCTTTGGAAGGAAGTGTTACCATTAGAGGTCACATTTACTATTGTGTCTGTGTCAGAAGTTGAATATTGTACTTGAGCACATTGCTTTTTAAGGATAGTGGGAAGTTTCCTGATATAATACCAATGTTTATTTATGTAGATATAGATTTTTCTGGAAAATATGATATAGATATATAAATAAAATTTATATGTCTATACAGATAGGCATAGTTCTCAGTAAATAGAAGGCCAACATTTATGTAAAATTTCAAATTTTTATCAAAAGCCCACCCATTTAACAATTTTACATCTCAGGCAAAATGTTATTCCAAACAAAATATTGCATAGAAAAGGAAATAGCATTATCTCATGTACTTAGTTTTTTCAAAATTCAAGATTTTGAATATTATAAAATTCCTTTGTAATGTGTATTTTCCTATAAAGGAGGTATCTTGACACATCACTAGTGAAACCAGGCAGTAATTTCCTAGAACTCATGTGAAATATTGAAATTGCAGCGTCTAAAATGCGTGTTAAATAATTTCTGTAATAGAAGTTTAAACTAGAATGTACAATATAAAAAGACTTATGACTACGTAATTTGAAAAATGTAAATAATAAATTAGTTAACTGTGTAAATACAGTACATGGAGTAAGATAGAAATGTAAGTTGAAATCTTATGTAACTCTGTAATGTGTTATAAGAAATTAGTTTCATTATTTTTTGGTGCAGTTCCATATGGAAAGGCCTGTTAATTTGTTTTTAATTTCATAACTACAGAATAGAAGAATCTGAAGTTCCACTGTATGCTTCTGACAAACATTACCACTGAGGCACTGGTTAAAACTGTAAAACTGATGAAAGATGAGGAAATAAACACATATTTATGAAGTGCTATATCGAGTGGAAAGCTTTTGTTTATTGTTATCTTCAAACACGTTGCACCCTACGCCAGAGCAGGGATTTGGTGTGTTTCTGTTTTACAGCCTCAAAAGCCTTTATCACAAGAGGAAATGCATTAACAGAACCTCAGGTCTCAGTTACATTTCTGCCACTCTCTGCCCGTGTATCTTGTAGGTTTTGCAAGTTGGTAATACTAATAAAGTTCCAAGGGTGTGTCTGTGCATAGACCATGTACATGCAGGGTACTGAGCATTTTCTGGAAAAAGCAGATGAAGATAGATTTGACACCACAGCAGAACTAAACTGAAGAGAAGGTGGAGCAAATCAGGGCAAAGCAAACAGAGGAGGCACAGAATTCAGTATGGCTCTGGGGGTGCAGGAGAAGGGGAAACTTCAGCTCATAGTGGGGAAACAGTAAACAGGTGATAGGGTCAATGAGATCTGGAAACTAAGATGATTTAAGTAGATTAACAATCAAGGAGAGATGTCCTGTATATATATACATATAGATATATATATATATATATATATATAGGAAGCTCAAGTCCCTTATGTCAAGGAAGCGACTGGGACACTTCCAATAATCCAGTGTGTCTGGTTAGAAAATATACAAGGAAGGCAAAGACAATAACCTCTCTTTAACCTCTCTTTAAAACTCCACACCACATTCAGGGGAAAAGAGGCAGGGATGCAGAGGCAATCTATCTGTTATGTGCTTGAATGACAATGAATTGTAATCATGCTGGTTTCTCACCTTGAATAAAATTTGTGTTTCTTCATCTGCTATAATCCTCTAAAGATCCTGCATAAAATCAGCAATGGGAGATCTTTCAAATTGTTTTTTCAAAAGTAGAAGAGATCAAGAAGGTGGAGTAAAAGCCCAAGATGTCACAAGGTATGTGCTGGTAGACGAAGCTGAAAGCTGGCTGTGGATTTTCTTGTGCAAAAGGAGCCCTGGAAAACTGATATTCTGGGCAGATGGAGGACTTTCCATGGATATAAATGTGAAGTACAACAGAAAGGACTTTCTAAAAATCTGATCTGTACTTCAGGTGACTTCCTCCTTGAAAACAGAGTAGGGTGGAAGATAAGTACTTTGTAGCAATTAAATTCTTTGGAGATAGGAAGAGGAGGTGAGGTGGAAAAGCTCCCAGTCCAGCGATCACTCAGGCAGAATTCTGTGCCATGGGAAAGAACTGCAGCTCAAGTGCTTCTTATCACTGTATGATGGAGAGTCAAGTTCCTGAGCAATTTAATTCCAGATCATTTGCATTTTTATAAGTTAAAGCTAAAATCTTGCATCCCATCTAATTCCTTAAGCTTAGTGTAGCTGAGGCAGCATGGGAGAACATGATTAAATTGCTATGGCACCATATCAAAGACTCTTTTAACACTTCAAAGTCTTCTGCATGGAGCCCACAGTAAAGTCAATGCATATGCCAGAAATGAGAGGCTGAGAGATGTGATGCTACAGAAGGCCTCTCAGAGACAGGTGCTCTGAAACTTGGGCTCTTTTTGTGCCACAAGAATTTCCTGCGAGCTTCTAAAGGAGAATTAATGTGCACAGTGCATAGTTGTTTGAACTGGATTTTCATGTTTGTTCTTGTAATCAAGCTTCCACATCAGAGAAAATAAAGTCTGAAATTGCAATCAGTATGGACGGAGCTGCTTGGAAACTTATGCTCCAGGCACAAGCTTAAAAGTCTGAACTACAGCACGGGTATTCATTTTGTTCCTAGTACAGAATCCTCTAGAAAGGTGAGTCAGAAATGGCCAAAATTTCTAGCAGAAGTCTATTGCAATGTCTGTTGGTCTGTCTTTGTTATCAAATCAATCAAGATTTAGTATACACATTTCTCTGATTTTCCTATTATGTATCCTTCAGGACTGAGATCTCATTTCTGTGAGATCTGGACTTGGGGACCCAATCCACTTTATTCCAGAAATTTCTTATCCAACCGTCACTTACCTGTGCCTACTCAGAGATCCTCCTCATGGGAAGAAGAGTATTCTGAAATTTAGAGCAATAGAAGAAAAAAAACCCAAAACCAAACAGGGAGAATAGAGGAGTTTTATTCCCATTAATTTCTGATTTCCAGAAAGGAGAAAATGTGCCTCTTGAGGTATTTAGACAACTTCATCAAACTCAGGATGCAGTCTCTCACATAGAGCTTTTTTGAAATTCAGCTGATGTGTTTTCATATATTTCCATCTTCCTCCAGAAAGATCTGAGATTTCCAATGAACAGTTCCTGCTACCAGCCCATTCAGTCAATTCTGTTCACACTTTTAGCAGCAGCAGAAATACAAAATACGTAGCTGTCATGACAGCTCACAGGAGGTAATGAGATACCTAGGCTTATCAATAGTTAGATGGCTATCTCACGCATAAAATGTCATTCAAACAGCGAACAGACTTGGTAATTTTTCATCTCTTGTGGTCAAAAACTAAGTCTGTAGCTCCAGCTCAAATCTGTGCTTGTAGAAGCACTTTCAGACTGCAGTTAACAATAAACTATATATCTGGAGAAAGAAATGTAGTCCTATACTTACCGCATCGAGTAAAAACTTTTCATAAGATGACAACAAATATTTGCTGCAACTGTATAGAATAAATTGCCTCATGCAAATAAATAATTCAGTTTTTGCATGCAGAAATGAATAAAGTTGGCATATCAGTAAAGGAAATTTTCACTGTTATATTTTTACCCAGATATTTTACTGTTATTGCATCAGTGAAAAATTCTATATGAATTTTAAAAATGGGTACTTTTCTCTTCCTTGCAGGGCATCAGACTTCTTCACATTCAGGTGAAGCAGCCATCACATTCTCAGTAAAGAAACTTTATGTGAATGTTTTGGTGGTAAGGGCAAGCCTGTTGTGGCATGTGCAGTCATCCTCTGGCTTGTAATAGCTACTCCAAATAATTCAAATCATGCTGGATAATACTGTCTCTGTTATTCATGAAAAAATAATAAGAAAAAAGTCCATCTTTCCTCATCCAAGAACACCTGTTTGGTTTGGAAACTTGTATTCATTATGGAAATGCTCTGAAGAGAATATATTTTTATATAATATGCATATTTAATATTATTCAGTTTTCATATCAATTCAAGTTAAATTGATACTTGTACCCCACAAAGGATACCCAAATCCAACAAGCATTTCCCACGAAATGTACTGAGCACAAAATACTTGTCCTGAGAGGGGGATATCAGTGGCCAACGTAAGATTTAGTGTTGGTTAAGTAGTAACTTTGCTTATTTATGCAAGTTATTATCTCCCCAGTCTTACAGTATGTCAGATATGGGGAGACATCTACATCTGAGCTTTGCTCACACTCCTTTTCCAGGCAATGGAGGCAATGAGGTCTTTATTTCCAGACCACAGAATATCCTCTGTTGGAAAGGACCCACAAGGATCTTGAAGTCCAGCTCTTACATGAATGGCCTATTCAGGATTGAACCCACAACCTTGGTGTTATTTGCACCAGGCTTCAGCAGCTGAGCTGATCTCAGGCCCTTCAAGGTGCCGTCTGAGTACACCCCTGGACTGTGCCAAGTGCCAGAACCAGGTCCTGGTGCCCCCAACATATGAAGCACATGGAACTTTTGGAGCAAGTCCAGAGGAGGGACATGAAATTTGTAAGGGGACTAGAGCACCTCCACTATGAAGACAGACTGAGGGAGCTGGGGCTGTTCAGCCTGGAGAAGGTTGTGTGGAGACCTCATAGCAACTGGGAAACTGGAGAGGGGCTCTTCATCAGGAACTGGAGTGACAGGACAAGGAGTAATGGGTTCAAACTGAAAGAGGGGAAATTTAGGTTAGATATATGGAGGAAATTCTTTACTGTGAGGGTGGTGAGGCACTGGAACAGTTTGGTCAGAGAAGCTGTGGAGGCCTCCTCCTTGGAAGTGCTCAAGGCCAAGTGGGATAGGGCATTGAGCTACCTGGTCTAGTGGAAGGTGTCCCTGCCCATGGCAGAGGGCTTGGAACTAGATGATCTTTAAGGTCCCTTCCATCCCAAACCATTCTATGATTCTGTGATTCTAAGTGAGTGACACCCAAAAAGTTCTCCATCTCTTCAGTGGCACTAAAAGAGCCCAGAGGACAAATAAGAAGACATCTATAGATCGATTGCCGGTTTGATATTTTGAAGTGGCTGCTGCAATTGCAGTTTGAAACAGCATTTCTCTACATAAATTAAGAGGAATCACAAGCTGTCTCAGATGCATTCTTAAAATGCACACTTGAATTTCAAATCTTACATTCATTCTCATGGCCCAAATAAGTTATAATCTGCAGCTCACGTCGACATGTTTGCTGCAGCTACTGTGCTGTGACATCAACCTAAGGTAAGCTTCAGCTCCAGCTAGATGGTGGCTCAGCCCATTAGCTTGCTGTTTATATTTGCTCTCTCTCCTGCTGTGAATAAACTATAGCCCTGTAGCACAGCCAGAGATAAAACTTAGTATCCTTGCATGCAAATTGAAATGAGTGAAAAAACAAATGTTGACAAATTACTTCATTTTAAAATGAAATCTTTGTACTGTGATCTTCTTCCTACCACTTGTTATGTAAATAAACGTTATAGGCTGCTAAGTAAAATGTATAAAACACAAATTCCCATTCTGTCTAACCAAAAGTAATAGTACTCTTCCAATTTAAGTAGCATCCAAACTGTATAATCTGTTTTCCAGACAGTAAGGAAGATAAAGATCCTACCTCACAGAATGGAATGAATGAGTGTTGGCTGGGACGGTGATATCTGACAGGGACCAAGGACTTGACAAATGTCCAGAGGAGGCCCTCCCTGCTTAGCTGACCAGATTTCCAATCCACAAATTAGTGTGAAATACATTCACTTCATATACCAGCACGTTTCTTGGGAACACAGTATGTTAGCAACAAAATGGCCTGATTGTGTCCTGACTGAATGTGTTCTTTATTAAAACAAAAATAAACAAGCCCCCCAAATTAGTAACCCACCAGTAACATAATATCAATCCATAGGATAAACAAAATAACTCCGTTGTTGTGAAACCATTGTTGAAATACCCTGATACAAAGCAACAGTATTAGCAGTGGAAAAAGTGGAGGCTATTGCTGCAGTTTAGAATGAATCCAACAGCTATCTGAGAAGTACTTGCATGTGATAGGAGGTGACACACAGTATCTGCATATTAGAGGTTAGACTAGCTCTCAGAGCTCTTTTAAACCTTGCATTCATTTTTATAAATGGGGTTGTATTTTTTTACCATGTCAGGAGAAAAGGCAAACTTTGCTACAGAGGGCTTCAGAAATGTCAAGTTTCCATGTCGTTCTCTCTTTAGTTTAGACACCCATCTCTGTATCAGAACCCAACCAGTCCACTTTGAGTTGTTGTTCCTCAACTAAATTAATAGCATCAATCTTTTGTCTTGCTACTTGCATACACTGATTAAATTTTATACGACGTTCTGGTAAAGTACTGATGTAGAAAGTTTCTGTAAGACAGCAGTGGTACTCCCTTAATTTCAAATTATCAAGTAGAGCTAGGGGAAAATACATAAAGTTTTATTGAGCAGTAACATTGTGAAGATGCCTCTTTTCGTTCTGAATTATTTCTTCTGTTCCTTAGACTGCTCTGGGGTCTTTATGTAGATTTTGTTAGACTCCTTTCTAACAGGCAGGGCAAACCCAACTTTCCTCTAACTTAGGAGATACGAGAAATGATTGGAGGAAAAGGGTGGTTAGAGGGAATAGATGCCATAATTGGTAACATATCATGGAACTTATCCAAGCTACTTATAAATGATATCTATGGATTGATACAGCCCAAACAAATAGAAGTTTGGTTTCAAACAGTATCGTTTTGGGATCCTGAGGGCCAGCATGTATCTTGAACAATCTCTTGGAGACTAATAAATACTACCAGCTAGGCTTTAAACACTGTTCAAAAAACAACTCTGCAAAACATTTGTGTGTACTCTTGAATGTTTTGTCAAATCCAGTTTTGGGCCCTAGGTGTTAGAACTGTAAAAGAATCTTCCTAATCTGTCATATTATGTGGTAACTTTATATTGTATACAGTAAATATATTTTAAAATAAAGTGATGGCAAAAACGTCAATCTCCACTTTTATACAGTCATCTTTATAAGCTTTTTTTTTTCCCCACTGGCTTTTAAGGCACACTAACAGGAGCTACAGAATGAGAAAATGATACAGCATCAGCTTCTGGCTTATTGAAAAGGAAGTGATTTAAACTTCAGAAATAATTGGTAGGTTTCTTTTCTTGGCTGGCCTGAGTGAAAGGAAGTGTCATTTCAGGACCTGAAACCATATTCCAGTAAGATTCTTTTTTAACGAAGGAAAGAAACAAATTTGGGCAAAAAAACCAACAACAAACCTGATAGATCTAAGGCAGCCCACAGCATAAGAGCTGCCAGTGCCTGAATGAGGACTAAGTCTTGCTTATGTTTAAAGTACAAATTAATTTTCTCTCTAGAGAAATGAAGTAGCTCAAAGCTATGAAAATCTCATACGTGAACAAGGACTATTAAAGAAACTGCCAGTTAAGACAACTGATGGAACAAATGCAGCAGAGAAAGAACATTGAAATTTATGGTGACTAGGCAAAATAGATCAATGGAAACAAAATACATCTGGAATTTCCCTACGTACAATAGGAGATGAAGAGAAATAGCCAGAAAACTATCCAAAGACAGAAACACCACTCCCTCCTGTAGAAGAGAAAAGGAAAAAAGAATAGACAAAAATTAATCTGACTGGATAATCTGTTGAAAGGAAAGCAGTCCAATACATCTCTAACCAAGTAAAGATACTGACCATTTGATTGTCTTGGATAGCAGGATAAAGAAAGAGGGAAGGCAAAGCATATATTTGAAGCAGCTATGTTGTCACCCAACAAGTATTATTCACAGTACCCACCCTTAAACACCCAGTTTACTGCCTACATTGCTCGGAGGATCTCTGTAAATTGCTTCCAGGTACCATGAAGAGACAAAAATATGGAGACAGCCTCCAACCTCTGTCCTGCTCCCAATCACTGGGGAAGACTGCCAAGAACTGAGATGCATTAGTCAGATACACGAAAATGGGCAATAGTAATACCTCCCCTTCCTACTCCCTGCCAGTGATGAGGGAAAATATAAAGAAATAGCTGACATAACTCTTCTGCTACTTGAAGCAGAATTATCTTCAGGACCTTTTCCTTGCCAGCAAAAAACCTCTCTTGGGCAGTTTGGAGGTTCTTGTACTACAGCTCTGTAACGTGGATGCCTTACAATTTAATAATATGCTCTCATATTTTAAGAAGAAACATAGACTCTTGAAAAACACAGTAATTTCCATTGTTGTACACAGATACTGATGGCCTCTATTTTGATTCAATGTTTTGTGGTGAATCGATGCAGCAATGATGGTGTCAAAATCAAAGTAAGTAAAAATTAAAAGATTTCTCAGTGGTTCTAGCTAAACTCTGCTGGTTCCCTGAAATTAAAATGTACAGCTGGTGCTACACTCCTTCAAAGAAGTTCATGCAAAGTGACTGTCACCTTGAAATATTTCTTTCTTTACCCTGCTCTATTTGACAGAAATTTTACTGATTTTATGAGAGGTGGATGTATAAAGTCTTATTAGACCATCTTTGGGAGTAGCAAAAACTCTTGGGGAATGTACCCTTGTTTGTTCTGACTTGGGTTCTCTGCATAAGCAAAAAAAGCCGTGCGGGGAGGACCCAACCCCACTATTTTTATTGCTGTTTTGCAAATCTAAGCTTCTCCATTTCTTCCAAATTAAATTTTTATCAATAAATTCTGGCAGATTGAATGATAGTTTTTGCAGAGTTGCTATTTGACAACATTTTGTTAAAAAACCCCCCCCGAAATCCCAAACCTCCAAATCTCCAGAGAGTTGCCTTGATGTCCAAATGCTGTGGCTCTGCAAACACTTCGGAGCTGGTACACGGGAGGGCGCATTTATCCTACAGTTGCAGAGCCCAAGCCGCACTCGGCAGTTGGCTCCGCAGCAGTAACCCTTTACTTGTGAGATACAAAAGCCGACTTTAGCAATCAAGTCTCCAGCTAGAACACAGGAATAGTGAAAATAGCCGCAGTCCAGGAGCTTATGCCAGACAGGGATAGTCGCATTACAAGCCAGGCTTCAGTAATTACTCGCCTCCCTTCAGTCAGGCCAGTCAAAAGAAATTTGCTTAACCAGCTATGATGCTGCCTTCAGAACCAGGAAAATTATGTGTGTGTTTTCTGTGGCTTTTTGGGGGCTGGTCAGATCTGACAGGGCACATCTTCAGGGGAAGAAATCTAGCAAAATGCGGCCTTTAGTGTACATCTTTCTATGCTTTGGTATTTGGGCTGAAACTATAGGAAAATAGCATACTGAAGACATGGATCATATGGTAAAATTAGTGAAATACCAGCAGCAGTAAGACTGGAATGACGTATCCTCTCCATACCGATACTGTGTCTCATTAAAGTTTTATATTACAGGCTGTCCCAGTCAGAATTAGGGGCCTCTGTGTGAGGTATTCAACAATCACTTTGCCTTGAGCAAACAAAGCTGGGAAAACAACAAAGACTGGGATTTTAAAATCCCAGCCTAAAGCAACAAGCAGCACAAAGCAGAGTCTCATAGCTTGTTGTAAATGCCTCAGATCATGGGATTTATCACTCTCCCACCTGTATTCTTCTAATCTAGCTACTTAGCCTCTGCAAGCTGATTCAGAAAATGACTATCTGAATGCTTCAGCTGTTCACCTTGAGTAATACCATGGGGCCAGAATTTGTCTCTGCAACTTGGTTCAATATTGAAATGGAAGGAGACAAAATGAGCACGTGCATTGTGTAGGGATGAATCCCAGTTAAAGTGTCTACAGTTTCTTTGTTATTAGGACAGATATTGGCCCGTAGTATCATGAAGGAAAAAAGCAGAGTCATGCTCCTGCCTCATTTTTTGCACAAGGCAACACTCCTGCTACAATGGGGAGACCATGCCAAAGTCCTTGAGACATGACTGACCTCTGAAAGTTCAGCTATGGCGCTTATCTCACCTTTTTTAGTTTGAACTCACTTGTCCTTAGGCAAGACAATCATCCCCCATAGCAAAAATTTCCAAGCAGTTCTCTCCCTGACTCTGAAATCTGGGAAGTTCTGGAGCTGCTGCGTTGCATATCAGCACAACATGGTCTAGTACTTGGGCATTGGTCTTAGCATCTGGGGTAGTGCTTCTCCTAATAAACAAAAGCAACCAATTAAAACATCAGCAAAGGCATGCAAAACCTCCTGAAGCAAACTAACAGGTGAAGAAATGCAACCAGATACCAGTAAGGTCCCAGTAAGGCCCCAGTCAGACCCCAGGTAAATAAAAATTTGCAAACTAATTGTTTCCTTAACGGGATAATTCTTCCAAGGACTGCTCTTTGGAAATGCAATGGCCTGGAAAATGGGGTCAATAAAGCAACAAAAGGACAACTAACATAGCTGAAAGGGGGAGCATTTGATGGAAATAATTTAATCACCAAACTAATTCCTTATCTGTTAAGTAGGGAATGCTGGGTTGGGAATGCAGTGGAGAATGCTAAGTCTTAACAACCGAAGTCCTAACAATGTAGTTAGCTGCTCCTTGATGTAGTAACACATACCCTTTGGGATGGAGCAACTTCTCTGGAGCTCCTTTTCTCCAAAAGGTATTAAAATGCCTAGAGCCAGTAACAACAGCTGTTTTGTTGTTGTTGAGACCAGGGTTATTCTATATGTACAACACACTACTTTCATATTTTCTTTCTTACCATATTTTTCTTTCTTATCAAGTCACCCTGGATGCTGTGTACTTGACACCAGGTCTACCACAGTGACTCTGGTCTGACAGCTGATGGCAGGCCCTTCATGAAGTCCTGCACCATTACCACTGAACTCCATTGCCCAACACTGGACACACTTTAAGGTGAAGTTTAAGACACTCAGATGAAATGTCATCCTTTGCAAAAATTCCTCCAGTGTAACTTGTCACCAAGTCCTCTTCCTCTACTGCAGCTTATCCTGCCCGAAAAGCTGTGTAAGTGGTATCAGAGTTTGCTGCCTCTTACCATCATCATTTTGTGACATAATGTCATGTAATTCAGACCAGTTCTTCCAGAAAATCAGGAACCATTGCTGTATAACACAGTCAAATACAGCCTGCCTTAAGAGAAAACTCAAGGAAATAATATAGCATCTAATGCAGTAAAAGGCAGTAGGACAATGAAATAGCAGAAATCTATGTTGCTTATTGACAGTCTATAGGCAGACAATCTAATGTTACCTGAGATTTTTGAGCCACAGTCCTTTCTAGTGTTAATTCTGTGCTTTTACATGTTTTCCATAGATATGTTTTCAAAAGATTCACTTTGAATTTGTACATAGCACTTAATCTTTCAGAAATATGCAGTTAAAATTGAGCTAGGAAGTACAGCTGCATCTGTCCCTCTCAGATAAGGGATAGGAGTATTCATCTTTTTGTTTGTAGCAGAGAAAGGCTGGAGACCAGCCAATGTTAAACTATATCAACATTGTAAGGTAGACTCTGAAGGTACCAAGCAGTATCACAAGTCTGGACAAAGTGGGTTAGCAAAATGACCTGTATGGATTAATCCAAGAAATTTCAGAGAGGAGAAAATGAAACCATCAAATATGTAGCTAATCAAGCTCATGAGATATAAGGAGACCAAAGAGTCAAGAATAAATAGTCCATAAATAATAAGATGCCATGCTTCAGGGTAAGAATGTTGCTGATTTAATGTGATGTGATTTAACTGTCTGTGTTTTCTGTTAACAGACCCTTTCCAGCACAGTCTGATCATCGTTTAGGTTTTCATGTTCTCTGCCAAATAATGCAAATACTATGCATATGAAGAAATGCACTGGAATGTGTAATACAAGCAGAAAGAAGATCTATACCAGAAGGTAAGCTCAATAACAAAAATGCAAGATATAATCAAAGTTTCAGAGTTTTTTTCCTTTGCTTTATTAATATATTTTCTCAGCTTTGATGTAGCAAATCACCTTCAAACACAGGATGAGTCTTGAAAGCTGTGTCTCTGTCAGAGCTGATGCTGTTCACTAATGATGTGCTGCTACTGTCTACTGGAGAGTACTCTCATTAAACCTACAAGCCCTCTTTCAATCAGGAAAGCAACCTGGGGTAGAGGAACAGCAAAACATCTTCGTTTATAAGAAAAGGTCTCTCTCTCTCTATTAGCCAGAAGAGGCAAAATTTTATCTATGGAGTTGCAGAGAAGCTTGTGATATTTTCTGAGAGGCATCAAGGTGTGCTTCCACAGCAGCTCAAGGTAATCTAGGACTAGGTAATTGTAACCTGCACATTCCCTGTGGACCAAGGCTGCACAGCTCTGTCCCCACTCTTGCATTAGCCCTGGCATCTCTCTGATTTCACATGGATCCCATCCAGGGAACTTACCTTGCTGAAAGCTAATTATTTTATTTCATAAGCTTTCAGTTTTTCCAGCTCTGTGAACCACTTCGCTATGCAATCAAATAAGTGCCTGTGCTAAAGTAACAGAGAAGAGTATAAAAAGCTGGCGAAAAAAAAAGCTGGTCAGGATAATGGGACCAGACCTTGATCTAAATCAGCTTAAAACACATGCTGACCTAAGGGCTCTGAGTGGGACAGGCCACAGAGGTCTGATCTTCTGCCAGCTGCTAGCTAACCTATGCTCACATTTTGATACTGTGTTGAGGCCTTTCTTTTTCCTCTACTGCTTTGTCCACACAGCTTAAAAAAAAGAATTATTTTTTCTAGCCAGGCTTTCTGTATCTGCTTGGTGTTTGCCACTGGTCAGAAGAGAAGCAAAGTAGTGCTGCTGTTCTGTTGGACTCATGGAAAGAGCACATCTGGTATGTGAGCAATGATGGACTGCCCTCTCCATGCAACAAATTGGTTCAATATTCCCAGCATTTATTGTTCAAACTCTAATTTACAGAGAGCAATCTTCTCTTGATGAAAATCATCAGTTTTGCACAAGACTACAGCAGAGAACATGTACAAGGTACTTTAAGGATGCTCATCTCCCTTCAGCCCTGCTCTTCCTGGTCATTAGAGTGACCTTTCTCTGACAGCAGCCTGCCCTCTTCCTTCCCCCCACCCCATTCCTTTACTGTGCTTCCCTCTATTTCCTGTTTGTTGGCACTTTGCTTTTCCAGCTAGGCCAATGTTTGCATACTTTTTCTTTTTACTTATAGGTAAATGTTGTCTGTTTTTAGACTTTTAAAAGTATTCTAAACAAATGGTTTTTTTTAAGTTCTGGCTTGTGTGCTCATTTAATCAGAACCCCTTACATAAAATGTTCCCCAGAAATCAGTTGTCTCTCTTTGGTTTGCATATCTTGTATTAAAAATCTTGCTTAAAATTTCACACTGTAATTCTTACTTGTTGCTTCCAAAGCCAGTGGATAAATCCTGCCACAGAGATGGACTCTGTTATCTGACAGCACATTCATTATGTATAATTACAAAGCACACGAGCTGTTATTCAATGTTGTTAGCTTGGCTTCACTGGAATTCCGGAACACATCTGTACACAATTTATAGTTGCTTATAACATATGCTAGCACACAGTGTGTGAACAGCTAGAATTTAAACTCAGATCCTGCATGACGCTCTTTACGAATCACAGCTGCTGCCAGTATTGCTCAGTCTTTGAAAACAGGAACAGTGGAATTCTACTCAAGGCAAAATGAAGGTGAGGCATGAATGCCAAGGCTCTAGGAAGGGGGCAGAGATTTGGCTGACTCTAGAGTAACTTTCTTTTTCTTCAAATAGGGATATGGAGAACTGTGGGTAGCTGTTAGGAGGTTTTTTCTGAACATTCAATTTTTTTTTTTTTTAAAGATTAATGATTGCCTGACAAAACAGGAAATAAACTTTCAGAGTGTAAGAGAAGGTAGTAATTGTACTGTAAGTTAAAACTGCAGTGCCTATATTGGACTGACATGGAGCCTCTCAGAATGTGTTCAGGGGTCTTGTATTAACATTAAACAGCTGTTGAGATCTTGTCTTTAATAATGCACAACGTTATTACTTTGAAGAGTACTGGCACTGACATCTCCAAGCTCATATTAGAAGGAAAGCAGACTATGTTAATTGTATTATTCACTATTTCATATGTCAGCACTGCCACTTTAGCTTTCAGGCTCTGAAGAGGGACTACATTTACTGCTGTGTCTTACAGTCTGCAGTAAAAACTTTCAGGCAACAGAGAATGCTATTTACGAAGTAACCCTTCGGCTTTTCTAAATTTCATGGATTAAAGTACATTATTTCATCTCAACAGACTGTAAATATAATTTTTCAGTGGCAAACAATGTAGGTGTTACTGTACCTTGTGAAAACCAAACACTGTAATTTCCCAGCCTGGATGACTGAAAGTTTTTCTTCTCTCAACTGCTTCAGACAGGTTGGCTACAGATTTGCTCTCTTCTGTGCCTTGAGTCAGCTGCATCTCTTATAGCCATGTGTATCTGACAGGTGCTTCCTAGGAAACCCAACCTGCCAGTGTCTGCTTTCAGAGTCCAGAAAATTCAACTGCCATTCTGCTATCCAGTTATTGTCTTCAAAGAGAACCTTTAAAGTCAAGCTTGTAGTGATGCTTTAGGTTTTAACTTTCGTATTTTTCAAATCCTGTACTGCTTAGCGTGTAGCTCTGAAGTTTCTTGTAGCCTGTTAGCTGCTGTTCTCTCATGCCAGTTAGACATAACAAAGCCTCTCCTTATTCCTGTCTAGTCTCTGTTTTTAGGTGGCCTCTCAGGCATCAGTTTTGGGACTTGGGGTCCCATCTGGGGTGCCAAAAAACCGATGCCTAGACAGGAATAAGGAGAGGCTTTGTTATGTCTAACTAGCATGAGAGAACAGCAGCTAACAGGCTACAAGAAACTTCAGAGTTACACACTAAGCAGTACAGGATTTGAAAAATACGAAAGTTAAAACCTAAAGCATCATTAGGAGAGAATGATGTGAGGATCCCAAATTCATTCACTACTCAGAGCTGGTTACCATCCTATCTAAACTGACTGTTGATAATATACTGTGTGTATTGGTCTGGTGGTGACATCCTATTAAATATTATTGACAAGGTGGATGTATATGCAGAACTTAAGGTTTACATGTGAAGAAGTTTAATCCTGCCTTTGCATAACAACCCTGGAAAAGTTATTATGATAAGCTAATACTCAACTAAGGTGTATTCTGGACATGATTGCTTCTGGTCAGCAATGGCCAGTTGAGAGTGGCACCAGGCTTTGCTTGTGCAAAGTAGTTGTAACAGGCAATGGCTTTGTGTGAGGGAGGTAGAGATGTTTCTGCTTGAGGTAAGAAACAAAAAATCAGGAAGAGTTCAAAATTTAACTTACACTCAGGGGTGGAGATGGGTTGTGAAAGAAACTAGGATGTCCTCCAACCCCATCCTCTTCTAAGAGCACAAATGGAGGACACAAGGACATAAAAGTGTCCTCAACAGAAGGGCTGGGACTGGCTGGCAACTTCTCAGCTGGACCATGCCAGGGAGCAGTCACGTGTGAGGCATGCTTTGTTTCCCTTCATTTCTGTCCAACTGTTTCCAGAGACAGCGGAGCTGCTCTCCTTGAATTTTGTATACTGATTTGCTTTTGGCTTTTCCTACCCTTTCCTAAGGGCAGTTTCAGACTAACTGGCAAAACTGCAAGGCTCCCATCATTTTTGGATGATTATCCCTTGGACAGAAGAATGGGCTTCCACTTAGCCAACCTGAACTCCTAGAGAAAGAATGGTCCTCAGTGGCCAACGCTAGTCAGGAAGTGTCTGACATGCAGCTGGAAAGTGGGAAGGATGAAGCAACAGGCGGTGTCAGTGCCACTAGTAATTGGCATTGCACTGAGCTGACAGACTGTCCTGGGTGGCCCAGGTGGGACCTGACACCAGGGCTGCTCAGCCAGGGGATCCCATCATTCCCACTTCCGCAGCCTGCATGGCTCAAAAGGAGTGCAGGGACTGATGGCTGGGGTACAGCCTCAAGGAGTCTATTCTGCTGGGGGCTGAGGATAAGCCACCTGAAAACCACAAATATTCCAGCTGAATCCAGCCTGACAAGAGTCTGTGGGGTCCTTTCTGCTTAGTGGAAAGAATAATTGATATTGACTTTTTTCCACAAGGAATTTTGCTTTCATTTTCAGACTGTTTTGTGACACAAACTTTGTGAAACAAAAAATTATCAACAGGCTATATAGAGTGCCAAAGTTATGCTCAGACATTGATCTACTGTCCGATGTCGTTATGGTCAGAGTGGATTGGTATGACTATCTTATTAGATCTGATTTAAACAGCTGCTTCTAGCCTTGCCTCAAAGGCCCTGCAACTTCCCTCTAACTTCTCTTCCAGTCACAAGTTGAAATTGAAATACTTCAAGTCATGGAAAGTGATATTTTCTTCTTTCTTTACATCTTTTCCAAGGCTCCAACAATCAGAAATATGATTTGAATTTTTTTATGGCCCTGTTTGTCATGCACCAAGAAGAACTTAGCCCATGGATCTCAGTGCTGTAAAAAGAATTCAGTTTTATAACTGGTGTGTCTGAGAAAGAGCAGTTTGGGACATTTTGTTGGTAGTTACAGAAATCACTGAAATAGGGAACTATTTTGTTAATGCTCTGACCATTGCAAAATGCAATTATGTATTTTTATTCCCTCCACTTTAGGAAGTGGAACCACTGGCGAGTGATAGATGTCATCAATGAGTGCCCCAGAATTCATATGTTAAACAAAGTGCCACTCATGGAAGGACAAAAGCAGAAACCTCCAGCTTTGCAAAATCACTTCCTGCTTTTTCCAGCTGTGCTGAAAACCCTTTTCCAATTTAAGCTAGCACTTGAACTAGTGTTCACCACCAACAGAAAAGGACTCATTTGGAGGTAACATAACTCCTTCTAAAAGACTTTCTAGACTAATTTTGAGAAGTACCATGCTTTTCTGGTTTCTCCTGATGATAATGTGGGCTGCATTTTTTTTCTGACACTGAGAGAACCAAAATGTCCTGAATAAAAGCACCTGTGTTGAATGACAGAATTACATCCAAATCCCATCAGAATCAGTGGCAGCCTTTCCACAGAGCTCCAAGACAGCTGGACTAGATGTGATCATATTTTATCTTTGCTCCATGGTTTCTTAGAGTACATATGTTTATTCATAGCCAAACTGATTACAGGTCAAGATGACTCCACATAAAACTTGACCCTGCATCTGAAAGGAATTAGTTTCTCCTTGGATAGTACTTAAGGTGAATTACAGACTTTCTTCCTTTAGAGTGGACTTGCTTATCTTTAAAAAAAAAGTTGGGTTTTTTTTGTCTGATTGTAGGACTTGCTTGTATCTCTTTCTTGAACCATTGCAATAAATCTTAGCAGGATTATCAGAGTTTTACAGGCTTTTGGAAGCTTTGGATTTGCCTTCATGCTGTTAGGCAGCGCAGGCATGAGAGGATGAATCTGCATCACAACTAAACACCTGCCACTTCAAATCCTGCAGTGACAATCAGAGTGTCCCAGTAGGATCACCCAATTACTGCAGCCTACAGCACACATGATATTTCTTGCAGCCACAAAAAATTAATTCATGCTTTGTCATAGGCTTACTGCACCATGCTATGCTGCAGACAAATGTGAGAAGGCTGGAGCCTATGACAGAATAAAAATGAATTTTCTCTGAAATTAGGTAGTACTATGATAGGAGGGATAAAGATAATTTGTTGTCCTGCAAAGTGGATTATGTATTCTTCCATTCGAGTAGAAATCCCTTTGACAGATGATATATAGGGCTGTGGAGAAGAGAAGGGCTGTATTGATGCAGACATAAACACCTTTAATGGTAAAGACCAGGTAAAACAATAGTTTAGTAGAAAGATATTGTCAATGAGCTGCAAATAACACTCACGCTCCAAAGGAACGACTGATTCTGCTGTCCTGAAGGAGAATGGGTGGAGGAGTGCTGGCAGTCTGTAGTGACATCAGTGAAGAAGAATGAAATGTCATCTGCACCTCTGCATTACTTTCCAGATCAGTAACCAGGTGACAGTGAAACACAGATGCAACAATTCAGTGACAATTTGGGCTGTTACTTTTTTGATGAATTTGTGCTCTTTTTTATAAAAAGCTGTTATACATTTTAATTGAGGGATTTGCGAAAAGGTTCAATTATGTAAAAAAACCCACAGCAAGGCTCCAATTTCATGCAAATGTTCACAAGATAAAAAAGGCCAAGTATGTCTTTTAATTGTAAAGCTATTTGATTTATAATTGTAGCTTGATACATGTTATAAAAACAGTCTTAGAGAAATACTTTATACCAGGAACTAAGAATATCCTAATACTTAGTACTAGCAGCCAAGCAAAAAGAGCTTGTTTTTCAGAAGTGTGTCTAATTATTGCCAGGCAGTAGATAATTCCAGATTCTTGAAATCAAGATTCAAAGAATTTGACCACAATTCAGTATTGCCTTGAGTGACTGCTGACTGCAGCATCATACCCCATTTAAAACAGCCTAAGAACATCACCTGAAAACACCCTGAGTTTAGGTACCCAGTGAATGGCTTCATGCAGCATCGTGGTTTAAATGTGATGGTATTCACCATCTCTTCTGTGGTTCCTAGCAATTCACTGTTTACTTTGTGTGGGATCTAGCATTCAGAGACAAAGCTGTGATGCAATTAATGTTTCCAGTAGAAGACTGAACCATAAAAATTACTAGATCAGTGAATTTAAAACATCTCAAATGAAAGCAGAATTCAGGGAACGGATAAAAAGTGACAAGGATGAGGGAGAAAGAAGAGGAGAGAAGCAAGGTGGATGAGTGAAAAAGAAGAAAATCTCCCTCTAGGAAATCTGTGTTCAATTGCACAACTTCAGATATTGACTGGAAGGGGGATATGGAGCCCAAGTGCTTTAGCCTTTTACCCGTCTGCTTTACTCTTGTCACAAAGGCAAGTAGTGACAGGACAAGGGGGAATGGCCTTAAACTGAAAGAGAGCAGATTTAAATTAGATATTAGGAAGAAATTCTTTATTGTGAGGGTGGTGAGGCCCTGGAACAGGTTGTCCAGAGAGGCTGAGGATGCTCCATCCCTGAGGGTGTTCAAGACCAGGATTGGATGAGGCTCTGAGTAACTTGGTTTAGTGAAAGGTGTCCCTGCCCATTGTCGCTGTTGAGATGGACATGACATACACACACGCACCAACAGCTCCCAGCAAAAAGCCCTCCTTAATACCATACAGCTTCTTTTATACAATTTCTTAGCATTCGTGCTACATGTTCATTGGCTATTAGCCTTTATATGTTTACATAGTTTTAAAGCACAATAAACATGATTCAACCAACCACCACACACCACGATGTGAGCACACGGCAGTCACGCAGCGTGTTTTTCTACCTCTAATTCAGCTGTGTCTCTTTCCCACAGTCCTTCTCTACTTAGCTGAAGTAACAGGCCTGAGCCGTGATTTTACAGAGGCAACAAGGCCTTCATTTTATAAGGCTTTACCTATATGCAACAGCCCATGGCAGGGGGCTTGAAACTAGATGATCTTTATGTTCCTTTCAACCCAAACCATTCCATAATTCTACGATTCCTGAGATATAAAACATGAAGTAACCATTGCAAGCTGCATCTACCTTTTTGACTGACTCCCTAATTTTATTTTTTAAAAGATTAACCTCTCTTTTCTCTCTGCAGTCTCAAATTCCTGTGTGAAGATGCTACATCATAGAAAAAACTTCGGAGCAACAGTTTCTATAGGTTAGGAAACGTAATAAAGATTCCTGTGTGTGAACCAAAGTTTTCCCAAATCCATCAGTATAGTGCTGGCATCCTAATTTGTACCACAGGGGCATCCTTCAACAGTTTGTTATAGCAGCTGAACAGGGTGGAAGAGAGGACAGATTTTTGAGCTCTCCAGAAGCGAGGTCTCTGGGACTAAGACAATGGCTGTAAAGTGGTTTTTCAGGTTCCATGGTTCCATGCCAGTTTTCTCTTGTGATGCAAAGCTTTCTACACCGTGCCGGCAGCTGGTCTCACAAACGCAATTGCCTGCTGCCCATGATCCAAACTGCTTGTGCAATAGGATCAAGGTAAATTATTTTGGAGTGGTAGTATTTTTTTTTTTAATTTGTTTTTGTTTTTAAAAACACAGTCATTTTACTGGTCCTGTTTAGAATATTTTTCTAACAGATGCTTGCACAACTGGGTGCAGAAAATTGCAGTGAGGGAGGATAGACAGAATGGGAACTTCTTATACTGCCTTTGTTGTAGAGGACTGGCATCTAGTCACTGCCTAAGACTGGATGAACTAGGTTACTGATTACAGCAGTATCATTCCAGTTCTCTTGTCCCTTTTCTCCCTTCGGGATCAAAAAGTTGCAGTTGCAGGTCACACGTTTCCACGCAGAGAGAGAATTTTCCATCAATATTGCTGCCACGGCATCTGCTATGTGCACTAGATGTTAAGAAGGGGTAGTTTACTGGCCTACATTGTTAGAAATGACCTTTGAGGAATGCTCTATATAGGTCACTCTGGGGGAGTTTCATTGAGTGCAGCTGAAGCGGTTGCTCTGACCATTGCTTTTTTATCTCTGGTAGATCTCTGGCAGTGTACTAGAACAGTGACGCTGGATGCTGGGTGTAGGCAGTGAGCTGCCTTGAAGAACACTGCTGGATAGGACTGGCTTAGCAGTCGGGCTGGTTCAAGCACAGCAGCCTTAGTACCGCACCCTGTTAGCTGCAGAGTCGGGCAGACTGGGTAGGGGACAGAGTGTTGTTTAGGATGCCAGGCACAAAGAAGACTGCTATTTATCTTTTCTTCAAAAATAAACAGTAATTGAAAATGCTTCTGCAAAAATCTGTCACAAGCCTGTTGTGGCTGGCTCACTATTTTAGTCTCAATGGAGTTACATTAGCACCTTGTTAAATACTCCATTGATTTTAGAATTGCTGTAATGGCCTATAAGTATTGCAGGGTTCTGAGCGTCTGTATTGATCTCAGTGGCTGGTCTTGCACCGAGCCTAGATGTTACACAGCAGGGCTTCTTTTGAGGTTGTACTGTAGGATATTTGAAAACACAGGTGCAGAACTGTGGCCTTTTGCTTGCTGAGCATAACTCTTTAGGCATCAATTTGGAACAGAAGTCTGAGACTTTGAGTCATATAAGATGCCATTTTTCTATTTCTTTAATAAGATTTCTATTATTCTGACAGCCTTTAGAGCATCTTGTCTACTGTTAATACCTAGAGAGGTGTTCACTTGAATAACTGTTTTATTTTATTAATTACAATTTATTCTTTTTTCTTTAGAAGAGGAAAGTCAATAAAATGATAAAACAAGATCATGTTTCTCCCCTTTCCTTGTCAGGACTTTCAATTTCACTTCAATGAGATATAGCTGAATGCAGCAATCATTTGATGGCTGATGCGCCTATTGTTCGGAGAAGTAGCTACCACCGAGTTAAATACAGGGAACCCAAAAGCTAAACTGATTCCTTTATGTGTACACTCTGTGAAGACACACTAAATGATTTCAACTTTGCACCACAGGTGCCTTAGTGTGCCTCAATCGGAAAAGCACATTTCAAAATGACCTTGGCTATCCAACAGCCACATCCCATGGCACTAACTCCCTGAAAAACAAGTTGACTGCCTTCAAATGCAGAGGGATGGAAAAAAGCTATTGAAAGGAATAAACTTCCCATGTATTTTTCAGTGGTTTTGGCTATTAGGTGCTGATCCCTAAGAAAGAGGATTCTTTCCGTCTGAGAGGAACACTGGGCTCAGATCTTTAGACTTCTGAGGTGACTTGAGTTTTCAGTGCTTGAGTAAATGATCCTTCTTTCAGTGAATAACCAGAGTTAAACAACAAGAATTAGTTTATGGTTTCTGAGAGAGAGAATAAATATGACTATGAGGTATTCTTTTGGAAGTATGGATGTGTCTCTATTTAGCTACAAATGACAACTGAAGAGGGGTTTCTCAGGTCCTTGCAGAACCCTGTTCTGCCCCAGTCATTCTCAAGCACATCCATCTGAAGTGCCAGCAGGGCTTGCTGACACAGGCAGCACACTTGGATCACTGGTTATCACTGTATACCAGGTCGCAGATATGGACAACAAGAGAATGACTGAAAAAGACATTCCTTGAATATTCCAGAACGTATTTACTGCCAAAGACAGAGGGAACACTATAAAGTTCAGACTGGGAAATAATTATGTGGCACAGAGGCACAAATGTTAGTATTTAGCAGCTCCTGAAAAAAACCAAACCAAACCAAACCAAACCAAACCAAACCAAACCAAACCAAACCAAACCCAAAAACTACAGAGACTTCTACAAGAAAAATCACTGACATGAGAGAAAGATGATGAATAAAATGTATGTGTATATTTCTGGTCACTCCTGGTCAAGAAGGGGGATTTCTGTGTGTCCTATGTTGCAGGAAAAGGCTGGCAGAATGGAGGAGTGGCAAGGGTGCTTCAGAAGGTGGGAGTTCAGCTTCTTCAGTCTAGGAGAAGGGAAGCTGAGAAGGGGCTTTCTCTCTATAAATTCATCAAATATGTGTGAATAGTCCAAGGGCAAACACTGAACAAACAACAAACACTGAATAAATTCAACTAGCTGCCAAAAAACCCCTTCAAATATGATTAGACACTGGAAAATAAGTCTAATAGTATCAAGTTTAAAGAGATTGCTATGGTTAGGTTTATCAAAAAGGAAAGAGAGATTATTTACTCCGAATGTGTAAGTACCTCCCAGGAAAAATACATTTGATGTCTAGGAATCATAGAATCATTAAGGCTGCAAAAGACCTCTGAGATCACTGAGTCCAACCTTTGACCAATCACCACCTTGGCAACTAGACCATAGCACTAAGTGTCACATCCAGTCATTTCATGAACACCTCCAGGGACAGTGACTTCACCTCCATGGGCAGCCCATTCCAATGCTTAATCACTGTTTCTGTGAAGAAATTGTTCCTGATGTCCAACATAAACCTCATCAATGCAATTTGAGGCTGTGTCCTCTCTTCCTGTCACCAGTTGCCTGGGAGGAGAGACCAACCTCCACCTGGCTACATCCTTTCAGTTGTAGAGTGATAAGGTCCCCCTGAGTCTCCTCTTCTCCACACTAACTCAGCTGCTCCTCATAAGACTTGTGCTCCAGACCCTTCACCAGCTTTTCTGCCCTTCTCCAGTCCAGCAGCTCAATGTCTTTCTTTTGTAGCAAGGGGCCCAAAGCTGAGCACAGGGTTTGAGGTGTGGTCTCACCAACACCAAGTACTGAGGGACAATCACTTCCTGCTGGTCACAGTGATACAAGCCAGGATTCCACTGGCCTTCTTGGCCACCTGGGCACACACAGGCTCAGCACCCCCAAGTCCAGCAGCCCTAGATCCTTTTCTGCTGAGCAGCTTTCCCACCACTCTGCCCCCAGCCTGTAGCACTGCATGGGATTGTTGTGAGAGAGCTCTCTCAAACAGAACAGGAAGATGCTGAGCAACCACTGCCATGAACAAAGCTCTTTCCCTGTTTCAGAGAGGAGACAGAGCTCAGGTCTTCCACATGAGGATTATCTGATACAGCAAACCATGAGAGAGTGCTGAATGCTTCAGCTCCTAGTATTCATCTAGAAGACACAGTTTTAATCAAAAGAAGTTATTGCTCCATGCAAATGTGTGTTAGGAGAAGTTTCACAGACTGAAAGAGGTAAGGCCTGTTGTGACTTTGAGGTCTAAGAACATATCCTACAACAGAACACAGAACATATAGCTCTGCAGGAAATAAAACTCTGCTAAAACCCCAAAGATGAACAAGCAAACACACGGACTTTCTCCCCTCTTTCTGAATAAATTTGATTCATTGATTCTGGCTGTTTGCTTCACTTATAGAGACTCTCCTGTTCTGAACTAAGTCATTGTCAGTCTCTTGCTCCTCTGCTGCTTACAGAATTGCTCATGCCCAACCTCTCTCTGGCAGCCATTCGGTTCCATCCACCTGGTGGCACAAATGACATTTTACAGCTTTAGTCACCTTCGGTTCCTTCACCACCTTGTGCTACTGGAGCTCATAATCCCTTTACCTCCTCACCTGCATGAACCAACCTTGTGATTAACCTGGCTGTGTCCACAATGGACAGACCTGCAGGCAGGTAACTTTGATCTTGGATATCAGACATGCCAAACCTTACAGCTCACTGCATGCAAAATCCTTCCAGATAGCAGGGGACATTCCAGTGTTTACATTTTGTATCTACTCCCACTTTCTAGCCCCAAAGTCAGTTACTAACAGCATTCCCTGATAACTTTTTAACTTCAGAAATGTAGCAACAAAATATATACAAATGCATACAAAATATTTTACAGTAAAAAAAGAGACCAGATCATTATTGCAGAACTTTGATGCAGCTGACTTTTTATTTGAAAATTGATCAACTTGCCAAATAATAACTGATAATTGTGACATGGCACAGGGGATATTTGCCAGGCTGGTTTTCATGTGGAAAAAACATAATTAGGAGACAGTTCTGCTCAGAATTTCATGTGCAGCTATTCCCTTGCGCTACGTGGAAAAAAAAACTGATCCTGACTAAGCTCAGGATCTGACATCTTTGTGGGGTGATGTCAGGTTTGCAGGGAACTCTGCTTGTAAGCCCCATGAGCAGAGGATGCAGCCAACCAGCATGGCTTTAAGTGACAAAAGGCAGCTTAGTGGGCTCAGGCACTGTTCCTGTCTGGGTTCCACTAGCTCTCTCCTAAGAAGGCTCTAATAAGCTCAGGGCAGGATGAGAACCATAACTGGTTCCTATATATCATACTTCTCCCCACTCTTTCTAATTTTACTGTGGCATGTAAACATTTACTTGTCAGCTTCAGAAGCTGAAAATTGAGTGAGATCTCAGCAAATTCTCTCTGCAGCTTCATGAAGCATAGCTGCAGAAATGGGCACTTTTATTCCTTCATTATGAACCTACCTCCATGAGATCACCACAGGCTCTGATTCACAATTTAATATCTCTTCTGCTAATAGTGAGAGGAACTGAAGTAGCTGCAAAGAAACTCAATTAGTATTGTAGCTAATAAAAATGATAGCTGTGATAGAAAAATGATTCATAACTGCAGAATGTGCTTCTGCATGTTTTTCATTACTTAGCCTGCACTAACTCTTGTAATATAACATTTCCCTGCACTTTCTGAACCACACATCTTCCCACTGAGTAGCATCTAAAATTTGTGTTTACTCCAGAGTGGTTTTTACCGACACTTCCTTTTGCCAGTGTCATCTTCTTCCACCTAAGGCAGTAGTGTAAACATGACCTAGTATTTTAGGCATTGCTACCCGCTTCTGCACATAAAAAAAACTCTATAGAAGAGACCACATAATTGTCAAATAAAAGTTGTCTACAGACATGCTTCCTTCACTGCTCACCTGGCAACAGCAGTAGTGAGCTTTTCAGTCATTAGACTTTCACAAACCTCTGGATGTCAGCTGTGGCATATGTGGATTTGTGTTTTTCTAGTGTTTTCTTTCGTAAATAGGTTATAACCTATTTTAGTGTTAACAAGAGAAGCTGAAATACATTAACGAGGGGATTTTTCACAGAAGCATTGATAGCATTCAGTGGCCACGGAGATTTCTGGAGAGGTTAGTGTATAATTGCCACTTGTGACTGAAAAGCTGTTCCTCTCCTGATGTCTTTTACAAATAATACTTTACTCTGGTGGTAATTATCTCCCACCTCTGATGGCAGAAAGAATCATTCTGTGTTTCAAATTGCTTTTCATATTTCTATTTCTGTAATTAAAAAGCCCAATTTATTATACAAGCTTAATAAAAGATAATTGGAAACAAACTCAGTATTTTTAACTATAGAGATGGAAAGGAAAAGGAGATGTATGATATTGAAAAGACAGATCCTTTTTTCACCTGAATTTTCCAGAAATGTTGTTACTGGACCTAAGTTAAGTCCCACTGAGTTCATTAAGTTGAGAGCTACAGTTTGGCCTTTCAGAGTGGGTTTTACCTCCAAAAAATGTTTCCCCAATAATCATGGTAATATTTTTACTGGCACAAATTGAAGGTCTGATTATTTAAGAGCAATAACATCTGCCAACATGAAAAGGTAACATTTGATGACACAAAATCTCTACTGTGAATACATGAACATTATTCTTTTCCTCTGTGTTGTAGAAGTGCATACAATTTCAGAATGGCAAAAAAAGAAAATAACCTGAAAGTTGATTCTGCCCTGGCAGTGATGAGCTAGAACAATCACTGAACACTAGGATGCAACTTCTGAAATAATTTGATTAACAAGTTGCTTATGCATTTTGATTAGTACAAAGTAGACAGTAAAAAAATGTGCTTGTGGTACAGTTCATCTCTGCTGTAACTCTGCTGATCAGAGCCCAGTGGGAGTGATAAAAAAGAAAAAAAAAGAGATCCATTCTTCCATTAATAATTTATATTCTTTTCTTTGTAAGCAACCTACTAAATGGAAATACAAGAATCATCTGGAAACGTCTCAAATATAAAACTAGGTGCACAGTGTCTTTCTATATCTCACTCCCAAGATTTTCAGCTGCTTAACAAGAGAAGCTTTTTCTGGTTTGGGGGGTACATGGCCAGGCATTAGAGGAAAACAGAGACATAAGGCAGCAGCTGTAGAAACAGCATGAGCTTTTCCTTAGTCCTTTGTGATAAATCTCAGCCTATCTGAAGCAAGTTATGATTATGGTGTGGAAATATGAAGATATTTTTAAAGGGTACATCTTTTTAGTGATCACATGAATACCAGTAAAATTTAAATACCCACCATATTATAGTTTCCATAGTCAAACTTCTCATTTCAGCATAAAGTGGAGATACTAACATAATTTTTTAAATGATGGGATTAAAAGACCATCCCCACGCACACGAGAAGAACATGGGGGAACAAGGGAGTGCAAGAGGGTAAGCTCCAGCAGCTCAGTCAGGCAAACAACCCCCACTCTGGGATGGGCACTGAAGAGTCCAGAGATTCTGAGAGTTGGCTACTGAGGGACTGGAAATCTAGTGTAAATGACCCCTGGAGTCCCATGGATTCCCAGTAGGCAGCATGGACCTTCAGGTCCCTTTGGGATGGCACTGGGAACAGGGAGCAGTGGCAGCCTCCCCCTGCCAGGCCAGCGGATTTGGCAACACCTAACAAAGTTCAACCTTTGTTCCTGGCAGTTTCACAAAGGAAACCATCTAAGGAGAGGAAGTATAACATCAGTACAATCCCAATCCATCAGCATGCTGAGTAGTGCTAAAACTCCTCCTGTGGTGGGCAGTACTCAGCAGAAGACAGAGCTGCTTCGTGAGGGCAGTGGAGAAGCACCATACAGACACTGGAGAAGGCTGCCAAGCCTGAGAACCCTTCCTCTGGACATGACCAGATGGGCTGACAGAGGCAGGTCTGGGGTGTCCCAGCCCTGCAGCAGCATCGCCTGCACGCAGGGGAAGGCACATTGCATCTTCCTCTCTGGAGTTTCCAGAGGGGACAGCAAGGAGGAGCTGGAGCTAACACGTGCTCAAAGACACTGCAAACTCCAAAGCCTGGCTCCCTCCAGAAGACCCCATCTGCTTTTAAGTCCTGCTCCCTGAACTGAGGAATGAAAGTGGCTGTAAGGGAAGAAGGAATTTGTTGCATGGGCTGGCTGGTCTGCATTTACATCATTATTTTGTTTTCAAAGAAACTTGGCAAAATATTCCGTAAGTGGGTCTCTGCTCTGGACAACTGAGTTCTCATTTTTGTTGCTGAAGTTGGGTGCTGAGGAAGGTACCTGGGGCCCGGGTGATGTGCCAGGCAGGTGCTGCCAGGCAGGTGGCCACATACTGTGCCTTGCTGTGCTGTGGGTGATGCCAGCCCTGGGAAACCTGGGGATGAGGGCAAGGGAATGCCTGGGGGAGACTGAGTGCCCTTCTCTCCACAGCTGGTCCTTGTGAGGCTGAGCTGCCCCCTGAGGCACCGAGGAAGGCTTCGTGGGGATGTCACAGCGGAAGTGGACAGGGGAGCAGATTTCTCACACTCTGTGCTGTGCTCTGCTGCTCTGGTGTGTGACCCCAAAGGTTCTCTCCTCTTGCTTTACAAGTTAAAGTATGCACTGTTCTGCTCCACAGCTGGCTTCATGCTAACAGGTGTTTTTACTGAGATTGAAGGCAGCATTTATTTGCAGAATAATCATTTTAGGCTGCGTTTGAAGTGTTCCCTTTTTCCCTTACAATGATATTTTCTGTTTAGTTTTGCTGGAAGCATTTCTTAACAAGCTTCTTCAGCTTGCCTTGCAATCTCTGCAGCCGGGCAGGTGCTGGGCCACTACGGCTGTTTCACTGAACATCCACAGCTTTTTCCAAAGGATTGTTGCAGTCCCCAGGCCCATGGATGTTTCAGCATCTGTTTGGCTTTAAACTTGTGAGCCTGCTCACACCACATGTGTTTGGAGCGTGTCCAAAAAGTCCACAAAAGAGATTTTCAGGTCCTTATTTCTCCTAACTCAGTTGTGAGGTCTGTGCCCAAGCTCTCAGTTGAATTTTAAGAAACTTTTAAAGCAGCTCACAGTCACTCTTGTTGCTGCCTGGGACCCGACCCTGGAGGGAGCCAATGCAGTCTCTTGCAATACTGAAGTTGCTCCTTATTTTTCTGGAGTCAGATGCTCAAGCCAAGCTTCTAACTTCCTGATGTACAAAATCTCCAGATGCTGGGATATTTCACTGGTGGAAACCTGAGTAACTTCAGTAACTCCGCAGGGCAACTGTGCATGGCTGTAGTGGTCATATCACTTGGGACTTTCAGGCACTGCTGGCAGTAATCCAGTCCCCTTAGCCAATCTGTGTCTTAATTATTTAAATCTGCAAAACATGACTCACCTTCCATTCCTTTTAGAAATGTATAAAGGATTAAAAATAATGCCAGCCAAAACTTGCTCTTAAGCAATCAGTTTTCAGAATATTTTTTAAAATCTAAATGTCTTATTCAATTTCCAGTTGTTTTGGAGATGCTATAAAACTGAACACATATTTCTGAAGATTAGGTTCAGTATTTGGTACTTCTTCTATGCAAGATAGTGGATTTTTTAAAACAGAGAGAGAATAAGTGGCTTTAAAATTTGGATGGTTTGCTTTTATATTTTGCATTTTCAGTAGGGGAACATACTTTAGAAAGTAAATTAATATCTTGACCCAGAGTAAAAATATGAATTCCTCATGAAATTTTCAGAAATTATCTAAATCAGAAAAGCAACTACATAAGATAAATGTGCAAGAAAGCCTGGGTTATGGCTTTCTTACTGAAACTCAATGACTCCTTGTCAAGTTTGCATGGGAAAACGTTGATATTCAAGGGACACTAAATCCAGGGACACTAATCATCCACTTTTGTAAGCAGAAAATGAAAGAGCTTTGTAGGAGAGACACAATTATTTCATGTTAAAATTCTCTTAACCATTTAGCATGTGCACACTACCACTTTTGAGTTTGCTCAGATACTCACATGAGTAAATTCGATCCCTTCACTGTACTGTCCTTTTAATATCCTCTCTCCTACAAGTTTTTGATTTATTCCAATTTCTCTGGTATGCTTTTCGTAACTATAATATATTCCAATATCAGGTTTTATAATTGCTTGGACTCTATTCATTTCCAAATTTATATTTCAGACTGTATTTTCTCCCATGCTACAGGGAACAGATGATTGTACTGAAAAGCAATCCAGGATGTATGTTAAAGTTATTGCAACAGTAGTGTAGGAAATCTAGTTTAATTTGGGGAGGGTCTGGGATGGCAGTTGAAGAGCATGGGGGAATTATTCAACAGGGAACTGGTAAAATGACTTGATACATCTACAGACAGCTGCTTGTTAATGCGCTGACCAGCAGGTGGGTGTGTCTGCCAGCATTATATTTGGTTTTACTGAAATTAAATGTCAGCACTGGAGGACACAGAAGGCACAGAGTTCCCCCACACTAGTATTACGAGAAATGCTGTGTTTTAGGTCTGACTCTGGAGAACTCAGTGCTGCGTGGATGTGGTCCCACACGGAGCAGCACCCCAGGATGTCAGAGGAAAACATAAGGCTCATCTCTGTGACTGAACCTACGAACCCTGATCCACCTGAGGACTTAATTTTATACTTAAATTTAAATATGTGAGCAGGTGCTTACAGCTGGGGCAGATTGCACGTGTGCTGAACACTAAGCCAATGTTTAAGTGCTCCAATGCACTATAAGCCTTAGTATACTCAAAATCTGAGCTCTAAGTGGCTTGGGACAACGAGACCAAAATAAGTTACAGGTCAGAAGGATACTGATTCTTCAATCTAGAGAGTAAATACCTCACAAATATGAGGAAAATCACAGCATGGGCATTTTTTAGACAGGGAAAACTGTAAACTGTGTTCAAAGATTAGTGGAGGCTGAAAGTAACTACTTGCAGGCTCACTTGTTTCTGAAGAGCAAAATATTATGACTTTTATGAATTGGAATGGCAGCCATGAAACAAATTTCAGTGTACTAATGCTCAGAAGGTAAAATGTGTAGTTTGTCCAAAAATATGAAGGATTACAGTAACTGTGCTGTTTGTAACATGGGAACCTGTGTGAAATGAACACTGAGGAGAAGAGAGGCAAGAAAAATACAACATAACTCTTCAGGGATCATACTGAGGGAAATGGAGATTGAAAATGTGGTGGGAGTTGACAAAAGATACCAGCACTGATAAAAGAGTTCTCAAAAGGCACTGAAGCAGTGATTTTTGAATCCAAAAAAGGCATATACTTTTGAAAAAAGTGGCTTAACAATGACTTTTGTAGAAGAAATGGAATAAGAGGTAGTACAATGAGCACTGGAAGTGGATCAAAAGAAAAAATGATCTTTTTTTCCTAAACAGAACAGTTATATTCATTGAGTTCATAAACCAAATAGCATAAAGAGGAAGGAGCACAGGAAGGTGGGGAGGGGTGGCACAAACTGAGCCAGAGGGAGGAAAGGAGTGCTGAGAGCAGAGTCCTGAGTTCAGTGTGTCATCAATGGCATCAAAAAGAAAAGAAAAAAAACCAGAAATGAAGTAGAAATGCAAATTTTTCTTAGCTATCATTCTAAAAATACCAAAGTTTTGTTCGGAAATAGGTCACAAAAGATGTGAAGAGGTGAGGAAAGAGAGCAGGACCTTTGTTTGCAAGTGCAGCATAAAAGTAGGGTTGTTCTGACAGAAGCATTGTGATCAGAGAGGAGACTTCTGAGGCTGCAATGGACAGTCTGCTGCTTTTCAAAGTCTCACTGTATCTAAGATCAAAGGATGGCCAGAGCATCGTAGTATCATTGCTTACAGATAAAAGTCAGACAGATTTTGAGACAGGCATTTTCATTATTAAATGGGAGATTAACAGCTGTGTTAATATTTGCAGTGATTACCATGCTTAGGAGAGGATGATGTATAATTGTTTTTTGCTTTATAGTATTTTCCATCCCTGGGGTATCTGAGTGACTGCCATGTAAAACTGATAGCTGAAAACTGAAATCCAGAGGGCGGTAGAGGGTAGCCAGCCTTCCTGACAAGAAGTCCTGTTGCGGTGCGTTATGGCTGGTTCCACGGCCAGCAATATCATACTGGCCACTGCCATCTCCCCCTTCCCCCCCTGTGTTTGGTTCTTCCCACAGAGGGTTCTGGGTTCCCTGATCCCCCGTTGGCCCACAGTATTCCTCCACTCCCACGTTATCCTCTATTGGTCTGTACCCTTTACCCACTGGGATTCACACCCTATGTCCCTGTATTATTGGTTGTTTCATGTTTTCCCCGCCCATTTGGTAAGGGATAACACGCCCTGGTAAGGGCTTTTCGGCACTTCTTCTCGTGACCTCCAAGTTGAATAAATCTTCTCCTCCTTTCCCACAAAGAAGTCCCTCCGCCTCATTCCTACCTCCTCGGCGCGCCCTCAACATTGGTGGGTTAGGCGAAACTGTGCTGGAACTTCGCCAACCTTCCTGCGCCCTTGCGAGCTGCCTCCATCATCCCCTCCCGTGTGGGTGGGTGCCCGCCGCTTGGTCACCCCGCTAGCTGGACAGATAGCGTCGCGGCAAAGTCCTGCTAGTTTGAGAGTACACAGGGAAATTTTATATCTGGTGCCATCCGTATGGCTCTTGCACCCATCTGACTTTGGGGACCAGAGCCTGATTTACACCCCACTATGTCCCCTGGTCCCTGGGTGGCTCAGGCCCAGTTACACGCTCTCCCTCCGCAGCTGCAGGGCAGTGCCTGGCCCTCCCATGCCCCACGGCTGGTTCAGGTAGGGACACCAAGCCGGAGCAGCAGTGTCACCCCTCTGACACCTGTCTGAGCTGGCAGCCACTGCTCCTCCTTGTCAAGCTCTGGAAACATGAGGTGTCACTGCATCCATCCACAATCATGGAACAGGCTTTACAAGTGCTGAAGGTGTGCTGCAGCACAATACTCTTCAGACACCATAATGTCCATGCTCTGATTCTGGCAGGCTTCAGGAGCATCGCATCATTGTGCCTGAGCTGTTTGCCACCGCTTGGATTTTGCTGGTTTGAGCTGCACTTGGGGAAGAATACTGAGATCTCAGGGGCTACTTGGTGACTATGGGGACACTGAAACATCTGCCTCCAGGAAGTACAGGATCAGGCTTCAGAGCTTAGACTAGATGCCTAAAAAGTCTGTCTGACTATGGCTTTCCTACAATAAGTAAGAGCTCTCCTAATAACAGCAAAATAGAACTCTGAAAAAATATTTTCTGGAAAATTTTTTCTAATTCTTGCTTGTCCCTCCATTTCTATGACAAATACCCTTCCTGCAGCTCAGGTGCTGTGCACAGAAACGATTTGCTTGGAGTAGTTTGGTCAGTAGGCTGGTTTATGAATTTATAATTAGGGTTACACTGATTAAAAATAGGAGAAAATTTCATTACATAGTCGTGCGGGTCCATGAAGTCAACATTTCCTACCTCTTAATCTGATAGTTGACTAATGATCATCACCTTACTCTAACTATTTTCCCCACATTCACAGAAGAATAAATGTACAAACAATTCAGCTGAATTTTAGGCATTTCAGGTATGTGTATGTGGCATTAATTTACAATTCTGTCCTGTACAATATTTCACCTCAACATTAGCAAGTCTATCTGGTAAGTTTTTCTTTCTTACCTGAAAGTATTATTACTGAATCATCTTCTCTAGAAGAAAAACCATCATTAATCTGCTGAAAGTGAATCTATGAGAGTAAACAGAATCATTAAGAATGTTATATGGAATCAGAATATCTTTATCATCTGAGTAGTGCCCCACCTAGGCCAAGAGAGACTATGGCCTTCCATTGTACAGGAAAACAAGAGAAAAATTTCATAAAAGCTACTTGGTAAAGGCTTTGATTTTTCTCAGATGATGATGTGATTTCATTTCCTTTGCATACCCGTATACACTGAGCTTAATCTTCATGTGAGAAAATCACGGTCAGTGGCAGGAACATTTCTATTTGGCTGCAGCTTCAAAAAGGGAATGAAAAATTTAGAAGATAAGATCAATAGCTGGGAAATGAAGTTCATCTTAACAAGGAAACTTAAGGCTTAGAGCCATGCAAAATAGCTGGAGAAGCTGTGACTTTCAAAATCACACTGGATGAGAGATAATAAAGTTCAACTGAATGAAGTAGCTGCTAAGCTAAAACAAAGAAGTGCAAAAGCAAAAAACTCACCTTTCTTCCCCCACTCCCAAACAACTTGGAGATAAAAATTTGGCACAGTGGCTCAGTCAACTTTCCACTCCCAGCTGTACCGGCCAGGTGTACCTGCAGAGCACACACACCTCCCCATCCTAGTGCACCAGGTATTGAGAAGCCTTTAAGGAGCACAGAGAAGTGGCTTGGAAGCTCATTCCACAAAGGGAAGAAGGCACTGAAGAAGAGTTTTGTATTTCCTGAGTATTTCCGTCATCTAGTGGAAGAGTTGTAGAAAAGAGAGAAAAATGGTTTTGGTCCCCAGCCCCAGGCAGAGACTCATAACCACAATTGAGCTCAGCTGAGGGGCACCACAATGGTGGGGAACTGGAGCACTTGCCCTGTCAGGAGAGGCAGAGCGAGCTGGGGATGACTGGCCTGGGGCAGGGATAGCTTCTGGTGGGCTAAAGAGCCACTCCAGGTGCCTGCAGGAAGTCACTGAGGAGGCAGAGCCAGGCCCTGCACAACAGGATATGGAATGAGGAGGAGAGACAATAGGCATGAGCTAAAACAGGAAGGTTTAGATGGGAGAGGAAAGGAGAGGAAAGGAGAGGAAAGGAGAGGAAAGGAAAGGAAAGGAAAGGAAAGGAAAGGAAAGGAAAGGAAAGGAAAGGAAAGGAAAGGAAAGGAAAGGAAAGGAAAGGAAAGGAAAGGAAAGGAAGAAAGACAGGAAAAAAAAGTTTTTCTCCATGGGGACAATAAAGCTGTGGGCTGGGTTGCCCACAGAATATGTGCAGTTTTATCCTTTTAGCTTTTCGAGACTCAGCTAGATAAACACTGAGTAACCTGATATTATCTAAGAGCTGACACTGCTCTGAGGAGGAGGTTGGTCTAGAGACATCCCGAGGTTCCTTCCCACCTGAATTTATTGTGTTAAATACAAACATGCACACAAAAAACCCCCCACAGATGAAAGGTCTGTATATCAAGTCTGATATGAGTACCTCACCCTAAGAAATATTTTCAGACCCGCTTTGCACAAAATATTTCAGATACCGGTTTCACTTCAGCATTTCTTTTTTGCTGACCTCTCTCCACACTCCCAGTGCTGCTGCAACAGTTCCAGACCAAGGTACCCATTTCCTCCTGTGTGCAGAAAAGGGAATCCATGTGTGGGACATAAAATGTGGCAGTACTGTGTGAGAGAATATACAAACGCATTTGGGACTTTTGTCTGGAGTGCATAATAAGCCAGATAATAAGATAATAGCTACTAATTCATTTCCCTATATTGCAATTAGTTTGCAGACTTTATCTGCTACTTTGGAAGCTGTACCACACCTACCCATTCCTCACAAAAACCAGTCCTGTAGACTGATTTCTAATCCTGCAAATTAGATGAGCTTAATTCTTTTCTTGTGGCAGATTCCACATGTTAAAAATGGTTGGTCCCGGAGGAAGCTATAATGGCAGGCTCCAGATGGGCCAGTGACAAAGTATCAAACAATAATCCCACTCACGGGTTTGAAGATGAAATCCTATATTGCTCTGAAAGACGTAAGTACAGTTTGATGACTAAATCCCAAAGCATTTTGCTCAGCTGCTGCATAACCCTATGTACCATAGAAACATGGAACTTCGCCTCTGTGCATGCTCACAGATGCCTTATATTTGACAATATCGAGCATTTTGGCATCTGTGTTACACCTGAGTGCTCTCACGTTTCACAAAGTGGATGCTGTGCCATCTGTCTCAGCACGGATGTTTGGTGTATTAGACATGCTCTCAGCCTAGCTCCTGGATCAGAAATTGGAACCCTCACTTGAAAGAAGGGAAAGGAAAATCCTGAGTTGCAGTCCTTTTCTGAGGACTGTTGATATATTATGCAGCATCTGAGTAAAATGCTAACTAGGTTGTAAAATGCTTACACTGAGGTCTGAAATGCCAGAGATCCCCTTCCCAACATGTTCCCTTGTGGTGTAGGTAGCAATCCAGTTTCAGTGCTGGTAGCTTTCTTTGTGCCCTGGCTGGTTTTGCAGCCAGGACTGCACCGTGACCCATCATCGACAAGGGAGACAGCTGGTGCTATGATTGAGTTAGTGAGAGGTGCCTCTGCCCGAAATAAGGTGCAAATGAGACCATGTGCCAAAATCAGTAATATGGATTTTATTTAATAGTGAGGTAGAGAGATAGAAAGAAATAGAAAAGGGTGGGGTGGGGTGGGGCGGGGCAGGGGAGAGAGAGAGATCAAGCAGAAGATAGGCACCACCCACGCATCCAGTGGCATCCTGTTGGTCCTTCTTCACCCCGGGCTTCTCGGTGGTGGGGCTCCGGAGTCGTTCTTCTGCGAGTACCACCTTTATACAGCCCAAGTTCTGGGTATCCACGGGGTGGTTGCAGATGATGTTCCCATAACTTGGGTGATATGTGTATGAGCAGTTGCTTCCCTTCTCACAGTTTGCCACAGTGAGAATTTTTGTCTGGATACATTAACCAGGATGTGCGAACCAGATCTCGCCTCGCTAGGTCGGGAAATAACACCTTCATATTGCAAATTCCTCCCTTCTGTGCTTATTTCAAGTACCTGCTGTGGTGGTTTATCTTACGGCCAGATCCTTCAGTGGCCGTGACAGTGTTTTGAGACAGGCTACTTTGCTCTGTAAGTTCTTAGAGCCTCTCCTCAGCCTGGTCAGCAGTTTAGTCTCCTCCAAGGAGGTAGTTCTGAAACTGCAGTTTCAAAATATGCAGACATGAAGGGAATAAAATAGCCTGCATCTTAGGTGAGTTAAATACCATGGAACTGCATGAAACGACTGGATGAAGCCTGCTACTTTCAGGGAAGAAAGATTTAGCCTTGGGCAGTGCGTATCTCAGACAGATTCCTCCAGATGGGAGGAGATGGAAGGGAAGGAGAACAGGGGAAAAAAAAGGAAAAAAACCTGTCTGTCTCCTCTGGGCTAGATAAGCAGCTTCCCCTTCAGCAGATTTATTTTGTGATCCTTTCTTGAGGCATCTCTTCAGATAGGGAGCCAAGTTCCTAAAATGGGCCAGTGAGACTGAGCACCTTGTCTCTTTGTAATCTGGGCTGAGGTGTTTGTAATTCAGAAGCAGCACATAGCTCATTCCTCAGGAGTATTTCCCTTCACTTCAGGGTAGGCATAGATTACATACAGTGTTTGATCAGGTTTTATTTTAAATTGAGCCTTGGAGTCTCTGATGTTCTATAAAGGGCCAAGCACGCTGACGAGTCTGTCTGAAGGACAGCCCTTATGCAAACACAAGTGTGCTGCCTGCAGCCAGATCCCTTAATAGCTTTCCATCGCTACTTTATTTTCCTCACTTTTACCTCTTGGGCACTTTAAAGTGATCTTTACTTTATCCCACACCTTTCTGTTATTCAGTCAATCAAGAAAGGATGGACAAAAGGATACTCAGTCCTTTACACCCTTCTAAGCTAGTTGTGCTTTTTCAAGTACTCATTCTTACCATGAGTTATTTTTACGAAAGGTTACTTTTATGAAGGAATTTAATTAGTGTAATGTCTATTATGGCTAATTTACAGATTATAGAACAGTTGCCTTATAGGAGGCAAAGGCTGAAAATAAGAGAGTACTTAAAATTTGGAACAAAGATGGCTTTTTAATTGACTCTTTATAGTGTATAAACCACTGGGATTGTGTTTCCAGGCAACAAGTTACCTAACTATATGTGACCAAAGACAACTGCCATCTTTAACTGTCCTTAAAAGGATCCATGATGCCTGCAGTCTTTTTTAATAAGCCTGGAAGGGTGAGTAACCTCCTCCTTTGCATGTTTAGCCAGAAGATTTACTGGTACTAACTGTCCTAGTCCATCAAGCTGGATCACTGACCTGACATAATGAAATCATCATGCACGTTTTCTATTTCACTGAATATTTTTCTCTTTCCCTCCTAGAAAAACAAAAGCTTTTCTCCTTAGGTAATACCCACTCCAAACCAGGCATGCCATGACCTATCAGCTTTTGGTGAGTATTTCCTCCCACTCCTATTTTATCTCATAGAAGAATGAGATGCTCTTTTCTGAACTTATATCCATTAAAAAAGAAGATCATGTAAAATAGAACACTTATTAAAATAGTTATTAGAAATTCTGCTTTGCCTCCTTAGACATACGGTTCCCTAGCAGAGCTGTTGCTCTGGTGTGCAGGAATGGGAGACAAAATGTTGAATCTTGCCCACAGAGAATTCACATGATGCCTTTTCTGAACAAATTGTAATTCAGGATGTTTAATTACTTTCAGTTTGGAAGCACAGGATAAAACATACCCCATGCTTACTCCACATGTCTTAGATTGGACCAAAGTTGTATTATAATTTCAAAATTACTCTTGCAGAAGTGCGAAAAAGAAAGTCCTAGGACAGAGTTAACATGAATGTAATACCAAATAACTGTCATGAATCTAACAACAAATAACTGACATTTTGCTTTGACAACTCTAAAGCAAATATACTTGTTTGCAGTGTGCAGATGAAAACTCTGTAAGATGTAAATTGCAGTTTTCCTGTAGTTTTAGAGGTATCTATAACAGATTTAAGAAATGATTGAGGCGCACATTTACATGGTTAGAGCTATGTCTAGCCTGCTCCTCTCAGGATTTGAAGATTTCTCAGTGAAGGGAAGAAGGGTGCGGAGTGTCGTTGGTGAGAGCAGGATAATCACACACCATAATTCCAGGAGCTGGCACTGATGCTCAAAGCATCAACCTTGCTGAACACCCTTCCCCAGCAGCTGCTGCCTGATCTTGTTAGTTCACTGCCTTCATCCTTGTGCTTAAATTTCTCATGCAATAATGTAGTGAACATTTTTTCCCCTCTCCCTGTTCAGATTGAGCTTGGACCAGCTCCCTGTCCCAGTATGCCACTCAGCTGCATGTAGCTTTGTGCCAGGGTGGAGAAATGCAACAGCAGGCAGGAGAAGGGGAGGAAGTCAGCAGGGCAGTTTTCTTAGGGTCAATGATGGCAAATGCCAGCTTAAAGCACTAGTGAACTTCTGGCCTGAAACGGCTCATGAAAAAGAATGCCTTGGAATTCAGCAATAATACACATTTTTGTGGCAGAAGGACAAATCATAAACAAAGATTTTCTCTATGTTTAAAGATGGTATCTTACGTAATTAAAAAGTAAGGCACTAGCTGCAGCTACTTGAAATATTCAAGTAACACAATTTATTATAGCTTTTTTATTACATTCTTCAGTTGCACAGGTCTTGGGTTCAAAGTATAGTGTTTCCCTGCGAATTCAGACTGCAATAAAGGATTGAAACTACCCTTCATCCAGTGATCTCTGACTGGATCGACCCAAACTCCATTTCAGGAAACACATTTCTTTAATTTTACCTTGAAATCGTATCATGAGTTGGATACAGCTTTCAAGGGGGAAAGATTATTATTATAAATAGATAACATGGCTTCAGGCTGTACCATTTGTCACTTCAATCTCAGTTAGGTCCGTAATAATGTTTGTGCTCAGAAAATACTCAAGAGCATGCGAGTGCATTTGTATGGCCTCTTAGGTACAAAATTGCCTGTTTTATTGGTGCAATACAGGTGCACCTTTTAAAAATTTTACTCCCTTTGTTTATAACTGATCAACTAAAAAAATCACAAAGCAGACGTGACACAGTGCCTGGTGATATGGAGATAGTGTCTGCTAACGCAATGTACACATAATTTAATATGGCACTTTCCTTAACATACTAATATGCTGCATTTCTTCAGCCTACTTATCAGAATTCTTTCTTAAGCAACATCCACACCAAAACAGAGCCAGAGGCATTGAAGCGATGGAATTGCAGTATGATCTCATGAAATAAATATCAGCTTTCCTTCCTTAAATGGCTTTGTTACTGAACAGGTTGAACTCTACTATAAAGGTATAGGTTAAGAAGTGCCAGCACTGTGTTTCAGTCCACAAAAAACCTCTAGTTGTTTCACCTATATGGCTGGCTAAATCACACCACAATATTTCAGCATCTGTGTTTTTGCTCACCTCAATACCAGTTATCAGCTTAACCATAGGCATCACTGTTGTGATCATGAGCTCATGAGTATATATCTTGGCTTTTGAGAATGTGCATTACTTTGTTGTAGTCCCACAAATGCAGTTCAAGTTCCATAGTTCAGTCTATAATAATGCAGCCACGTCATGATTCATGTACTCTTTGCATTTGGCCAGAGAGACATTCTCACTGACAAGGTGTCTTCCATTGCTGCAGGTCCATAAGCCAGGATATCATGCTGCCAGTAGCTCTCATTAGGATTAGGAATTAACCCTTTTTTTAATCTTTCTACTAAAGAGAATGGAATCCTCAGACAATTTACAGCTCAGAGCCAAGCTCAGTGGTCTTATGCAGGAGCTTGAAGAAGGCAGCGGGTCTTCCGTTGGATTTTCAGAATGGAAGGACACAAGGTCTAGGTAAGCTCATGACCGATCCTGTTTTCCCCTTGCTTTCACTGCTGACAGTGTTGTGTGCCTGCAGGAATCATCACTTCCAACTGGCAGAAGCAACAAAGCTACAGCCACTCCATCTCCAGTGCTCCCTTCCTCTTCTTAAAATTTAACCTGTTCTCTGAGGCACTTCATTTTCTCGTATATTCCTATTTTGCATATACCTACACTAGCACTGATATTGTATTATACCACACCTAAAAGCTAGGATATTTTTGTTAATGGAAAAGCTTTTGCAGCAGTATCAAATGAGAGAAACTGGACAAATTCTTAAAGGACACACAAAGGTAGTTTCTTATTACTTATCTGGATATATACAATTTCCAGAATTAAGCAAGGGTTTATTGTCATACACTGACTATATATTGTCTATATACCATCTATATATCAGAAACTTTGGACTGAAACAGAAACAAAAAGGATATTACACAAGATCCCCTAAAAAGTCTATGCTGGGACTAGAAACTGAGCTAAAAATGTCCTCACCTGAAGTGAAGCCACTGTCTACCTCTGTTTCTTAAAGTGGCTACTGCAAAACATATCAGAGTACATTGAACTTCTAACACTATTTTTTATTAGAACAGAACAGTAAGTGTTTTTTTCAAGGGAGAAACTCATAAGGGGCTGAAAACAAAAAACTACAAACCTTTATCTCCTGTACTGGGATGGGCAGGATTTTCTTTCCAGCCTGTTTTTATTCTAGAACATTTAAATAGCCTGCTGCTTTGGATCAGCTTCCACCATCCCACCAGGTAACTCAAAAGATTCTCTTTTCTTTAGCTCTGTGTTACATGTGTGTTTTCTGCTCCCCTCCACCTGTTTCTCCACCTTAGCAGTTCCCTGCCTGCCAACTCTGTCCCTTCCCAGATGCCCAGCTCTGCTCTCCTTTGCCTTTTCCCTGCTGAGCAAGTTCAGTTGCTGTCAGAAATGAAGCAACCATCCTGTCTGTAAAATGTTCCTCTGTTGCCAAAGCCCAGTGGCAAAGTGGCCAAGGCAAGGCAGACAAGCAGTCTTCTTACCTGCTACCAGGCACTGATTTTTAAAAGGAACATAAAAAACACTAACTGCAAACCAGAAAATTAAACAGATGCTATTCATCACAGTCCCACCCTCAGCATCTGGACTGCAACACCATCCTCTTTCTATCTCAGCTCTTCTCTCTCCTCTACACCTTTTTCCTGTATGCCCATCTCTCACTGTCACCCCAAATCCTTTCATATTTTCTGTAATCTATATCAAAAGAATTTAATTTTTATTGAACTTTTCCCCTCTTGTTCCAAAGACTTGATGTTCCTCAGATCATCATTTTTTTTTCTGCTCACTTGTAAATTGCTTTTCATTCAAGAAGACTTTCTTTTCTTTGCTTACCTGAAACCTGATATGCTGTTTCTGATTATTTTTCTTCATTCTGAATCTACTCATCTCAGTCTTTAATTTCCTGACAAACTCTGTGCCCTTGGCTTGCACACAATTTTGAACACCAACTGCAGTGTATCCAGACCAGATCCTTGGAGGGAGCATGTCCTGTAGGTGGGCTGACATCAATTTTGATTTATTTCCAATTACACCATCTCAGAATTTGATTCCTCTTTTTTTTTTTTTCTCTTTCATTTAAATTTGGCCTTGTTAAAAAAAATCCCAACAACAATTGTATACCTTACCGTTCCTGGTTTAGTTTGCAGCCAGGTAACAATGCCTACTTCTCCCCTCTTTTTTCCTGTTGCTGACAAATAACTGACTGCTGGGCCTTTTCAGGACTGAAGCTGTCTTTTTTTCACTTGTGTTGCCACTATACTCACTAATGTCTATTCTCAAACTCCTTATTTACTTTTTTCCCTTTTTACCCCAGAAGTTTTATCTGATCTGTCAAGCTTCCTTTATAATTGTGTTCGTATTCTTGACCTTGTCATACGTTATTTTCTTTATAAGAACATGGGAATTGCCAAATCAGAAAACAAACAATGATTCATCAAGCCTACTAGCTTGTCAAAGAGGGCAGAAAAGGCTCACAAGATATCTAGACAAGAATAAAATATTATATAAAAGGATATATATTCTCTTTGGCTTCCAGCATTGATCAGTTTGAGCCCTCAGGCTTTAGTTTATATAGTTTACTGTTCTTATTTCAGCTAGTATGAACTACATATGGCCTTTTTTGTGCAGGTATATTTTATGCTGGTAAAATTTTACCATTTTTACATTTTGGCTAAAAAATACTGTGTTGGTTATTTACATATTATATGAGAAACCTGTTTCAATGCTAAGAAAACATCTGCTTACAAAAAGCTTCCTGGTCTACCTACATATGAACAAAACAACTGGAAAAAAGGTATTTCACTTTATGCACCTTCTCTGAAACAGGATCCTTCCTCTCTCAGTTTTTATGTTTATATTTGACTCTTAAATTTTTCTTAAGAACATTAAATGATTGAATCTTGCACCCACTCTGTCTGGACTTGTGGTCCAAGATATAAGAAGAAAAAGAATAGCTTTCCAAATGGAAAGGAAAATTACTTCTGTAGATCTTCAGCAGGAGAACACACAGGACAGGGTTGCAGGGTTATTTCTGGTAAAGCTCAGGGGTGAGGCAGGGAACTGAGACAGTCACTTTAGAAAGGTAGACTTGAGAAGACAGGTTTAGATAGAAAGTTTTGGATAGCCTTTAGCTAGACAATAGTTTTGTTTCCTTAAAATCTCTGCCTTTGGGATGAGAGATTCATCAAGATGCCACTTGCTAAGGAACTTCTCTTAAATGAATACCATGGATACAGAGCCACTTATGGTCTTTTAGGTACTTCACAGTCTTTACAACTTTTTCTTTCCCTCAGTTACAAAAAAATGCTTGAAAATGGGATATGTAGGTGCCTTTTGTGGGTAAAACATATGAAGTGTTCTTTTCAAACAGATGAGTAAAACTCCAGCAGGAAATCAGCCGTGGGCTGCAGTGCTGCTCCAGTTGGGAGGTAGTTGTCCTGTTTGGAGGCAGTGCTCTGATACTGTCCTCCATTCCACTTTGAACCTTCACTCACGAGTTGAAACTGAGCATTATCTGCCTCAGGTGCAGAGAGAAGGCTCCTCAGTGCCAGCAGAGCCATTGCTTTCCCGGATGGCCCAGTTGGCACAGTAGTGTCTCACAAAACCAGCCATCATAGCATGTCATGGGCCAGCAGGGAAACCTTGGAGAGTTCCTCTCAGACCCCCTTGAAATACTCTTTCCCAAATGCCTGAGGGATCATGGTCAGTTCATGACTGCTTACAAAGGTGTGCTTTGAGCAGTTCATGGAACATTATCAGTTAGGTCAGTTGAGTCATTATTAGTTGTAAGCTGAGTCTGATTAGTTGTAAGATCAAAATAGGAAAGCTCAGAGTAATGTACTGCATGCTTTACTACACTTTAGATAAATAAGAACAGCTGGGATAAAAATTATAGAGCAGAAATTAGGTTTTTCCCTCTTTAGCTTGTAGGTGGAGGTAGATATCTCTTTTATCTCCACCTACTAGTACTAAGACTCGAATAACGTAACTAGCTTGTCATATAAATGAACTTTACCAGAGCTAGTAAAATTTTCCAATCATCTCAGTTCCCTCTGGTATTTTCAGCCCAAACAGGTGAGTGAAGTATTTCCCTGGTTTAGTATCACGGGGTGATCTGTGGCCTTCCTTTAAGCCTCCTGGATTATTTTCCCTCTTTTCCACTGAAAAGAGTGCACAGCACTTCCTCTTTCTATAATTTATTGGTATGACCTTTGACAACTTATATGTACAGAAGATGGTGTCTAAGCATTGCCCACGATTTCCTCTTGTTTCCTACCAGTCACAGCCCTGGAGGAGGTTTGAGTATTTCAGTTTCACTGACTGCAGATGAGCGGAAACTTCAGCTGCAATGTGTTGTTTTCCAACACACCCTTGTTAATCAGAGAGGCACCCAGAGAGACCCACTCTGTGTGACTGAACGTCAGCCATCTAGCCGAGGTGTAGCTGCTGTGTTCCAGCTTGCCTGGGTTCCTTCTCAGGCCCCTCTCTCTCCCAGCAGAAATTCAGGAAGGGCAGTGTTTGTTCTCCCCACTTAGTTAGGAGGAGAGTGCCAGTGTGCATGTCCACACTCCGACTTTCTAGATCAGAAGGGTAAGTTCTTTGTTTGAAACACATTTTCTATATCTAACTGAAAAATGTTTGGTCGTCATTTGGTATCATTACACTCTTGATGTATAAGGATTTAAAAATGAAAGGAGAGCTGGATCTTAAGCAGAACAATAACACATTTGGTCTGAAGGATAGCTCCTACTGACTTGTAATGGTTATGAGGCTGAAGAAACCATTTGCTCCTGAATGCTTAGCAGCTGATTCAACACAGGCTGATTAGATAAAGAAAAGAGAGTGGAAGGATAATAAATAAAAAGAGTGCTGTGATGAGAGTTCTAAGGAAATGAAAAACACTTTATTGATAATCAATTTGTGGTAGATTTTGATAATGAACTCCTGTATAATAAGCAGCCCACGTGCTCACCCTGCCACTGGAATTCTAATGAGGAAGATAATAGATCCAAATTAGAAGTTTGCCAGTGAGCCAGTTATTAAAACAATTAAACATTTTAAATGCAAACAAACAGAAGCTGGAATCCCTATTTTGCTGTTAGGTTATATACTATCTTCTTTTTATTTCCTTACTAATGTATGGGCAAAGTTATCCTTTGGGTATATACCTTTAAGAATTTTATGATTACCTTCTTAAGGCAGGTGAGACTACTGTGGATGAAATGAGATTAAAAATTGACATTAGATCAGGTAATTATGTTGTATGGGACAGGTAAAAATAAGTTTTCATGTCAAGACATAGAAATATGGATGTGGAAGTCCTTCTGCTCTTAAAAGTTATAAGCTCTATTGAGCTATATTCTATTGCAAGGCAGCAGGTCCGTACATGGCACAATAGTTAAAAAATATGTCTATCCACCCAGGGGTTAATCAGATTTCTTCTTGCATCCAGGCAGCTCTGATCGTCTCCTTGCTGAGCTCTGCTGGAATGAGCATTGACCAGAGTCTTTCCCACACTTGAACAACAGTGTTTTCCGAGCTCAAACCCACCTCCTGACAATGCCCCTATGCTTAATTACTTGCCGTAATTCTGCCTCTGTGGCTGTAATATCCTCCATCAATTGCTTCTCACCAGCCTGTTGAGAATCTGCCTTTCCACCTTATTTAGCTCCTGTTTAGCTTGTCCCTTGTTATTCTCATTTTCTTTTTCCAATGAACTTACTGCATGATTGATTCTTGCTAATTCTGCCAGACAGTCACTGACTGTTGCCAACCAGTCTTGTCACGTCACTTCAGCAATTTCATACTTTGCTTTTCCTCTCCTCTTTTTCCCACTGCTGCCAGCACTGAAACCAGGCCCCAAGAGGTTGCCTGAAAGCTAAAATGGGTCACTGTGGCTCCATGCACCATTTTGTGTCTCAGCATTGTCTCCTACTCCCTTTTGAAAATGCAGGTTAAGCAGTTAAGCAGTTGACCTGGAGGTGGAAGTGGGTTTAGTATTTCCTTTTTCTTTGAACAATTCAAAGTGAATTTAATATTTCAGCTTCTACCACGCTTGGCAGAATACTCCATGTTTGGGAGTTGTGTGTTGGGAGGAAAACAAGAGGAAGGACATGAGAAGGGAAAAGAGAGGAACCTAACTGTTTACAGAATGCCTTAGATAGCTTCATGAATTTCAGTTTTCCCAGGGAGTGACCCTGGGTGAAGGATGACTCAACAAAGAGCAAGTTTCACATGTGCACTTGTGGTAGATAATATGCTACTCCTGAGTGGAGAAAAGCCTTTGAATTTAGTAGTATTGGATCCTCAAGGAACCCCTGAGCCCCCTCACCTCAGACCCTACCTGAACTCCCTACCCAGGGCTCCAGGGTCTCAGCTCACCTCAGGACTGAACCCCTGGCCCATGCTACTTCCTACAGTTACCCAGAAGGATATCTTAATATATTACAAAAAAATTAATTGCATTTCAGAAGACTGCAGCATGACCATAGTGTATGGACAGTTCCGTTTCCTCTGGAATTCTGAAAAATATCTGTGCAACTGATAAGTGAAATGTTCACAAATCATGATTAAGTGAAAAGATTTAACAACTTTTAGTGCAGAAGAGATTTAAGTATTGATCTAAAATATAAAACAGTAGCTGCTTCAGTCTTTTTTTATATGCATCAGTCTTCCATTTTACTGCTACTTCTTTTTGACATGGACTCTTAAATTTATCTTGAAGGTTCTGTTATTCAGAGGAGACAACTCACTTTTAAAGGAGACATGAAAGGTCTAAAGGTGTGTGGTTGAATTACTAGCAGTTCAATCTCAGACAGAGATTTCTATGTAGTGATTAAGTCATTTAATAAGACTTTTACTTATGTAGGAAAAGAGGGGAAAAAACTACATAACTGAAAACAAATTGAGTAGCACAAGGCATTAGAAAGAGATTGATTTAATACCATACGAAAACAAGAGACTGACATTTTGGAGATCGTCTAATTTTTCCATTCAAGAGAATTTTGTGGCTGAGAGGGAGCAGAGTTTTTAAAGTTTCTTATTAAATGTGGTTTACATCACATGTGGGTGATCTACATATCAGACATATTTGAATAATGCAGATCTGTGCTAGCTCCACTCAGAACATGGTCTATATTAAAACTGGTGTTACCCAATGGGATTTTAAGGGAGTATGATAGTTGTGATGGAATGCGAATCTCTCTGAGCACTCTGCAAAAGCAAATAGATTCCATGACACTAATTTCTTAGGAAATATTTACATTTTTTTTTGTACAAAACCTAGAAATTTTGTGGTTTTGTTCTCTTTTACAGAAGATGGTCATGTCAGTATCAGACTGAACCTTAAACTGCAGTCAAGGTACTTCACATGTTCTTGTCCTGAAGGGGTTTCATGGCTTCTCCTTCACACTTTTTCTTGTGCATGCACCCCATTTTTGACAACAGCACTGATTTCCACTAGTCCAACTACATCTACAGACAATGTGCTGTTTGCTCCATATCAGTAATCCTAGATAGAAGTTCCCAAAGGTAGGTAATTTATCCATGGTGCTTTCCTCATTTCTTGTGTACATATAACACATTCTTTAATGTTAATAGTCTAACGTAATAACCACGTGATTTTTTCCAACCTTCTTACTCCATTCCTTCTCACTCATTTTGTTCCAATTGAGCTGCAGTCCATGGGGGCCTCTATCTATCAACAGTATTTAACACAGTGAAAATTCTAGGTGTTACAATATAATTGGCAATGCAAATTAAAATCTGTCTTCTTTAAAGTCTATTCTTCTGTGCAAGGAGGGCTGAAAAATGCCTTGTATTTAGTCTTCTACACTCTGACTTATATTTCAATATGCCTGAGGTAAAGCTCAGAGATGGAGCATTTCCCTTCTTGGGTCACTGCATTAAGATACTCTGCCATCAGGAAGGATACTGTTAATGGCATTCATGTAGCATGGTTTTCTGTTTAAGTGAACTATCATGACCAGTCTGCCTTTTTTACCCAACTCATACAGTTGACCTTCATCAAAACAATTTGCTTTCTACAAGAAGATGAAACCAACAAGTGACACTTGCATTGTGAAATTAAAAAATAGTGATAAATCATACATGACAAATGAAGTTCTAGAAAAGTTTAGGGTTCTATTTACCATGATTCCCAAGTAGATTCAATTTACTCTTCCCCCAGGAACAGATACTGTAGGTCGTGCTGTGAGGTATTGATTTTGCCAATTACTGAGGATAATATTGTATATTTCTGAGTTGTTGCATTATTCTTGAAACTTGTTTCTTGGTTGCTAAACAAAAATGGTTTTTATACATGTTTTCTTCAGACCTGCCAATTTTAAAACCAAATGTGTTTTATATAGTTCTCTAAAAATAGAATCACGATTCCTGTATAAAATTATTTCTCCGTATTATTGGTAGAATTTAGGTTATGTTCATATATGTGTTTTTAAGGACTTCTTTCAGAATTGCATTGTAACTAACTGGTCCTTAATAATTGTTAGTTTGACTACAAGGAACTGAACCAGTCATTTTTCTTGAGTTGAAATAACAAGTTCATAATGGGTTGTTTACTCCTTAATTGAAAACACTCCTTAAAGCAGAATTAAAGAAGAAAGAATCGCTGGAAAATCAGAGGAAGACTGTATTAAGAAGGAATTATTTATTCTTAGATGAAAAGATTAATTTACACCTATTCCCAGCCAGAAGATAGCTGAATTTTGGAAAGAGTCTGAGCTAGACCATTATAGAGACCCTAAGCCATTCTTAACATTGCAGCACCACTTTTATGCTTTCTGCCTAAATATTATGACAGAAGGAAACAATTTTCACTTAGAGTACATCTTCTGCAGATGACTTAAATACCATATGGTAAATTTGCACCCAAGCTTATGGTTAAGCAGTATGGACATATGGGTCAAGTCATGACTTTGAACTGCTCTACTCTTTATATCGTCCTTTCCAGAATTTTGTTGAAATGTCCTCACGGAACAGACCTTGAAAATCGTTCATGTGTTAATTTTAAAATTTTCAGTAGAGTTGATCACAATTAGAGTTGGACTTTGAGAAAATGCTGAGCTCCTAGTAGACAACTTGTGGACTCACTTTATATTAAAACCTGGTCACTTCCTTTGGTGTCTTAGTGACATCTGAATTTTTTTTTTAATCTTTTGTCCCAGCTATTAAGGTTTAGTTATTCTGAAAACTGTAGCATGAATTGCTGTCTTGATACTCTCCCTGAATTGCAAATAGGTATATTTTGTCACTCGAATGTTTTTATAGTTGCCTATAACTTGCAAAGTTCTGTCGTTGCAGAGTTTGCCTCCTAAACTTTCAGAGGAAGTTGGACTTGCTTATGCCAAATCTATACGTGAATTTTTGACACAGAGAGAAGTGCAGCAGTAAAAAAGATTTATACTCAGAGTTTATTACTGATGAATAGAATCATGCTAGACTGAGGCTTGAAAATACATGTTTACTGATAGTAAGTCTTCCGTCTAAAGTGGCAAGTCCCAAGTTTGATGGGATATGTGATTTGCAAGCAGGAGACAAAATTTTACTGAGGTGATGAAGTGAATATAGTTTTCAGAAGGATTTTTGAAGGAGTGCAAAAAAGTTGGCCATTCACCTCCAGCTGATGTTCAGCAAATACTGAGTGCCAAAGTTTCTTAAGCTGTCCTTTACATTTTGTGCAGCAACTCTGCTGGAATACTCTTAGCCTTATTTATCACCACAAGGAGAAATTCAGCTTTTTTTCTTCCAATTTCCTTTACACTAGATGGGAAGATTTGTCAGCTTGCTTAGTTAAAGAGGGTGGGTGTTGTTCATGTTTATGAGATGCTTTGTTTTGTTCACATTAAGAAAATGAAAATGTCCCTGTTCTATTGTCTCTGGGCTCCTTACTGAAAGTGAGCGGGGTTCAGCCTAGTTCTCAGCATGAAATAAGATTATTTGCTTGGAGATCATCCCAGTGTCATGAACACAATTTATAGGTAGTTTGGGAACTACAATTATTTTTTTCTCAATTTCAGAATATTTTTTGTATTAGGATTTGCAGATCCAATTGAATTGCTTCCCCCTTCAAGCTCTAACTCCATGCAGGTGTGTCTCTGTAGCCATTACACCTGCAAGCACTTCTGGGCTCTTTTAGGATGCAGACTGGGGTGGTTCAGTGATGCAGGTGGGAGAAGAGCTGTGCAATAAGGCTTTGCATGTTCCTTGTTTTTTATGCAGGGCCTTGGTGCATCTAAATAGTGCTTCTGAAAAAATATCCCTAAAATAGTGCTTCTAAAGAAATATCCCTAAAATAGTGCTCCAATAAAAATATCAAACTCTGTATCCTGGAGTATCTTCAGGGCTGTGGTGGAGTCAACCTGCTAGAGTTCTTGGGGAGCATCAAATGGGTCTTCTACTTCCCAAGTGGGCTCCAGGCCTGATTTACCTGCAGGATGTCTGGCCCTGGCTTTACTTGCAGTCACTGGCTGCCCCATCAGTTCCTACCGTGAGATAAAGGGTGTACACTTGCACAGCAGGGAGAATAACCTATTATTTTTCCTGTCAAGACCTGAGACAGCTCTGGGGCTTTCCATAATGTGGTGGTGATGGTGAGTTGTAGGGAATCTCAACACAGGCTGAATGCTGGTTGCCTTAAAGGAAAAGTTTGGATGATCTGCTGTATCCCAGGAGTGCTCAGGGCTCCGTGGTGTGCAGTGTCCAGCTCACACTACAGCTTCCTCGGCCAGCATGCTCATGTGTGTGCATGTCTTCATGGGAACCAAGGTTCCTGGGCCAAAGCACCATGAAAATCTGGGAAGCAGCCTCAGCTGCACTGTGCGATAGCATAACACTCTTGGGTTATGTGCTCACTGTACTGTGGTGGAGCAGATGCAAGGGTGTTATGTTGCTCTTGTTAGGGAAGATCCCATTTCTGTCCTCGCAAAACTTCATCCTATACACAAGTTCAGATTTGATTCTCTCTGCAGTTCTTAACAAAATACCCCCTGTAGAGTCTTTCTTTTTTTTCCATTCCCATCAAGCTTTTCTAAGGTTCACTGGACATGTTTAAGGCAATTTCAGTATATGTTAAAAGAGAACCCTAAGAGCATGGCAGGAAATCAGTCTATTATGGAGGATTTTAGTTGATTTTTCAAATTAATGTTTCAGATCACCATGCAGCAGTAGATGTAATTAAGTGTCAGAGAGTGAGGGCTAAACGCATGAATAAAATATCTTATTGTATCATTACACTTTTATAATAAGATTTACTTGTCAACTTATAATGTAATAATGTAACTAACAAGATAATTTATTTCTCAGTGTAATGAAGATGTACAGAAGGCAGAGGCAGGACCTTGTAAGATGCCAGCTTCACTCTGTGGCTGAGCCTGCCGGGTAGCACGCACATATAATGAAGGAAAAACGCTACTGAACTGAAGGAGGGGGCGTAGGATGGATAGTGGATGAGGAAAGAGTGAGAATAGGCTTGGAGCTTGCATTTGGTAGAGGAGTGAAAGATGAGAGAAAAACTGTGGTAACAGAAGGCATAAGAGTCTGCTGGGGAAGACGACACTGAGTGTATTTCTCCAACTGATAGAGCAAGACATTTCCATAATGTAAACTTTCAGAGAAAGAAGGTTAAAATAGCTAATTGCCTTGGTGTGGGCTGAGAAGATATGTATGGAAAGCTATCCCATACTGGATGACACATGCTAACTTGTCTGGCTGTGTAAGCTTAATGATGCCTTCCTTAGGAAAAAAGAGGTCTACTGGATGTCAACCAGGAAGACAGAAATCTTTATGATAGTTTTCCCCCAACTTAGCTACATCTGATAGAGACTGTGATTTATAAAAATGTGAGAGCTGCTGAAAGAGGATTTGAGGAATAACTTGCTACCATCTCATTTCTAAGACTATGGATGCACCAAGTCCTGGAAAGGTCCTCCTTGTCGCTGTTTCTAGGCCATGAGCAATGCCCCTTACTTCCTCTCTCTAAATTTCTATCAGAGGGACTCTATAGGGACAGGCATGTATTTGCAAAGAAGCAGAGGGCTGTGCTACCATTCTGGCTGGCTTCGAAAATAACCCAGGGAGCTGCAAACATGAGACCCTGCAAAGTCTGTGGTTGCTTCCTTCCTGGCTTCTTCCCCCAGACACTGGTTCTTACAGGGACCACCATAATCAAGCAAGGCAGACAGGGAATCATGTCTCCCCATGTCTGTATGGGGAAAAATATAGGTGCAGGTATGCTGGGGCTACGTTCAGCATCACTGAAGCAGGTGAATGGATGCAGGGTTGTTTCAGAGAGAGAATGGCACATCCTAAACTAGTCTGTTGATTCTTATTAGACCTGGCCAAGTGTTGAGGGAGCTGGCTCTGTTGATGTCTGTGCAGTTCTGCAGGAATCCAGTGGGAGCAGATGCAGGATAGGTTGCAGTCTGTGAGAGTGCTGGAGGAGGCTATGAGGTGGTGACAGGGTCCCTATATTGTCATGGTGGAAGAAGGAGGTGCTGTCATTATCATCCATGGTGCAGTGCAAGGCTGTGTTGTGGAAAGTGTGTAATTTCTGTGTAATGCACTCTCTCTCATTTATCTCATATAATCTACACAGCCAGGCAACACACGGAATAGCAATGGCACACCATGTAAGTGCATTCTTGAACTATGTAGGATAAATATGAATGAGAGGTAACACACTGCACTTTAAATATTTTGTGTATTGTACTGTGTGTTATGACAATTAGTACACTGTGATACATTATTAAAAATGTGAGAAGTACAGTAACCTGCAAATGATTGTTTGTTTTTCCCTTTATAGCTGCCAGATGGTGTGGAACCATTTATACAACATCTGAGTGTTAGTGCATTTTAACCAGGGAAAGAAGGGTCTTGCTCAGTGTTTTGCTTTTCTCTTTTTTTTTGTTTTGTTTTTTTGTCATTTGTAACTACCTAGCTAGCATATTTGAAGATTTGTTTGTGCCGGACAAAATAAAGCTTGCGTAGTGTTACCTGATTTTGTATTTCCAAGTCACTCAGGAACTTTGGTGTAAGCAGAGAAAGAACAGTTTCTCATTGCTTTTATGACGGTGGAAAAATAATGAAAGCTTTATTTACTATGTTTATTTTGTTTATTCACAGAGGTCTAGTATGATAAGACAGTGCTTGGAGATCCAACCAGGCCATTTGTTTCAGGACTATTTTAAAGGATCTCTTAGACATGAAGGAACATATGTACCACATAGACCTAATGACATAAGGCAGCATTATATTGTCCTTCTGGTCAAAACAGTGGACTTATAAAAGAGATCTTCCACTTGTATGCAATTTGATAAGCATACTATTCCTAAAATAAGACAGTAGGTTATTAGTCTTAGCTTGTTTGTATTTTCTTGGCTGAGATGGTGCCACAAAGCAGGCCACAGATGTGAGGTCAGTATACTCAGACTGGCTCCAAGTTAGCTCTTCAAAGAGACCAGGAAGTTTTGAAAATCAGTAATGTCTTGTTTTATTGAATGGGACTTCACTTTCAAAAATAAAGCTCTAAGCAAATAGGGATCACAGACTGGAAGTTAAAATAAGGAAGAACAATAATTTTATACACAGCTCTTACATTTCCCACTGTGTCCCAACCAATGAGTTCTTGTTTCTGAACTTTACTCCAGTTAACATTGTATTGGTAGCTTAGAAAAAAACTGCTGTGTCCTCTTTGGTCTTGGTAAATTCCTTTCCATTGCCTGTGAGGTCTCTCTGTGCTGTGATTCTTACATGCATCATGGCATACAATGTCTTGATTCTTTTCTTATTGAAGGAAATGTGAAATCTTGTCGTCTTCCAGGAGTTCTGCCATAATTAGTCCAAAAACGTTTTTCTTCTGAAAGAAAATGTTTAAAACAAGTCAAGTATACCCCTAAACACACTGCAGATACTATGATAATGGAGATTTGAGTTTTGCCTTCTGCAGTGAAGGCCAAGGCCACAGCTATACTGTGGCATGTTTAGAGAAACCACAGCTAGCTTAAAATTGCCTTTCTTGGATTCTGCTGGCAGTGCTGTCATGATAGCACATTTTTGTTGTGGGCTCCAGGGAAATTGGAAAAACTTCAGACAAAAAGATCCACTAATACAGTTATTCCACTGGTGCTGACCTACATAAAAATAGCAAAAGTATGTATATGTGGGCTATAGATGTTGCTGTTTAAGTTTAACCCTAATGAACAATAAATATTTTATGTTGCTGAAGTCATAAATTTGATTCATTAACTGTTATTTTTCCAGTCACCCTTTTCTAGGTTTGAGGTTTTTTTTCTTTCTGTTACCAGTTCCAGTCATATCAATATATTGCTTTCTGTATATAAATCCTGGTATATTCAATCCCATCAATGTATTTGGTTACCTTTCCCTCTTAAATGAAAAGAATCAATACACCTTGATGATCAACTTAGAGAAATTACCATTTTTCTTACTTTTTGTGGAAAAATGATAAAAAGGAAGAAGTTTTGGTAGATTTCTGGACCTGGCATGGTCTTCTTTCTTTGAAAGCATAGATTAAAGTAGTGACCTTTGCTGCATGTACAAGGGAGAAGGGAAGGAGAACTGTTGCTCACCTTCAGTTTCCAGCATTCTCCCACCTGTTCACACTGTAGGAAGTCGCAAACATTCAAAGTCAAATTCCTCAGGTATTTGAGCATTTGAAGTCCTCATTATAGTATTGGCCTGTGTGAGTAACGTCTATCCAGTCTTGGAGAAAGGGAGGATGAGAGGAAGGGAGGAGATATTGTATTACATTGGTAGTCGATTAGGGTCATTCAGCCTTACAGAATACATGTATTTTGATATAAACTGATATAGTACATCTTCCAGAAATACAGTTTTCACAGTGGGTAGAACCTTGTGGGCAGGTAGTAAAATCCCTGCACTGACCAGGAACTGTTGTGAACATCTGTTCCCTGACTACTTAAATTATACTTAGACAGTTTGATGCATCTCTGGCATCCATCCCATGTGCTAGCGGAGTGAAAGTAGAAGAGAAAAGAATGTAAAATCAGGAATCCTGTTGGGTTGTAATATTTCTGCTCTTTCTATTTTCTTCTCTGTCGAGCAAATGTCACATCTCTGTTTAGCAACACATGGCATCCTTTCTTTCCATTATATTAGCAGCTGCCTGCTTACTTATTTTGTGTACATTACTTTGAGCCATGCAACACTTTAAACTTAATTAAAAGGCATGACAAGAGAAAGAGAGAGATTTCTTTAGAAATATCTTCTTGTGGAATGTCCTGTTGAGTTAAATCCACCCTACCAAACTATAATTTCTGAAATAAATGTTTCTTCCAGGAATCTCATCTTTCAGTACCATCTTCACTTGACTTCTGCTGCATGACTTGTGTCATGCTCAGGGGTTTTATATAGCCTTCTCCTTCCAGGAGAAGGATGATTAATTTGGTTGAAACTATTGTGGTGGAGCACGGAAATGTGAATTGCCTTCAGCTTCCCCAGATATTACAGCAAAAGAACAATTAATTCCCATCCTCATGTTAAAGCTACACTTGCTCAATTTTTAGGCTGTACTTATGCACTTGAAGTGTTATTGCAATGTGACAGATTTTCCATTCTGGCAAAAACAATGCTTGATTTAACAAAAAGTGAAAATCAAAGCCACTGCAGAAATTTTAAACTCCATTTAAAAAGAGCAATAATCATTGATTAAGTCAAAATTATTAGTGTTTTTAAGGGCCTTTTTAATTGCAGTTTGGCTCAAGGATATAATCCCATTTTGGCATGCTTGCACGAAAATGGGTTGGTGCCTGGGGGTTGGCTTTCCACAACAGTAATTTGGAATATGATTCATCTATCATTAAAGCACATGTGAAAATACAGACCATGTGTTTTATAGCAGTGGAGAAAGACTGTAACCTGTAATAGCAGGTGTACCTCAACCGTGTGGCCTTAAGAGGTGCTCCAGATGATGTTCTTCACTGCCAATGGCAGAGAAAGCCTTTTCTGTATACGCTGGTGTAAGTCTGCTCCATACATAAAAAGGAACACGTTGTGATTTCAGTAATCTTACCGGGCACAAAACACAACTACTAGCTTGTATTCAAATAATATTCTGTAATCCTTTCCACAAGCTCAGAGCTGCATTCAGCTGGGAAATCTGAGAATAGATTATGTGCCTTATGAGAAATGGAGTACAGTGAAAGACAGAATTATGTGCCTCATTCAACAAATATGTTAATACTGAAGATTTTTTTCCCCTTGAGGGCAAAGGAGGAGACAACTGGCAAAAATCTTGACCACCAAAGACAACTGAAGTTTCTACACTGAGACACACGTGCTAATTCTGTCAGGTATGCTATCTGTCTTCCCAAGCATTTAGGGCTTGCCAAAATCCTTTTTTGCCGTTCCTCTCCCTGCTTCCTCTGAATCACTTCTATGAAACGCTTCGGTCTAATTTGCGATCAACTCATATATTGGTACAAGTAAGCAAATTGAGTTTAAATGCAAAATTCTCCCACATTAATCCTTCACAGAATCATTACTTTATAAAGCCAAAGTTTGCTTCAATAAAAGGAAAAAATTGCAATATGTAAAAGATTTAAATACTGTATTAAAAACCTAGAATCCTCTTTCCTCCTCTTCTAGCCTGGATTTTTCTTCTTGTTCTCTCATATATATGTGTGCCACACCTCTATAAATTAAGCACATCATATAGTTAAAAATGGAAATAGTAGCAAAACTCATGCTTTTCCTTTCCTCAGTTTTTAAGACCAATAACTAGGACCAATTAATGTAGGAAGATGTGTGTGAAGCTATATTTCTCAGAAAAACTAAAGTCAAGCAGTTGTATTTTGTACTTTTGTCTCTTCTGGGTAAAAGAAGATCACTCCTTGCCTCTTCTGGCAGGAGCTCTGTACTTGAGAATGGCAAAACAGGTTCCCCTTACAGATCAGTACACTACAGTGGAAGCTAAAGATCCTGGACTTAAAGGAAAAACAATAGCACAAGTAAGGAAAAACCAAAAAACATAAGAGAACTCAAAGTAAAAGGGCAAATCTAAAAGCAAAGGATAAATGATTTGCTGTGATTATTGAAATCAATATGTGTTCCTTTTTCTGTCCATGGAAAATGTATAGGTGTATACTAAAAGATCTCAGAATAACATTATCAGGATATATTGTATGAAGCACATAAAAAAAACTTCCCCAAAACCCCTCAGAAAAAAACCCAACAAAACAGAAGCAGTGATTGATTTCTATGTAAGAAGAGACAAGTAACCTATAACTTTTGACCTTGGAAAAGAGACACCTGAGAAGGGATATAGTAAATGATGTTATGTATAGATTATTAGGACTGCAGTGGTCACTACAAAGTTGTGTAAAGTTAGTCACATCTCTGACCATCTCTAATCATTTTGTTTCTCTAGAGGATTTAGACAGAAGCCAAGTGCCTGTTCATCTACATACAAGTCCCCAGTTAGGTAACAGACACTCATTTCTGCTAAAAAGGCACTTCTGAGCATGCACAAGTGATATGAACTACAGGAGGATCTAACAAGATTGAAGGACTGGGTGGGGTTAGGAATTTTGGTAAGGTTTGCTGTCTGGCACTTAGCAAGATAAAAGATGCCTGGTAGGACTGAGGCAGGCTGAAGAGTACCCCAGGTTTTTGTACAAAACAGTAATGTACAATCTCCTACCTGCAGGATGGAAAGATATTTTTACAGCTGTTACATGTCACACAGTCTATGGCCCTGTGTGTGATGAATACATTTTCTGGGCGTGGATGCCCTTCACATTTGGTGTTGCTATGAAGGAGACAACTTCTTTAGTGTATTTTCTCAGTTCTTTTGATTTCTGCATCTTTACTCAGGCACTGCTTGCAGGGTGCTGCTGGGAGAGCTCACTGAAAGAGCTGCTCATTGTTCTCACTCTAACCTGTGTGGTGCTATCAATTCTGTGTACATTATTCTATCATCTCTCCCTAAAACTTCTGTAGGTATGGAGTAAAATGGAGAAAGGGGCAGAGCTGATGTGGAAAACAGGTCATTGTAATCAGCCCTTGAATGCAGCTAGAGAGGAGAAACCTGAGCCACCTCAGGGCATTTCCATTCAATGTGTTTTTAAGTTGCTCCTGAGAGTTTACACATGAAATATATTTATTAAATGTGCTGTAAAATTTGTCCTTCAATTTTTTATAAGCCTAATTAAGTATTAATATCCAATTTACTTTATATCTCAAACTTCAAATACTAAGTTTTTGCTCACTACAATTTATTACAAAGACTATTGTCATAATTATTTTGTTATGTTGAATGAGTATGCATCATTTAAAATGTAAATGCTTTTACCCAGAATAACAATCAAAGATAAGATTGGTGCATATGCAAGTTATGATCCTATCTCCAGAAGAATCCACGAACTTCCCATTATATGTGTCAGGTGCACATGAAATATAAAAACCTGCAGTGGATGTTCACAGCTGCACTTGGGGTACTGTAATGCGTGTAGTTATAGCTCATATGCAGTCTGAAAGCCTCTGCTAGCTTTGGTGCAGGTACTTGGTACAGGTTTCGTGCCTCCATACCAGGTAGGGCAGCAGAGGATGCAAACCGTGTCTTTTAAATGCTAAGGCAATTATTTAGCAATTAGCTCCCTGTTACTGCTGCTACACAGCTAATGTTGCCCGTGGTAGTTTGCTTAGAAATAGCTGAAGAAACTCCACATGAGCTGAAATCACCGTTGACAGCAGTTTATAGATTGACAGAAATAAGAAGGTGATATCACTGTTATTTTACTGAAGCGAAGAAAAAGGAACACTGGAATTAACTAGCTAAGGAGAAACTGGGAGGCTGAGGGACTGCACATAGAATGGTCACTCAATAAATCTAAGGTTTAATATAGGTTCTAGTGCACTCTTGCATGATGATTGTGTCACTTAACTCCTCTGAATCCGAGTTTTTTGTGTACTAAGATGGAAGTAATTATATGCAGCTACCATATAATATCCACAGAGAGCTGTGCAGTTGGAAGGTATTACTGAACCTATCAAAAGAAAAAATGGGAGGTACTTAATAAATTTTAAGGCCAGAAGGGAACATCATGATCGTTTGACCTGTCCTACTGTGTTACTGAGGCCATAAAATTTCCTCTGTATGATGTTTGAATTACTTCTGAAACTTGTAGTTTCAGAAAGGCATTCAGACATTTTCTACTCTTGATGAGAATACTTTTAGAATCTGTACCAGTAAGCTTTTCTAAAGGCAATAAATAGAACCATATCTTTAGCATCCTAGGGAATACTGTGCTTCAAAACAGGAGGAAAAATCCATTTAAAACAGTGTGAAGATATTCTTTAAAGCAAAAAATACACAGTTTTTTTGAGTCAGTGGAAATACCTTCTTTGAATAAAATTGAAAATGTTAATTCTATTTCCTCATCCTGCTTCCGTCTCTGTCTGAGCAGCGTGGAGGTCTGCTGGTGCAGATGGATGTCTCCATATGTGTAGTGTGGGTCTCCAGAATCTGGGCTCTTACACCCAGTACCTGTCCCTGGGTCCCAGTCTCCCCTGTTTCTGGCATTTGGATGTATGAGCCCCCAAGGCTGTGGCTTCACTCCAGCTGCTGGGACAGATGCTCTGACACACACCTGCAGTGACACGCACACACACACACCACACACCCACTGGGCCTCACTCCTGGAACTGGGCTTAGCCACACAGTTCATGCAGAAGCTGCTCTGGGTTACCACTCTCCCCTTCCTCCCACCTCATTCCCGGAGACACACGCACCAATGCCCACCCACCCCAGAGAGTCCCTCACCCAGGAAAAGAGTTAGAGAGAAGTTTAGCAAAAGGACAGGACAGATTTCACTAATGGGGTGCAGGACACAGCCAGATGAGTGTGCTGACCAGCCCCTGTTCATACATAACTGATCCCTTTTATCTCCTTACTCTTCTATCTTTCTATGTGTGCTCCTTCCCAAATCACCTTGATCCTTCCCTTTCTTCACCTCTGGTTCCTGCCCTAAACATCCCATAATCAGTCATGTACAATCCTGCAATGCTCTTCCTCTGCATCTCACAGCCCCTGCACATTTTGCACCCCCTGCCCCCTGCAGTGGCCCCCTCAGTGTGGTGGGGGACCTGGAGAGCAGCTCGCACTGCCTTATGGGGACGGATGTTCCCAGTCCATGATGCTGAGGCACTCCTGTGGCAGTCTTGGAGGAGCTAGGTGGGGGCTATTTCTCTGACTGGGTTACTGGGGTTTCTCCACCTGCCTTGAGTCCTTGTGCTTCTTCATGGATGTGGAGATGGGCCTTCAATGGCCTGATGGCTAAGATGGGGCTGGCATGAGGTGGGGCAGGGCCACTCACCTTTGTGCCTCTGTGTTCCTCTGTGTGTGTGCAGTCAAGCTCTTTATCCCATTACTTAACAATTGTATTAGTGGAATGCATTGCAAAATCACTTTTTTTCCTCCTCATGTTTCTTTTCAAACAAGCGATTTTCAAATTACTTAAGTGACGGTGAAACATTTCCTCTTGGGAAAATCCATATTAAAATATTAAGTGGGAATGTTTCCAGCTGGCCTCTCTTAATAGTTTTTTTGGTGAACATTTGTACCTTATGAAAATACTTAAACAGCATATAAATCCTCCTACCTCCCACTTGTGCTCCTAATAGGGAAAATCAGCTCGCTCTGCACTAGTCATCTTTGCCAATTATTTTAGGATGGAGAATCTCTGCCTGGAGGTTCACCAGTCTTTCTGTTGTTTATAAGGTGAATCTATACTGTAAGTAAAGTAAATGTCTGAATTTGAGATGACTAAAACCAGGTAAGATGGTTCCCATTCTGTATATCATTTTGGAGGAAAAAAATCAACATTTTTTCCTACAATCACTGCTATGTGAAAATGTAGAATGCTTTCCCGCATAATTTCCAGAAGTGTTTAGACTAAAAATGTCTGATCAAGCAGCTGCATTTCAGGCGGTCCAATAGCCCATGAAAATAATCAGTGGAAAATCATGCACCCGTTTTTGTACCTTTTATGATTTACAACTGTAAAAGTCTATCCAAACCCTTTACCTTGCAAGGTATTTACCAAGAAACAGGTGTTGACACTGCTATGGATTCCACTGCAAATATGGCGTGAGAGACAAAAAGTCCTGGTAAACCTCATACCACAAGTTTAAATAATTTCTGCATCATCTCTTTGTCAGCCATTGCTCCTGAGCACAGCTGATTGGGACCAAAAATGCTTCTTCTCCAGGCAGTGTCCTTGCATAGTCCTGCATCTCCAGGTACACTCTTCTCCACAGACAGCTGACCCTATGTTGAGTACCTGTGCCATGGGGATGTATTTTTTTATGTGGAACGGTAGATAGGAAACAGTGCAGTGAGGGCAGCTGAAGACTTTTCTATCAGCCGTAACTAATATTTTCTTTCTTACATTCCCTACCCCATTCCTTACACTCGCCAACTTGATGAGTTTCAGAATGATCAGGCAAACAAAAACTTTCTCAGTTCTCTCTGTATCTTCCTGTTCAAGATTGACAGATATAATAACATCAAATAAAACTAGAGTGGGTGAGAAACACTGTTGTAAAGTTTAACTGTGGTTTAAAGCCAGCTGACTAAATAGCAGTGAAGAGAATTTTGCCAATTATCTCAGTCCCTAGCTGATTGAAAGATTTAATGGAAATATCATCTTTGCTATAAATACAGCATTACTCTTCTGACATATAGAGAGAAATTACAGGAAGTATACTGTATTTTTAGCAAATTTAATTTAATGTTGAAAAATCTTACTTCTTGAAACATTAGATATTTTATATACAGCTGTATAATTGAGGACTGTTATTATCACAGCAAACATAATCTGATTATGAAGGTCCTTTTTTCTATTATAGATACAAGTCCAGTGTATGCCTTTTAGAACCTGTGTCAAAATGAGCATGGCTATATGAAGCATTCAACTTCAGCCTGGGAAAAAAAATCAGTGGGGTACCAAGATAAGTGATGTTGGTAACAGGATCTGTGCGCTGTAGAAAATCATAACCTCTTCTTGCTGCAGTGCTTCCTCTGGCTTGTAAAAAGCATGGTCCTGGCACACCCTGCCTGTTCCCCTGCCAGAATTTGGGGTGGCTGGAGTCCACCACAGCTGCCAGATGAGTGCATTGCACTGAGACAGGGAAGGCATTGCCTCCACCAGCTCCAATTTCTGGCAGCACAATGCAGAGGAAGGCATGAGTCACCCTGCACACGCTTCCTGTATGAGTTTGATTAGCTAAGATATTTTTTTATGCAATTAAATTTTTAGAGAAGACGTATAATGGCCTGCATTTTCCAGAGTAATATGTTACTTTGCCTATTCTCAGCTTCTTTGCTGAAGTTGGTAAAACTGAGTGTTCAGATCCCTTCTAAAAACACACCCACTTTAAGGATGAAGTCAGGCACGTGCCTTGGTTTAAAAAATGCTGGCTGTTCTGTCTTTTGGAGGGTACGAGAAGTATGCATATATTTATAGCAAAATCCTCTCCTTTTGTAGTCTTGATTTTACTGTTTTTTCTAATTTAAAAAATATGCTCTACTCAGAATGTTTCCCAAATTCATTAGATCTCAAAATTGCTGTTAAAATCAGTACACACTTCTTTCTAAAATGTCCCCTATTTTTACAATCCGTACTCCTGATGATTGAAATCCCTCTTGCCTTGTAAAATGGCAAATGATCTTATGGGACTTGATGCAATGCAGACTGCAGACAGTCCAGCCCCTTCAGAGTAATGAGGACTGTGGGCTGATGGTATTTGGCCCTGCATGTGCTGGGTCCTGGTCTTTCAGCATAATGTGTATAAATGATAGAGATTTCTTAGTGTTTTTTTTGTTTGGTTTTAGTTGTTTTTTTTTTTTTTTTTTTTTTTTCCCTTTAGACTATTTTGATGTTTTCTGGATGGGACTGCCATATAGCTCTGAAAACTGGCTGCTGCACAGGTCATGTAGCTATTTTGATATGCATTTACATTGCAAATTCTACCCATTTTAGAAGTATTTGGAGTACATATGTTGCCATGTAATTAAACCATGATGGTTCCAGTGGAAATGTTGTGCTCTATTGAGCTCATAATATCAGTTGAAAAGAATTTTTTTGAAGAAGATGTACACTACACAGTGTGGAGAATAAAACATATTTTCACAATTTATTGAACTTCATTTACATAATTCAATTTTTTGAAGTCCATAAATACTTATTTATTTGCAAATGCTTGACATTATGATGTGACTATATCAGTTCTCATGTAGCCTAATGAGAATTAAAGACATTAAAAATCAGGGCACTAACACAATAAAAGTCAAAAAATCCTATAAAAATAGCCAAGAAAATGTGATATGAGAAAAGAAAATCGGACACATTTAAAATTAAACCTGACATGCTATTCTCAGTCCACCCCACTGTGTCAAGAAACTGTTGAACAGTGGGTGTTTTGTGATTGTTTTTCCAGAGTGAATCCCGTTCTCAGAAAAAGTCCTGGCCCGATACAACCAGTATGCAAATGGTACGTTCTTTCTTAAAATGTTCCACACATGAACTGTAGGAAAATCAAGAAAAGTATGAGCTTCCGAGGATCCTTTTCTTCCAGGAACTGAGTGGAGAGAAGGGCATTCAGCATTCCACAGGATGGGCTTTCTCTTTGTTTCCTTTTAATTCACTTTTAGCTTTTTGTCATGGGATCAAGTATTAGATAAGAGAGTGATGAGGTTTCCTTGCCTCTCTTGCCCATAATTGCTGGATTTGTGGGAATTTCTGTGCTTCACATCTTCAATATAGGAACAGAAAAGGTTCTTAATGCTGAATCTCTCAATTAAGCATGCCTTTCGTGGAGTGAAATATTTTGTCTAGAAAACATCTCATTACAGGCCAAGAAAAATCAAACAGACTTGGGGCATTGCTCCCTCCCTTAAAAAATTACAAGGAAGTCAATGTCTTGGAAATGCATTTATTCACTTTTGTTTCCTAGTGCAAAACATCCAGTTCTCTAAAATAAAAGAGCAGAAGATTTAGCTTATCTCCCTCTGAATGAGGTTTTTGTTTTTGCTACAAGCACAAGGAAGTTTTTGCATTGATCTCTTTGCAAGATCAGGGTCTACTACTGAGTGCATTCTGATCAAAATCAATATTAAACCTTTGCACACTGGGGTTTGTGAAGGAGTTCAAGAAATAAAAATCTATTTTCATAGTAAAGAAAATAGAAAGCATGAAAAACAGTCCAAAATAAGATTGTAGAGTTTCTCATTTGAATCTTAACAGAAAAAAATCAGATTACTGTAACTTTAATTGCACAATGTAGATGTTTACTTGAGATATGAAGGCAGTATTTTCTTCTAGCTGAATTTGGAATCTCTTTCCAAAAAGCCTTTATCCTCTGCAGTAGACATGAACACAACAGTGTGAGCACAAGTACAGCATTGCATTCTACAGGTGAAACAAGCAAACAAAAAACCTCTCTGTAATTGGATGCATACATTAATGCAGTGGAAGAAGACCCTCTTGGTAGTGTCTCTATGGCACTGAAACAATATTACAGCCAGGAGCAGCTCTCTTCTTGTCTGCTCCACTCCATCTTATTGATAAAAGCCTGCACAATCAAGCTGTATATGAAGTAGATGTGTCCGTTTAAGTTGCAAGCACCATTTAAAATACTCAGTTAGTTGCGTATTTTACATATTGCTATACTCTAATTATGCAGCTGTATCATGCTTCTCATCCAGAAATTCCTGGAAATCTGAAATTGCTTGTTCCTTGTTGTGGCCACAGGCTGTTGAAATTCAAATGAGCTTTTTGCTCAGCCGCAATTGTATTAAGTCTGCAGGACAGCCTGTGATGCCTGGATTGGAAGCAGGAGACAACTCTTGTTAGGAAATGTGTGTTTGAGTGTATTGGTACTACTGAATGATAGCTAATCATCTGAAAGGAAGGCTCTTTAAGGGAGCGATGTCTCGCCAGGAGAATAAGAACAATTCTGAACCACATCCTTAGAAGTAATGAATTCTCATTTCTTTTCAATCTAGCAAATGTCCTCTTTAAAGGTTAATTCTTAAATAGTCACTTGGGAACAGACATCTCCTTCAGTCTGATCTCTGTGAGTCAAGCAGACTGCTAAGAAACTTCAGTTTATCTCTTTCATTGCCTGATGCCCCTTTGCTTCAGATTAAAACTGCTGATAAAGATGATTTCAGCTGCCTCATCTCCTGCATATTTTTTAATTGCTGAATAAAGGAATGAGCTGAAGTAACTAAACAATAACAAACTGATATCTAGGCAAGTTAAAACTGCTTTTCTCAAATTCCTCACTAGTGGGAATAGTAGAGGTAGGGAGGCAAAAGGGAACACGCTTTTTTTCTATATCATTCCGGTGGCACAAAGACTCTGAGGAGACAATTGCCTTGGCTGAGCAAAGGACCATAAAGGCTGTTGGGATGATACAGTAAATGATCATTTTCTCTTATTCAGAGTGATCTGGCTGAAGGCTGAACACCAACTAAAGTATGTCTGTGACAATCAGAAAGGATGCTGTCCTTGTTCCATGGCCCTCACAGACCTAGATAATCACCCCCATCTCCCATCCACAGCTCTGAAATTCTTGCAAAGATAAAACAGAATGAAATTGTTTTGACACTGTTCATTCATCTGTATGAGCGTGGAACAGGAAGGTTTGACAGGAAAATACGTCAGAGACATATGATAAACTAATACTATCCAGACGAATGCAAGAGCTGCCTGGAATATAAAGATGGTGGGTAAATTGCTTGAAATGAGCCTTATTGATTCCACTCTGTGTTGATGGGGCGTATCTGAGAGATGAAGTTTCATTTAAACACTTGGTCACTTCAGAAATTAATTGAACCCTGGGACAGTTAATGTAAAGGTCTGGCTCTGATTCTTTAGGAGCTGGTGACTCTCTTAAACATGAAGCATGTTAATAGCAAAACAGCTAATTTATTATGATGAAATGCAAAAATACCATAACAGACTTGTGGCCCATATAATGTAGCAGCAGGTTACTGCTCTGACGAATAAGGACGTTGATCAGCAGATGTAGTGCTTTCTAGTCTTAAATGAGAATAGATCAATTTCTTCTTCTTTATGAAGAATGATTCCTTTGCAGTGCTGCTGAGAGATGTGGACGTTTACACCTGAGTTAATCACCCCCAGAACAATCCAACTCCTACAGGTATTCTTAGCTGTTATTTTTCTTGCTATATAAATAAACAATTAATTTGTAAAACAGGAAATACAAGAGAAATTTTATTTCTGTTTCTATACCTTGGTGGTATTTCTATAGGCTTCTACTGCTTGCGTTGTATTTAAGGAAGACCAGAGAGGAGAGAGACCATCTCCCATGGGCTGGGAAGGCTGTAGATGGGAACATGTGGGGCTTCTAGGCTGAGTGAGCTGTATTTGGGTGGGCAGCCCAGAGAAAGGCTGGGGTTCAGTAGATGGCACTCTTCCCTCAGAGTCTGCTTCATCCCTGCCTAGGTTGAGCTGGTGTGGAGCTGGGAAAGGGACATGAGCTCAGTCCCCTCTATATTATTGCAAACCCAGTTTGGAAACTCCTTACACACCTCTGGGAGCTGCTGGTTATAGGCCTAGTGCTCCGTCAGCATTGTTTAGAGGTGCCAGTTACAAACCCCTTTTTTCTGGCATTCTGGCTGCCCAGCTCCCTTTACTTGCTTGCCTTTACTTGATTGTTAGAGGGGACTTATACCCGAACAGGAGCACAGGAATGGAGCACACACGGCTGATCCAGCTCTGGCAGCAATTTTCTCCCAGTTTTTCTCTCAACCAGTGTCTGAGATTTCTTACAGTCAGGTTTCATAGTAGACAAAAAAATGACATAGTGACAGTATTGATGAATGCCCAGAACAACTTTTTCCTGGCCATCACCAAGGAATAGCATTATAATGGTATTACTGAACGAGTGACATTTAAGATGATACATTATGCTTTGCATAAAGATGACTCCTAACATAAAAATCAATGTCTGGATTTTATTATGTCATTTAACTTAACTCTTGATTTTCATTAATTTGGGAAACGTTGCACTCCCAGCAGATACTCAAAAAGGAAAAGGAAGATTTGTCCTCTATTGCAAGCACATAAATATCAAATCTCCTCATGCCAAGGTTCAGGTCTATTTGCAGAGAGTTCTCCACTGTTCCCACTGCCCCTACTTTTTGTATGGTAATAAGATCTTCATCACTTAAGAATACTTCAATAATTTTCTGTAACAGTCTTTTCTTGTGGTCCCTCCTGATGTCGCTTCTGTGCTCAGCCTGTGTCATACTTAAGAGCTTACCTAAGCCTTTCTTCAGCTGAAACAAAGGTGAAGCAGCACCCTATTGCCTCTCCTAACATTTGCAGATGTGCACTGATGTAGTCCTGCACATTTAATCATTAAGAGAAAACACAGAGCTGGAAATGAGGATGACTATTCTACAGTAAATTCTGATTATCTCTTAGTGTCAAACTGAAATTGACATCTGACTGTGATCCAGCTTGTGCAAAACATCCTGAAAAATTGTTTAGGGAAGAGAAAAATGACCTTTTTAATACATATATAAATGTCTTGTTTCAATAAGACCAAATGCTTTGATGGCACTTTTTCTAGAATAGTTTCAAAATTATAAGGTAAATTTATATTAGATATTAGGAATAACTTGACTGGTAAGTAGGATGAAACTCACAAAAAAAAAAAAAAAGCCTTGTGAGGCTAGATTAGACAAAGCTCTGCCAGGGATGCTCTATTTAAGTTGATGGTACCTAAAAAGCAAAGGAGTGGACAGTCAGTTGCTGTCTTCAGGCAACTCCCAGCCTGTCAGTTCTGAGATGCTCTGCAATAAAACACATTATCACTAGCAATGAAAGAAAATGCTCTGAATTTCTCAAAATGAAATGTTTCAGCTCTACCGAAAAGGAATGTGTAGACTATTTTTGTAAAATCTACAGATAGAAACATTCCTGCAAAAGTGCTTTGATTTAAGTAGGACACAATCTTCCATCGGGAATTTTTTTAACCAGTTTTCCCCTTCGTCTCTTTGGGGAGTGCTTTGTTACATAATTGAAACTTTCACCAGAAGTTCTTCCAATGGCCTGTTCCTTAGGTGTTTGCTGGAGAAGTGGTTTCACAGTTCATGTGTTTCCTGGTCCAGTGTGTTTGGATTGCAGCTCTGCAGGACCTCTTGTCAGTCTGGCTTGTCTGACTCACACCAGAGCGCAGCACACTGAGGAGAGAGGTCCTCACAGCAGCACATACATTGTAAGAGAGAGGGAGGCCATGCTGTCGGGTTTCAGGTCACTGGCAGAATCCAACCCTGCAAAGGCTATGTCTGTACGTTGTTTGTGTCCTGAAAACTTCAGCCAGTAAACTGTCTGTGTGGATCTAATTGCAGGTCAAATTGACAAACAACAGTATGTGCTTGACTCTCATCATTAATCTAGTTTTATATTGTCTGTACCAGAAGCCATGTCCCTTTATCAGAGCGTTTTACAGGCTGTCTACCATAGTAAATAAAACAAGCAGGGGCAGGTGTCCAGTCTTGAGGCCAGTTGGTGCTGCATGGTGTGTGTCCAGCCAGAAGGAACTTTGCTCCCCTTCTCCCATAAATCAGGACTGCCATGTTGTCTTGGGGTGACTCTATCATATGTATCCCCTATCATGCTCTATGCCCAAAAAGTAATATTGTGCCTTTTCTGTGCCTTTAAACTGAGCTTGAAAAAAAAAACCCAGATGAACTTTCCAAAGCAGCTTCTCAAGGACACAGAGATTACACTCCTCAGTGTTTTTCTGGCTGCGGAAGGCACGAAGGGAGCACCCTGCTTGCTTTTTCTTCAGCCAGCTGGTTTTTTTTTCCCTCTTGGCGTGAGACGGAGAACTGAATTTTGTTTCCTGGGACTTTGGTTTTTTTTCCCTTCTTCTCTTCTGAACTGTTTCAACAACATCAGAACACATCAGGAGAATTTTCTCCCCGAGGCCCGGGGGTGGGCCCACGCCCTCACCGAACAGCTCCGAGGAGGAGAGAGACCACACCTACAGAAGGACTCTGAAATCTTCCCAGGTTTCTCTCTATAGTAGGGGTTTTAATTCATTATTTAGCATCATTATCCTTTTCCTGTGTGTTTGTTAAAATAAATAGTTTTTATCTCTTTCACTTTCCTTCGAGGAAAAATTTCTTTTTTTTCCCAAACCCTGTGCGGGGGGAAGGGTGGTTGCAACCTGGTTTTCTCTCAGGGGCTGTATTACTAGATTTTGGCCAAACTGGCACACGTGTCCAGGCTATCATTGCAGAGAGGCCTCTGCCCTTGCTACCCCTGAGCCCTTCCTAAGCAATGTTTGGGACAGCAAAGCCAAAACCAGTGTTAGGGACTGTGGTAACAGTAGGAGAATGTTACTCTTGAATGGAGACTTGCAGACCAGCACTTGACCTGTACCTTGACCTTCTTTAGTTGATTTCTGTAGCTATAACCGTATGTAAAGCTGTACCCACTCTCTGTATTTTCTCCTCTCAGCATTTTGCTAAAGTAAGGAAGGGCAATATTGACTTTCCATGCCTCCCTACCCCCACAGAAAACACAACAAGAGGTGGTGTGGCTTGCCCAGGTTTATGTAAAAATCTTGTAGAAAAACTGGAATGCCTATGCCAGGATCTATGTCAAACCAGACTACCATTGTTTAAAAATGTGCACTAACAGAACTCTGTTTTATGCAAGGATTTCTTTTGTCCATTGTGGCAACCGGTAGGGACTTCAAAGTATGTGTACTTTAAAGTATTCTAAATCATATTTATAAAACCAAAAGAAACCTCAGAATAGATGGGAAACAATGAATTTTTAAACACACTTCTCCCCTTAAAAATTTGATAAGATACAGTGTTATTTTTGCCTCCTGTTTGTTTAGAGTGAAAAATTTATTTCAATTAGTGGCAGCTCCTCACCCCCAAAATGTTCCATAATTATCAGCTAAAAGTGCAGAATCAACAGAGAAATCTGTTTTATTAATTGCTCACAAACATAAATCGTTCAGACAATACAACTCTACTTCCTGCTTGGGCACTTATCCAGGCAGAGCTCCAGCTGAGATTTATTTCCTTTTCTTTAATTTTAATTGAATGTGCTGCAAGAGATACTGTGCACAAATACGAAGCACAGTAACTGACTTAATTACGCATTTTTTTCCTTGGGAAGCGTGACTTTACACATCCCCTTAATACAGCAACAGTTCCTGTGTAATCTCGCTCCCTTTCTCACTTTGAGTTTTGACAGATGGGCTGTGTCAGACTGAGCAGCCGTGATCCAAGGTGTTACCACTCTCGGCTCCCCTGTGCCCCGTGCTGCTGGGAGCTGCTACTGTGGAGCAGGGTGCCAGAAGCCACCGTGCTCTGCTCGTGGCAGCTGCAGCTGGGTGGAACACTGATGAGCCGAGAGCGGGGCCCATGCTGAGCAGCAGGTACGTTTGTCTCTGATGCCTCTGCTACGGGAAGGCAGGCTTTGGAGAGAAAAGGGAGGTGGACAGATGGGGTGATAATGCCCTCAGCCACAGTTACTGGTCTGTCAGAGCCCCCGGCTTCCTCTAACAGCATCCCAGCACTGCCTCCACACTTACAAATTTTCTATTTCAGTAATATCAACACAAATTTCCCTGTGGTAAACTCCAAGCCACTGCTCTGTTGTCTACCATGTGCACACCCAAATGTTCAAAAACCCTAGCTGGACTCCCCAAGTCATGCTAAGATAAAGCATTTGAAAATTGAATTCTGCAGTTTTGCCTTATGATATTCAAACTGTACAAGAATACAAGCAAGTTAAATATTTTTGTAAATTTGGTTGGGGGTTTTTTGTTGTGATAAAGCTGAATTTTCACATATCTGCATAAATTCTTAGGGACACAGTGAACTCCTTCTTCCAGGACTTCTGTGAGACACTGAGGTGGCCCAAGGCACTGCCAGAGCAGTGCTTGTTCAAGCTGTGGTCCCACATCAGTGCCACTGGCAGGCTCTGCATGGGGGACAAGGAGAGGGCTTTATCAATAGATTGAGGGTCTGTGGTTGCCCCCTGGAGCAGAGGTGACATCTCTTCTTTCCTGCAGGAAAGAGAGGGCAAAGAGCACCATGAGGCTGTGGCAGAGGGATGTTGCTGTCAGGCAACTGTGTGGTCTCTGGGGGTGGGGGAGCTCATCATCCTGCTCCACGTTAGCCCCATCCTGTGTAAGCAGAGTGACAGCCACTGTCATCTCAAAGGACTAGCCTGCCCAGAAATTCTGTTCTTTGGCACAGTCAGCGTCTACTCTTCATATATCAGACCCTACATGACTTGCTGCCTCTTCAGAGTTGCAGCTCAGTGTGTTGGTTTTGATCATTAGAGCCTCTCACTGTCTTTGTGCATTAGTCTGTTCAGCTGGGAATTGTTTTCAGTGAGAGTCATCTGCTCTGGAGCTGATCCCATTCTCAGGCACAGATAACATCAGTGAAACGGAAGGTCTAGACACAGAATCATGATCAAGAAATAATGATTTATAGAACTCTTTGACAGATCAGTATATGTCAAGATATTTAAGAATATTTTAATGTGACTTCAATAGACAGATTTGCTGAATGTTAATGGGAAATCATATTTTATTCTTGGTAAGGATTTACCTTTTTAATGTGCATTGTATTTACTTGTGCAATAAGTATTAACAAACTAGCAGAAATATTTATTTCATTCTATAGCATGTATCAAAGAGCTATTTATTCACAGTACAGTGATCATAAATTTGGTTTCCTTAGTGATTTCCCCTGTGTGCATGAACTGTGGTTTATGTTCAAATTCTTTTCCCTGTTAGATCAAATTATTTGTCTTCAGGGAAGATGGGTGGACTGAAGTGACACAGTAATATTTGTGATGGAAATCTGAAAAACGAGTGCTTTTGTGATTATTTACAAGGCAGATATTGGAGAACTGTGTGTTCATTATGTTGTGTTAAAAATACAGGCTTAAGAAATCTGGCTTTTATCCATAGAGGTGGAATGGAGCAGGTGTTAATTCCAACACTTACAATTGCATATCAGGAAGATAGATGGAAGAAGAAATTCTCAAAAAACTCCTCAAAACATAAGTTTCTTTCTAAGATTTCCCTTCTTCATATGGATTTTCTGCTCCATAGTCTTGTGACTCTGGAGACATGCCTTAGATCACTTCATTGTAATATCATGTGTTGAACTGAGCAGTGTCCATGTGAGCAAATGAGAGTAGAACCAGCCCCCTGGGGTTTCAGTATCCAGTGTCAGGTTGTTTGAGGAGAAAAATCATCTGTTCTTACATACTTTATTCCTTCACATCCTTTATTTCTACCCTGAAGAAGGATTTTTGAAAGTATAGTAAGCATTTGGGATTTTCAGACTAAGAAATTTAGAAATGGGGGAAGAAAATTTGACTCCTTTGACTCTCTTTAAGCATTAAAACCTTTCCTTTTTTTTAAGAGCAAAGAAACTTGACTTATAAAGATGCAGGTTTATATGAGGTTGCAACCATATTTGAGGCTGCACAAGTAGGATCCAAATGATTTTGTTAAAGATATTAGCAAATCCACAGACCCAGTAATGTGTAATGCTCCTTGCTCTGCAGCCTGTTGGGAGCTGTGCTGTGCTCTGACTCCCTCTGAGATGGGATGGCTGACAATACTGTGCTTTCTCTTTATCTGTAACTCTCTTGTTATTTTTTTTAATACTGGAGTACAAATGTGAGATAAATTACAGTATTGCTTGGCTGTGTGTGCTTCCTGGGATGCAGTTCTTAGTCCATGGATGTGTTATGTTTGCTGTTATAATGGTGTTTGGGGGCTGTGATCAGGATCTGCTCAGCTGTCTGAGATGCTGTCACACTTGCAGAGTTTGAAATAGTTGTAGAAGTGAGTCTTGAGGAGGGACTTGAAGGTTTGAAGCTAAAGCTTTGTTCCTTACCGAGCAAAGAAAGGGTGAAAAGCCTCTGGAGGTAAAGTGGAGCATTGAGTAGCCTGTGGCAGCAGCAGTGATAGTGCAGGACATGGGTAAGGGGGCTTGAGATGAGGTTAGAAACAGAAGATACTCTTGTTCCTTTCCACATTTCTAGCAAAATGATGGTGTTCAGTTACCAAGAGTATGACTGCCTTAGAAAATTCAGCAACTAAAAGAGCAAAGCAGCATTTTCTACATTTTCACCTTCATTTTGTTGCTGTTCTCTGCATTCAGCCTTTGGTTGCTCATACACTGAGTGACTGCAAAAAACCAACCAAACAAGCCCTAGCAGATTTAGTAATTTTTTTTGCTTGCTTGCTTTTTTTTATCCTGCTTAACCAGGATAAAAAAATGAAAGGCATACAGCAGGGGAATATGACAGCTCAGGAGAGGAACAGAAAAGGTTTTCATGTAAAACAGCTCATTTTGGATTGACACAGGAACTGATTGTTTTAACGACTGAGAAAGTAAAGGATGCTTAAAGGCAAATTATGTATTTTTTCAGACATATAATTTCTTCAACTCTTATCTTGTAGAAGTTTTAGGATCTGATTCTATGGGAAAACTCAGGATGGACAGTGAAGTTCATCTCAAATTTTCAAAGCTATATTGACTGTTTTGCTCTAGTACGTTATGACAACATAGTAGCAATCATTTTGGCAGCCACATAGCCCTTGAACTTTTCTGAAGCAGGCTAAGTGGTCGACAGTTTATTAATGTTCCCATAATGGTGCCATTATGCAGCATGTTTCTGTGCTGATTTCCTAAGTAGGACACAGCAACTTTCATGGTGGCAACTCTTGTGGCAAGGGCTGAGTGAAGTGTGTCACACTATGTGAGTTAATTTGGTCTAACAGCAGTTCATTCCCCAGACAAATAAGAAAAGGCACTGGTGTATGTGAAAAACAGTCTTGAGCTATGTTCTTTTAATGTTGTTATAACAGTGTGGTAGTGTTTTAAAAGGGGTAAAGAAATTAAAATTCATAAACTTAGGACTTGCATGGCAACTGTGACATAAGAATAATAGCAGTTGATTAATGCACTTGTTTTAAAATTACTAAGGAAACTTATAGAATACTAGCTATTAGCACATTATTTACTCAAGGTATCTCAAGATTAGTGGTCATGACAGCTTTCGCCTTAGCTGCTTCCTAATGACCAGCAACATCTTTGTTTTCTTATTTAAAGTTTCTCTGAATAGTTCACCATAATATCAAATAATTGTTGCTGAAGGGTAGTTAATGACCCAATATATAGCTATTATAGCAAAATTATGTCTGTTAAGGAAACAGTCTTTAAAAGAATAATTAAACAATTTTCATGGAGCTCTGGCTGGTGGAAATGCAGCTCCTTAGCATGATATTTATTTAAGCACATTTTAGAAGCAATTTAAGTCAGACATTTGTTTTTCTCTAATGGACACTGGAAGTTCTCCACCACTGAACAAACAGATTTTCACAGTTCTAGTTGTTGTGTTCCTGAGCAGTGTTTCTCTTGAAATAGTTTCCTACCAGCTGTGGACTTACAATTTATTATGTGATGCTGAAGGTCTAATGTCTTAGTTAACAGGCTGTTAATTACGTTAATGGTGCTTAGGAAAAGATTATTATGAAATTTAGTTAATAGTCCTTTGCAGTGCAAAACCATCGTAATATAGAGATATGAAGATATCACCATGGTGTCTCTTAGTGAATGAGAAGATGAAGAGATGAAAAGGATACAGTGCTTACTGCTGAAACTTTACAAAAAGAAAAAGTGAAATTTCAAAATAAATAATTTCATTGGAGTCATGGTAGAGGTCTTGCTACAGCCCATCCAGCCTCTGGTACTCTTATGTTTTGTCCCGTTGTCCCTGATACTCTTTCAGAACGTGATAGCATTCAAGGTGTAAAAACTGGGTAAGTATAGAAGTAATGATAATGAAAATCCCTGAGGTAAAGCCATGTCATGACATATTTCACTACAAGGAATAACACAGGCAGATATTTCCATGATGAATAATGTGCTAATAAAGTAGTGTGTTTGTAAAACTAGATTGAATGGAGCAAATTAGAGAGGGTTTAATAAGACATATGATATTATTATGGAGCCTATTTGTGCTTATTTGCAAGTCCTTGATACATTTGTACTTGGGATATTTGGTACATAATGGCAGTTCTGGAGTTACTTGAAAGAAGTGAAAAACCCAGGTGAAGATGTTCATGAGAAAACAGCAGATAGGTCCACAAGGTAAAAACCCACAGTGTTTTTTGGAGTCTTATATATACAGTGCACATCTTTATGTTGGGTAGTAAGCCAGATGATTTTAATTCAGATTTATTAACCTTTTAAGTTATTCAAACTTGGCATATATACTCTCTGTCAATTAGAAAAATGTAGTGTTATAAAAAACCTACTTTAATAAGAATTTTCTTTAATAGTTTCAGGATTTTCGAGAAAAAAAAAGGCAAAGTAGTTTCCCTGTCTTGCTACCCTCAAATCCTCCGGTTGGAAGAGACGTTTCAAACAACGAATCAGTATTTATTAGGAGTCAGTAAGTTACTGGGTATTATATTTAGCATGCTATAAACCAGGAATTCACAGGATGGAGCTCCGGATACAGAATCATAGAATGGTTTGGGTTGGAAGAGACTTTAAAGATCATTTAGTTCCAACCTCTTGTCATGGGCAGAGATACTTTCCCAGGGACCAGGTTGCTCAAAGCCCCATCCAGCCTGTCCTTGAACACTTTCAGGGATGAGGCATCCACAACTTCTCTGGGCAACTGTTCCAGTGCCTCACCACCCTCACAGTGAAGAATTTTTTCCTGATAGTCTAAACCTACCCTCCTTCAGCTTAAAACCATTCCCCCTTGTCCTGCCACTACATGCCCCATCTCTCTCAGCCTGTCATCATAGGAGAGGTGCTCCAGCCCTCTGATCGTCTTTGTGGCTGTGCTTACAGCAGGATTAGTACAGAAGGTTTCTCAGAGCTGTGACCAGACATCTTTTGAATATCTCCAAGTGAGGAGATTCCAAAACATCTCTGGGCAACCCGTTCTCATGTTTGACCAACCTCATAACAAAAAGTCTCTTACTTATGTTTAGATGGAATTTTCTATATTTTTGTGGCCATTTCCTCTGGTCCACTGGACACAACTAAGAACAATGTGGCTTTGTCTTCTTTACACCCTCCTGCCAGGTGTATCATTGATAAGATTCCTTTGATGCTTCTCTTCTCCAGGCTGAAGAGTCCCCATTCTTTGAGCGTTGTCTCATGTGAAAGATGGTCCACCCCCTTAATCACCTTTGTGTCCCTTTGCTGAATGCACTTCAGTGCATCCATGCCTGTCTTGTACTGGGAGCCCAGCAGTGGACACAATACCTGACTGTGTCTCACCTGGGCTGAGCAGAGGGGAAGGATCACCTCGCCTGACCTGCTGACAGCATTCTTAGTGCAGCCTGGGAGGTCGCTGGCTTGTGGTCAACCTGGTGTCCACAAGGACCCGATAGCCCTTTTATGGCCAGCTGCTTTCCGTCCAGTTAGCCCCATGCTGGTGCACTGAGTTATTTTTATACTTAAAATGAAATTAATTTTTCAAAAAAGCTAAAAGCAAATATTTCAGCTTTTATCTTAAAAAAAAAAATTCTGCTTTTCTTTTTTTTTTCCTCCATAAGAGGGTCAGAACAGTAGCTGAGCTTCAGCAATATGGTAAAACACCACTGAGAACACCAAAGCAGCATTATGTGTAACCTTACATATACCATAAGGAAGCTTGGAATTAAAATACGTAGAAATATAGAAGGATTGTGATAAACAGTTGAAACTTCTAATGAGAAAAAGACATAGATGATTGTATGCGATAGCCAGTTTAAGTTATATCTCTTACTTTTATGTGGGGTTTTTGTTGTAGGTTTTGGGTTTTTTTAAGAATTACTCAAATAGCACAACATATGTTGCTCAGTTTTCAGTATTAGGCATTGTCTTTCAGGTTCAGCTCAAGAAGTGCAAAGGAATAAGTGATATAGTCCTAGGGCCAGTTCTGGCATATTTGGAAGCAGAGATGGAGCTGCTCCTAGGCATTTTTTGAGGGCTAAATGTGCGGTTGACAACAGTTGCAAATACATTAACTGCAGCCATTGTAATTGAGACTATGAACAAGAAGTGGGGGAGGCATAATTTTCTTGTTTGGATTTGCCACTAACTTTGTTATATAACAACAACTTGGGCAACTAAAGGTACTACAAAAATGCACCAGACATTTCACATTTTGTTAACACATTGTTGGAAACCAAAAGGCTGTCTAGCATCTCAAGCAGGATAACATTAATTATGAAAAACAATCTGATGGGAATACATCCTATCCCTGCTCAAACAGTCCATTGCAATGCAAAAGACTGTAAGAGCTGAATTAATTAGTATACACTGCCAGTGGCATATGCCAGTGAGGATATCTAGTAGGAAATCAAAGTTATGAACTGGTAAAAGCAGGTGCACTGGTAGAGAGAGATTTGGTTGGTGAAACTCTATCATTTAAAGACCAAACTGCAAATCTTCAACTGAAACATCATTTCAGTTTTTCTATATGATGTGACAGCTGAAGTGTTGACTATAAAGGGAGAGCCAGTGTCTGTCACAGGAGGTGTGCTTCTGGGCACCTGGAACAGTATGACAGAGAGTGCAAAGAATAGTTATACCAAACAGAAACATCTTGGAAATAGCAAGACAAAAGGAAGCAAAACGAGAATTAATATAGAAGATGGACTGGAGTCTCTTTCTTTTGGTTAGGTTTTGCTCCTAAAAGATTCGATGGCAAGGAAAGGATCTATAATCAGGATATTTTTTTTTTTGTCCTAGGTGCCTTACTGTGATTTTATATGTGTAGTGTAGAGTGAACACGTGCATCCAAAGTGTAGACAGTTTGTTTTTGGATGTCTTTTCTCTTTTGGCCTCAAAAACAATAAGAGTATTTCCACTGCATTTTCAGAACTTGATGAGTTTTAAAAGCGTTCTTCCCATGTGAGAGCATCATATGAAGAAAGGAATTACCAAGGTACAACAAAAAAGTCTTTTTTTTCCCGAAAAAACAGAAGGAATATTAGCCTCTTGCACAACATACTTAAGAGTTTAATTTATATGCAACATAATTGATCTGAATCCTAACAAAACAGAATAAATACCTTGGAGATTTCAAAGAAAATGTTAGTATTATTACTCAACTCAAATACCAAGTGATGGTAATATAAAAATATTTATTTTCACAACATGTTGCAAGCATGACAGCTTGATAATATTCTTGATGATTATAGCTGACATTTTCTTTGAAAAATAATAAGCAATATGATCTCCTGGAGCAATTACACAAATGATTATTGGGAATGTGCCCTGAGATGTTCATAGAGAGTAGCTCTCAGAATGGGGCCAGGGTTCCTCCAAGGCTGGTGTCATGGGTTGACAAGTGCCTCCCATCTCTCATCAAGCAAGTTAGAACCTGAGCCCGAGAAGTGAGAAAAGAAGGACTTTCAGAAAAGACATAATGATTATTTAAAAAGGTTGAGAATTACTGAACTTCAAGTAAAACACAGGAAGCCACAAAGCCATTTTTTGGTCAAATAAAGCTGATCCATTATGTTACACAGAACTCACAGAAATGTATTAAGCGCTTAAGGATTCCTCAGTATAAAGAGCTATACTACATATCTCATCAGTTAAATATTTATTTCTGAGGACAGCTAAGGACAATACTTTTATGTGCAGAAGTGATAATGCTGTAAATGCAGACAAATGATGGTAAAATCCCTGTAGGATGGTAAAGCTTCAAGTACAACAAAGTTTCAAAAGAAATCTTGGAAATCTTGAATGCCTCATGTCTTGAGCAATGAGGGGAGGACAATATAGATAATTTTTAACATACTGTACAGTGCTTTTCACATTACTAAATAAGGATGAATGAATGTCTGTGCACAGCAACTGCAATACATTGCACAAATCTTAGGGCTGTGAGCTGATTGTTTGTTTGTAACAAAAAAGCCATGAGTAACTATTCCACTATGCAGCATTTCTGAAGTTCAGAATGCTTACTGTTATGGGAGTTAGGGACTTGAGAGCCTAATCACAAGACTTTTGTAGAAATTAGTTGAGTAATTTTTAATAATTCACATGATTTATTTTATTAATTTTTTGCATCTAATTAATCATTAATTAATCACATATTTATTAATTCACATACATTTCTATCTAAATGAATACAGGTTTTTCATAAATAAATAGTCTCTTGATAAGTAGTTTCATTTATGAACAAAACCTGATTATTAAACCCACATACTTATGTTTGTGAAACTGCAGTTTGATGTTTAATAACTGAAAATATCATGTCACAGTAGAGTAGTAATAATGGCTAAAATTGTCTATAAAAAGTTGTTGGAAGTATAGTACTACATGGGCAATCCCTGTGCTGAAATGCATGTTAGGCACTCCTTCTCTGCTATCGAAGAGAAACTATGGGATGTATAAGCTGAAAACTCAGCTGATGCCAGAACAATTGCCTGACCATTATGATGTTATTCACTAACCATTTCACCCCTTGGAGTAGGATATTGATATTTTCTTCTCTAGAGGATCACATAGGTTAAAGGGATAATATTTTGTTTTTTATATTAAACTCTTCCATTTGAGAACACATTGGGGTTTTTTTTCCCCTCCATGACTGTTTCTGAAACTAAAAGGTGGCAAGGCCCTATTTTGTGTATGGTTTATGGTCTAGTGATAGTTCTGCATAGGAAGAAATTGCCCACTTGACACAAGTAAAATAACTCAGTAGAGCCCCAAGAATATGTTGTCAGCACAACTGTGGAGTAGTGCAGTGTCATATTCAACCTCACACATGTAGCTTGGGGAAACATGCTGATGGAGAAAGTTGAAAACTTGCATATAGAGAAGAGCACACCTTTCACCTGCAGTCAAAAGTGTCACAAGTGTCACTTCCTCACACCTGCTACAGATCACAAGGCTGTAAAGAGGGTGTTTTGGGCCAGGTTGATGTCAGGACAAGAAAAAATGAGCACAAACTAAAAGACAGGAAACATTTTTTAATGTGAGGGTGACTAAGGACATTGTGGAATCTCCATCCTTAGAGATGTTGAAAAGCTGTCTGGATTTTGCCCTGGACAACCTGCGTTTGGCGGCCCTACTTGAGTAGGGGGTTGAACCAGATAACTGACAGAGGTCCTTTCCAACCTTGACCACAGTGTGACTCTGCAAAGACATCCTAGAGGTCATCTATGTTAATGGAATTCAAGAAGGTACAAGAAGGTTTCTTGTACCTTCTGCTCTCAGTACAAGAAACAATATTACAGTCAAAGGCTGTGATTGTGGTCAGAATTTTTTGACAATGTGTATTTCTGTTTTGACTCCAGATCAAACATAGGCCTTAAGGACATGATATTTGTAGAAAAATCTTAATCTTTTTCATCAGTTCATACTCTCAGAAAATTAAGGTTTTCCAATCTTTCGAGTCAGAGGAACAGATCTTTTCACCTGACTGTTTTACTGGTATTATTCATATACACTATTACAGGCAAACTTGACAATACTCATATATAAAAAAGCACAGGTCAGATGTTCGCTGTACAGGTAATGCAAAATATTTCAGTGTAGGTGTAGTAGCCACAGGAAAGCAAAAAGGAGAAGGTCAGTAGTTTGCTGCTGAGTATTTAGTCTACTGAACATAACAGCATTTGGGTGGACTTATTAATTGCACAGTCCAGATTTCAATTTATCTTCTGACTGGGTGCAAAGTGTGGGTACCTTTAAGTAGCTAATTTGTACAGACAACTGTGATAATTATTACCTGAGAGACTGCAGAAATACCTGACCAGTTACACAAACCACGGAACTTTCTGAACATATATTTTCCCATCTTTTATTTGCAGACACAAATATGTAAATGATTCTCTAAAAATTTAGGCTTACTATTAAAACTTCTTCATTTGTGAAACTGGACTGTGTAGAAAGAAGAGAAGAGACAAAAATAATTTGAATGAGTCCAAATAGATTTGCATAATGTGGGAATATCATTACATTTTAATATCTATTATAACATTTCTGATACTTAATAAAATCAGGTTAGTGCCAGATTTTAGTAAAGGTCATCAAAGTGCATTTTTATTTTATAGCTACAACATTTCCCCATTTATTAAGATTATTTTAAACTGAATGAATTAAATGAATGAATGACATACTACAGAGGTATATATTAAGGAAGGAGAATTATTATTTAAGTTAAAGGATGGTATTGGCAAAAGATCAAATGACTGTAAATTGACCATGAATAAATTTAGAGGGGAAATTGGAAGAAAGCTCCTTATCCGTTCAAGAAGTATGTTTCTGGAATTGTCTGACAAAGAGGGAAGGGACTGAGTAACCTAAACTGTTTTATAAGTAATGTGATATGCTTTGGAAAGGGATCACATAACTAAATAGGAGATCTCATGGAGTGAGACTTGTCAGAGGATCCTGGGGAGTCGTTTCATCCCAGGGCACAAGTTTGCAGTGACAGTTTTCAGATACATGGTGTTTCAGTATTTCCAAATAGGTCCTTTAGAAATGCTATTGCTATTAGAAATTCATATGATCATGTCCATGTTGCTGAGTTTCTATTCAGCACTGGTTAGAAATACCAGTTTCCTATCTTGATCTATATTTGGCTTTCTTTGGGTCTGCATTCACTGCCCTCTGAAGCCTTGGAGGCGAGCAAGTGGACATAGATGGGGTGAAATTGTACCTTAAATGGCTTTACATCCTTAGGTGTCTGGTTGCTGTCCCTGATCACACAGTCAGTGTAAAACTGGCAGTTGCCAGGTATGAGCTTAAGAGAAAATTCTTTCCTGAATTTAAATTAGCAGCAGTCCTGCAGTCTGTGTCTATCTTAGGACTCTCTCTGAGTTTTATTTAGCAACTAAAGCACAGGGACCTCTGGTATTAGCAAGATTCTCTCTGCTTTTACCTAGGGCATAGTTCAGGCTTGGCTTTCTGAAGGAGTGCTGGGAAGATTTTTTTTTTTTCCTTTGCTGCGTGGTATAGCTGTTTTCAGACTCTTTTCAAACCAGACAGCTGTGGCATGGCTGCCTGAAATTTGGCAAACTGGACTCTGTGAAATGGCTAATTTCTCCCATCCTTTGTTCTCAAATAAGGTAATCATCTCACTTATTTTAAACAGAAAGTTTAAATTCCATTTCTTAACAAGTAATATATGTTCCTTAATTTTCTAATTCTGTAATCATTTTCTTACAGCATTTTTGCTTCTTGCTCATCTTTCTTCACACTCGCACTCCCTACTTCACTATATGATTATGTGGGTGAAAGGATACGCCTGAAATGGAAGCTTTGCCTTTGATTCTGATGCAAGAGAGAAGAAAAGAGGATACAGGGTAATCAGTATTTATCAGTGGTTGAGCCTTTGCTCCTAAGAACAAGGATCCCATGGAAGGCAGCTTGTGAAGTCTAACAACAAAGCTAAAAAGACAAAATTGCACAGTACTTGCTTATGACACCCGCCTTTAGCAGAGTTTTGAGCTTCAAATCTGAAAAACCCAAAAAAATGCCCTCCTGAATAAAGTCAGTTCTCACCCTTTTGTGAAATACTGCAGGCAGTGTCTTAAATACCACCCACTGTCTGTTCATCTGAGGCCCACAGCTAACCAGCAGCATTGCCGATACCAATACCATAATTTCCAGTTCTCATTTCTGTGTGTTATGCATTATATCATGAAGAAATTATGATTCTGTATTGGTTTGAAAACAAACCAGTGGGAGATCACAAGTCAGGATTAAAACTAATAGAAAAAAAATTAGAGCTAAGTGAAATAATATAAGGAAAAGCACTGACAAAGCCAGATACATCCTGACGCCCTGTTAGGGTGGTGGTAGCAGTCCAAATGAAGTAGCTCGGTTGAAGCAATGATCCTATGGAAGGGCTAGTCTCCAGCTGAAGGTCCAGTGGTAGCTCTTGTCCCCTGGTAACCCAGTAGACAGGGCTAAGTTAGGCAGTTCTAAGGGCAGGTTATATCCACGTGGGAATGCTTGGCTCCTCCCTCCTGGGTGGAGCATCTCACAATAGGATGAGATAAGTCCCTGAGTCATGTGGTGGTTTCTTGATGGCCCATTGTCTGTTATCAGGGGTGGGTCATTAGCAGGCAATAACAGCTAATGGCCCACAGCTGGTGGCAATAGAATACTTAAATACATCTATATTGCAACCTAGGACAGATTTGTAGTGTTCTTGTTGTTTTTCATAATGTTTGCCCACTAAACACCATGAAATTGTGAATGCAATGCAAAATAATTCTGACCTTTTTTCTTCAGATTTGTCAAAGGACTCCAAAATGACAGGCAAAGACTATTAACTTATGTATAGTCTTGATTAAAGGATTTTGCTATGATGACCTCTGCTTTTCTCCGTCTAGATTTTCTTGAATCTGATCTTCTTCACTGTTCTGGCTTATGACTTTCTTCTTCAGGGTGAGGGAAAACAACTCCTCCTATTCCCTGTTGCAGAAATGAACTTTACAGTGCAAAGGCTGTTTAAACCCACTTTCCAGCTGTCACTGAAAATTTTAGCATATTACAGCAAATAAACCAGTCTGCTGCTGAAAAATAAATTAGAATTAGAAGTGGTCAGAAATGCTTTGCCCTGCTCAGCTTGCCTGTGATATACGTGATGAATTTCAGTAAAAGAGATTTTGATCACAATTTCCATCAAAACTTCCCTTTCCAGCAACAACATTTGAGTAGTTTGCCAGACCTATATAGCTTCTTGATTAGGAAAAAATCTAGTTTGGACAGAAGATTGAGATATGTAGTTCTTTTAATTTGTTTTCAAGGACATGAACTATATTGTAAGGGATATAAGGGAGAAAAGTAAAAAAAGGCCTAAGGGCTCCAATACAGTAAAAAGAGTTTCAGATGGCAGAAGTGAGAATTAAAGCATGCAGGAGAAAATAAACTGGAAAACATGTACTAAGTGGGATGGAAAGAGCAGTAAAGCTAAAAAAGACCTTAGGGAAGAGAGAGGACAGCAAATTAGACATGAAATTGTAATCTGATATTGAAGCAAAATAAGGCAATGAAATTTGATCTATTTATACAAAAGAAGTGCATCATAAAAATATTCCAAGTAAATGAAGTAAACATTTTGCATCTAGCTTTACCCATAGTGGGTTTATAATCCCGTTTTATACCTAGAATTGCAAATATAGAGTGCAAAAAGGGTGAAGGGCTGGATCTGGTAAAACATAAGCCATGTGAGTAGTATCCATCTTGCCTGATTTTACATGTCTAGAAGTTAATTGACATCAAAAGAGCTGCCTGTCGTAAGAGGAGACACATCACCCTTTGGATCTGTCTGTTTCTGCAGAGTGACTCAAGGGTGACCAATTTAGACAGCTGAACTTTTCCATAGCTAAATTTTAAAGAGGTGAATCATGTATTTTTGTTTCTAAAAGACCTGAGAGAACTGAGATGAGAACGACATGAAAGGTCTAGCATGTCTAGAGAGGCTTGCAAAGTTTGAAAAACTACTGAGATAAGACTGAAGATCACATAGCAGCTAATAAGTATAGAAAAAAAATGAAAGCTTTAAGGAATGTGAAAAAATAATGTACATAATATATACATACATATATAAATGTACATAACCAGTATAAGGGGATTGAGGGGGATTGAGTAGTTGGCAGCTTGTACACGAAACACAGAGTCCAGTTCAGGTGAAGGAAATTAAGAAGCTGCAGGGAGAAAGTTTGATCATTTAGTAAGATGCTTTTTTTTGCACCTTCTCACAGCTGTGACTTAGTATTGCAACACTGTCAAAGCATTTCCATCAGTTTAACTGTGAAATGGACGGATATTCAAGTTGTTCCAACTCAGACGTTTAATAGGTGTCTTCCTCAAACCGACTCACTATCTGAGTATGTGGCATCTGGGTGCCATGGTCAAATGCAGATGAGCTGCAACACTTTGCACACAACACCAAGTTTCTCAGAAAAACCTGCTTTTTTGGGTAACCATTTCCTATGTCAAAATTGTTGATTTCCTGTTCTTTCACATTCTATTTATTGCAGATGCAAAGAAGATATGTTAACTCTCATGGTTTCATGATAACTAACATTTCATAGAAAAATCTGTGTATTTTTTTGTGTAAATTGTTACTTTATTTGTAACAAAATTGGAAATCTATTCTTTTTACGATAGTTTTGACAAGATGAGGTACTTTGTTTTGGTTTTGTTTTTTGTCAAAGTGTACATTTCCTTTTTGTTGAAGTGTAAATGATTTTATCGCTATCAGTTTCATTTAGCTAGCATCTTTTTAAGCAATTCATTGCTTTTGCTTACTGAAATATCAGTTTTGTCAACTTTAAACATGTTAGCTTACACTTATGATGATGGAACTCAAATTAAGGCTGACATACTTAAGCTCTGAGGATGTCACCCCCTTGCCCTTCCATAACCCTGTGAAGCTGAACCATCCTGTCTTGTAACACGAAGCCTTTTATACTGAATGAACAAAGCTGAGGTTGACACAAAATATATACTGGAGTCAGACTTGCAAAGCTCTTAAAATTACTCACCCAGACTCAAAATCTAATTATCTTTCAGCTTTCTTCCTTTTACCATGAGAATGGTCAATAAAGTGGGTGCAAAGCCAACTCACAAATGACATTTTAGATGCTGATGGAAGGAGAGGGAAAGGAGAGAGAATTTTCCAAATCTGAAAATAACCCTTTTCTCCAAAAGTTAAGGTAAGCTTAGGCACCATCAAGCTTAAATGCAGCCTGGTACAGTTAATGTTATACTGTTTAGTATGCACTGAATGCACAGAGGGAAGTGCATGAGAGAAAAATAAATGGACTCAGAACAAAATAAATGGGTAACATAAGGCTTTTGAGACTAAGACAACATTTCACTGCCTCTTACTGTTTATTTTATTTTAGGTTGAAGTACTTTATCCTTTATATTTCCAAGTTTCTATATTTATCAGTGGAGCAGCTGGTACTATTTGTTCTGGGTGATTTAATTTATTTATTGCTATGTATTCTGAAGACATGTAGCTCTATCTTCTAATGGTTTTACTGTGTGCTCTTTAAATTGAAACAGTTGATCAGGTTTTTTTTTTTGCTACACTCTCTCTTGAATTCTTTATTTCATTGTATTTCAATGCATTTTTCTTAAAAACGAAATTTAATCAAAGTGAAGGATAGATTTGAATAACGCTGTATATATTCATTAAACATGAATATCGGGATGCTCAGGACTGCATCATTAGATTTTGTTCTTTGGTTAAGATGTTCACAAAGTCTGCAAATATATTTGCAAAGTGATGTATGATCTAGAAAGATCCCAAATAAAGCTACATTTCAATTGAATGTGTTTGCTTTCAACAGTTTTCTCTGTCTTAGTACTAGGTAACATTTCCTTTTTGTTCATGTTCTATTGTCAGATGCAAATAAGAATTTAGGAATCTTGTAAAAATAAATTTTTATATTGCTAGTATAAATGTGCCTGTCCAGAAGTATTTTTATTTTTTAAATGAAAATATCAGTAAACATAATCTACCCTGATATCCATTCTGATCTGATTAGACTGAAAACACAGATCTGTTGATTGGGAAAAATAGTTCGGTAACCATGGTAGAAGGGAGATTTTACGCTGTAAAGCAGTTCAAGAAATAAGTGAACGATGGATATATAATATTTTTTCTTTCTTTTTCTGTGTTGCTTCAGGAATGAATGGAGAGCTGTAAGAAAGTTGTTATTGCTTGCAGACTCTATCTTAGATGATCCTTGAGAAATAAATCAGCAGTAGTTCCTTCTGCAAGACTCCAAATAGCAGGAGCATTGCCACAGCTGACTCACTGCTGCTGCCATTGTTTAGCTTTTTGCCAGTGCCTAAAAAATCACCAGAGGATACCATTTCCATTTATTCCAGGGCAGACGAAAGAAACTGCCAGCTGAAAAGAAAATCATGTTAAGGTCTAAAAAAATAAAGATGCATGAGCATTCAGTTGTAGACTGATGTGTTTTAGACATTTACTTTGAAATTTTTTTAGATATTCACTTTTAATTCATGTAGGAGATTCTTCATGTGCAAACCTAGGCAATTTTTTCATGTTTCTTTTCTGATTTTGGTGATTTTTTTTCCTACAAAGATTTTTTAAAATGCATGACAATTAGGAAAAGAATTATGCTTTAGAAAACTCACAAGTTTAAGAATCTCTCTATCCTAGTATAATCAGGGAGTGCATTTGAGGGAAGGTTTACAGGTGCTTAATGCACTACCTCTTTGGAAGCGCAGTTTTTTTGTTGTTTTTCTGTTCTGTTTAAGGAAAAGCAATTTGCTGTTGACCTTTGACTTTTCCTTTTTATAAAAGAGAGTCGGGCCTTAAAATCAATTTATCATTCACATCCAGGACTGAACTTTCAAAGCAGATCAATTTGCTAAATAAGTCATCTGAAAATTTGACTGTTGGAGTCACATCAGGAGTAGCTGTGCCCTCTAATCACTTCTGAGAAATCTGGCTTTTGTGTGCATCCTACAGAGCACCACACGTCTGATGCATGTTAAACCAATACTCTGAGAGCCATGTTGTGTTGCGCAGTCATTAACCGAATCCAGAAGCTTTTTTTTACAATTTATTTCAAACAACTTTATGGCTTGTGCATGTCAATGCATTGACAGATATCAATCCAGCTGTGTTACAGATATTTTATGTTCTTGAACAGAGGTTGTCAGTGAGTAGTAATTCTCTGTTGAACAAACACTGGAAAATCTGAAGAAGCACAAAGTATTTTGCTTTGAACTGTCATATCTGTAGGCAGAACAATACAGTAAATGATTCTCTCTGCTGTGTCAGAGCATCAACCCCTCTGAGGCATCAAATATGGCTAGAGCAAATGTTTAATATTTGTTAGAGTGTAGGAAAGGATGCCTGGCATTCAGTCTTGGCTCTGGAGTTGATGATCTGAACTCCAAACTGGCCTGTAGAGAGGAGAAAATAGCTATGCAAGCAGAAAAGTTTTGCTTCTCTTCCAGCTGCGGTATGAAGTTTCCTTTGTTGGTGCCTTTTAATCATTTTACAGTCCTTAGGAAAAAAACACCCTACAGAAATTCAAAGTATGAACTGCCATATTAAAAAGAGTAACAGAGAAGCACAAGTGCTCATATATCTGTAAAAGCCAATAAAAGTATGTTTTTATGGGTCTACAAAAAAATTCCTTAAGATCCAGCCCTTGAATGACATGCTCATGCCTTTCTTACATGCTGCCCTTTGAGGAGCAGCACAGCAGAGAGCAAGATGAATCTAACTGGCCAGCTTCAAGAAAAGGAACTGTTTCTGTCAGAAGTGCACCAGGCTTCAGTGGTCTGGCTCCCACTGATGGGTGAAAACAGCCCAGTTGTTGGTCAGAGGCTGCTCTTACCAGCAGCAGCACTGTACCAATGTACTCTCAGCCTGTTCTAAATATGCTGCTCTATGAGTCAGTGCCATTCGTTTTTTTTGCTGCTGCACTGACATGAGTCCCTAGAGGAAAGGGAGTTTAGGAGTCTCTCATGAGATTTGTGTCTGATGGCCTTTTGATGGCTCTGGGGCTCATATCACTTTGATCCCTTCAATTCAAATAGAGTAGGATGTGTTTTCCTTTGCTCTAGGCCTATATTCCAGCTGAATAAATATATCCTTATTAATGTTCATTTGTGCATAGACTTGCATTTCTGCTTGTGACTGGATCTTGACTGGCAGCCCACTGGTGTAAGTTCAGCCCCAGTCTAAGCTGCAGCCAGGCGAGCTTGCTCACTGCCGGTATCTAAAGGTATCATGTCTTTAGGGGGAGGATATAGTTCATAAACCATTACTATTTAATTGTCTCCTCTCTGTTGATACTGCTGTTGAGGGCACCAATTAGTTTCCATTGTGCAGGTGGTTTTAGCAGAGCAGACAGTTAGGCTAATGGGAAATGGACTGTGATCATCTACCTCATTTCACAGAGCTAAGGAGCAACAATCTAATGCAATCTGAGTTCAATTATTCTTGACTGGAACTTGCTTTAAACAAGCAACTTCGGTGCAAAAATGCTGTCGGGGCCATTCAGCCTCTTGATTTCTGTTTTGCTTGCATAGGTCTCTTCATCAAAAGTACTTGACAGTAACTGGCTTTGAAGCAGCCAATGAAACATTCCTGTTTGGCAGCATCTAACATATGGTTCCTTCCCTGCCCAGTCATTTTGACATTTAATTCTTGAGGACTGTACGGAAAACTCTTTCTGTAAAAATCCACACAAATAAATCATTTAATAAGAGCAATAGCACTAGAAAAATTATCAAATGACCTCTTACAGGATTTTTGTCAGCTCACAGATTTATGTTTTCTTGTGTGCCCCTAAGCCTGTGTGGGCAATTAACAGTGTTTATCACTGTTTTCTGTCTTCTATTCTGGTTCGGAAAACTTGAAGATGACAGAAGGCAGAGGGAATAAAAACAGAATAGAAGGTAGACAAAATTAAGGTGTGAATGTAAAATGTAACTACACAGATGTGCTCACTGATAGCCGGTCATTTCCCCAGAAAAAGCCAGAGAAATTGTGAGGGCACTCAAGAAGTCAATGCCTTTTTGGTCTTAGGAGGCAGATCTTCTTGCCACACACAAGTACTTGGCTTAAAGGTCATGTAACTGCCAGTCTGCCTGATTTTCTCTTTCTGTAGCCTTTTGAATTAAGGCTGGCTCATCCTCACTGTCATCTTGTTTTTCTTTCTATTTCTCTGCAGGGTTCTGGCCCTGGATGTCCATACTACAGACTTATTATTTTGATCTCTGTTTATTCTTGAACAATTCAAGTAGATCTGATGGCAGGAAATTGTGGTTGGAACACAGAGAATAACTCCTTCCACAGGGTGTACCATGTCTCACTCTTCCTACCTGAAAAAGTTCTCCAGAAATAACGCCTCGATAGGCCAAGAAAAGGAGATCATGACACTTCCTTAAGGGACAGAGATCATGCAAGGCAGCAGCATTTAATGAACAGGAGATAACCACTGCAAGAGCATAGCACTAAGAGGTTGAGACAAGCTCTGGAGCCACTTTATCTCAATTCCACTACACCTCACCACCCATGCTCAAGGGACATAGAGCTGGGACTGCCACTTACCGCTCAGCAACAGCCCTTCTGTCCCAGGTCCCCTCCCTGATGACTGAGTGTGGGATGCATCATTACTGCAGCCTCTGGATCTTGTGTGACACTCAGTGATACTGTACTGCTCTCCTGAACAGTCTTGAACCCAGTGGGATTCATGTATGTGGGAACTGCTCCTCTGGCCCTCAGGAAAAAGGAAAGGGATACTACTCAGAGCTGTGGTGATGAGATGCTGGGAAACATCCCCAGAAAAAATGTCCTCCATTTTCTGCTGGTGATACAGAGTTGATTCCTACAGCATTTAACAGCTTCTGTATGAGAATGAACTAAATGAACTCTTCTAGATGGGAAAGAGATGAGTGAGGAAGACTAGTTAGGAGAATGCATGATGAAGAGTGACACTGAGAGGGTGGTTACTCACTGATCAAAGTCTCTTAATACAAGGGCTTGGGGGATTGAAATGAAGTTGGAAAATAGTAGGCCCGAAGTACATAAAAGTCAGGCATTCTTCAAATAGCTGGTAACTACTCTGTGAAATGCCTTGCTACAGTATCTTGTGAAAGTTAATGTCTTTCAAGAGCAACCGGACACATTAGCAAAAAAAAAGTCAAAAGTTGTTAGATATAATGACCTTTGCCTTATGATGTTCCCTTTGTTGGAGGTGAGAAAAACATTTTTGGGAAGTGCTACTAGCTCTTAGTTTCTCACATTCTCTGGTCGTATCTAGTTGTGGTCACTGTTGGAGCCAGCACCCTGGAGTTTTGTTGTATGCTGACAAAGCCCTTCTGAAGGATGAGCCACATCATGCCAAGGCTTTCTAAATATCAGATACTTGAAAAGGGCAGAAGGCAATATGCTCCAGTGATACAAGATAAAAATTGTCCATAGACCTGCATGAGAGGGTGGTCGTCTCACACGGGATGTGTTAAACAGATGAGAAGATATGGTCCTTATCAGAGGGGCTGCTTTTGATGAGGTGCTAAAGGTTCTGGGCTAAAAAATTCTGTGCAACTGTGTGTGCCACTTGATGCACATCATGGACATAGACGGTCCATGCCAGCAGAACAGTACGCAGTCTGTACAGTGTGGATATAAGATGGTCCCTACCAATCGACCATGGATAGATATTTATTCCCTTATATTCCTTTTGAAGTCTGCATGGACAAAAATCAAGAAAGCAAGTGACCAAAATAGTTTTCCGATGGACTAAATACCAAAATGGTATTGTTTGAGGATTATTTCTTCCTATATTAATAGAAGTGTTATCCCAAGTAGGAAAAAAAATTGTTATTTTAAATTAATTGTGTTTCTCTTTCGAGTTCAAAAGTAAACAAGGCATTGAGAAAAACAAGGGGACTGTGTTGAAATTACTACTGTTATTAAAAACAACTCTTTAGAGCCTGTGGCTGTGCTGGAGGGAGTAATAAACATTTCAAAAATCAAGGACTGATTTACAATTGCTGAGCAACTGTGGGAAAAATTTCAAAGGAGCTCATGTCGTATTCAAACTATGATTAACCTACCTTTTGTTCTTAAATTTAAATGCTATCAATTTTATTTTTAGGAAATGTTACTATAGAAAGAAGTATAGCCAAGACAATATTATTTTCCCTGTACAATATCTCTTCCTGTGGTCAGGTTTGGCATAGGGAAAGGATGATTATGCTTTTCTTATCTAATATAGAACTTTAGGAAAATGCGAAGACAGATTTTTAAAATATTCAGTAGTTTCCATTCTGAATAGAAAAATGTAAATATTCTATCTGATTTATTAAAGATGTCAACAAAGCAATCATAATCTGACAATTTAAAGGATTTTTTCATGGTTAGCGTTAATTTTGGTCTTTCCTTAATCCCAGATCATAACTGAATCTAACGGACTTTTATCTGACATCGTGAAGATTGAGCCTGCTCTAAGCATGTTTGCTCTGTCATTGAGAGAAAGGGATATCTTGAGCTCTGAAGGCCACTGTGAAGAAAAATAATCTTGAACCACATCGTTTGATAAACAGTATTTGTATCACCCCCCAAAAGTAAATGGATTTGGAGATTAAGTGATGATTGCTAGAAAAAACTAGCTTAGAGGTTATTCTTTAAAAGTGGTTATTATCTCAAGCCATCTATCTTCAAGCTGTCTTAGAATATAGAGACCGTGGGGTAAAATTATCCTTACAACAATGAAAAGAATTTGTTTATGTGTGGCATATTCCTTAATTCTGTGAAACAATCAGGGGATATTAATTTCCTTCTTGATGAAGAGACCAGCAGTTCACTTACTTCTAGAAAATAGTACAAAGTACCTTCCTGATTCAGCACAGAATTCATTCAAGCCTGTGAAAATTTGTATTAATTCAATATATCATTGTTATAAAAACTGCATAGTACATAGTTAGCTTATGCAATAAAGTGTAATTTAGCACTTTTATTTTCAAAGTATGTTTGAGTGTGAATTCATTCTCACATTGTAGTGCCGTCCCTTTTTTTTTTGTGGTCACAATTAGCATAAAGCAATGTTTTTCTCTCCAAGGAAAACACAGTTTAATATTATGGACATGTCTGAAAAGTAGTAATTCTGGAAAATAGTCCTGTTGCTGTTTGGAGAGCTCTTGAACCATGCAGGTCCCAAACTGAATGTTTTTAGTGAATCTGTTTTTTCCCTAGAGAAGTAACCACATGGAGAAGTTAATAGAGATATACCTTAATCCCAGGCATGGGAGGCCACTCATCCCAAAGCAGAAACACAGACATCAGGAGAGACTGAGACCTCAGATCAGTGAGACAAAATGAATATGGTCTGTGTGCCCACGCCTGTGCTGGTACAGTGAGGGAGCTGCAAACCTGCATGCTACATTAATCATACCTTGATGCACAGGGAATCAGGACCCTAAATTCTCTCTAACTTGTCTTTTTCAGCTTGCTGGAAAGGCATGGAGCTCCTCCTTCACATGTAGTCACGCATTAATACAGCATGCAGAATGATGAAGAGAACTATTTTCCTGCAGGGGCATTGAACTGGCCAGAACTTTGAAGAGTATCCACTTAGATGCTTCCTTCTAGTGAGTTCCCAAACAAAAGCCTTTAAGCCACCAAAGCTTGGCTGTATTAGAAATACAAGCTTAAGTAGCTTTTTAAGTATCACAATCTCAAAGTGACTAACAATAAAAGTGTCTTATAAAAAATTTGCTTTGCCTGCTGCAAGTCTTTGCATTCACACTCACATTCAGCTGACTCAGAAACTTTCTGAGTGTTGCCTCAAACTCTGCTCTGTTCCTTCTGGTCCTGATGAGGACTCTTGCCACTGCCTCTGAGGGCAGATGACTGGCTTCTCCGTGTGTTCTCCATCTGAACACATGCACTGCACCTCAGAAAAAGAGCTATCTCCCATTCCTTTAAGAAATGTCATTTGGCATCCTGTTCTTTTGAAGAACATAGCATGCAGCTGAGGACAAGCAAATCAAAGATATGCAAGCATTTGTCTGGTAGGGGTTTGAAACTGTGCACAGGTCAATGCTCAATATATGCTGGCATCGGGGCAAGGGGGCTTCCCTCTGATGCTGTAACACAGAGAGCTCTATGCATATGCAAAAGATATTTCTTTCACTTTAAATCCCTGGAGGGCTTTGTGGATAAGAAGGGTGTTTTCATGTATCAAAAATGATCAATTGAGCAATTCTTCTGCTTCCCAATGGAGTGGAGGCTGAAGATTTCAACTTTTTTGTTTTCACTAGTCCACAATTCATCCATATCTTTAAAATTCCAAGTGACAGAAACATTATCCTGTATTTTATTTACATTTTATTTGTATTTCTAGACAGTCCAAAAGAGATTTTGCCTTCATTTTTATATTTTAATGGGATGGTTCTTCTGCTGTTTCATAGGCCTAACTTGCAAAAAGATGTGGTTCCCCATGTACCAAAAATGAAGCACAACATAACTGAGTATAGATATAGACAGAAATAGATATAGATGATATAGATAAAGATGATAGAGATATAGATATGACAGTGGAGAGAAATATTCCATGCACTGGAACATATTTTAACTTAGTTTGTGGACTGAAGGTCAAACTAATTTCTGAAAGATGCCTACAGATTTCCACTGAAGATACTTGAAGTTACAGGTGTTTCCCTGAGTTCAAAATATAGCCCTAAAATATTAACAGTCTTTCTGAAGAAGCTGAGAATGATAAAAGTCTTGGACAACCTAAAGTAGTAAGTCAAAAGTCAGTGTGAATTCTCTGTGGCGGAAGCAGTGAGGGGAAAATAGAAGCATGTTCCGCAATAATTTATAGGTTTGGAAGATTAATGGAGAAAAAGGTGCAGACATACAACAGAGATAAAAAGCAGTATTATCCAGGCCAACCCACACACAGAGATCAAAGTTAATTTGAAAACATAAGTGTTTAAAGAAAAAGCAAAGAACAGCTAAGGTAAAGAGAGGGTAACACTGAGGAAAAGAAACAACACATTAAAAGAGATACTAGCAATTGCAGAAAAGAACAAGAACAGAAAAGTAGAAAGGAGAAAATGTTTCTCTCAGGAAGTTGCTGGCATCATTAAAAGTATCTTGATGTTAGAAATATTTCAGAAAAACAGATTATTTCTTTGGATGAAATTATGCACAAGTAGAAGGGAAAGAAAATTACTAATGGAAGCATTAAATGTGATGCAATTGCATGAAAGTGTGGATAAGTGAATCCAGAGACAATTAATCCAGAGACAGAAATTATGTGACCATCAGGGAGGAACACAAACCACTCTTGATCATGACACCGAGTTACAGCCTTCCGTTAGAAAAGCTCCTGCCATTTTCCAAATTGCATGCACTTAGGACTCTTTTCCAAATCTTTTAGAGATTATAGGGTTTGAAAAGGAAGGCTAAGAAATGGGGAAAAGGAGGAGATTAGCACACTGTATCAGAAGAAGCTACACATGCCAGTTCCTCCTACTCTTGACCTTGTGTCTTCCTATACAGCCTTCTGTAAAATCCTGCTTTCTCTTCTCATAAAGAATTCTCAGGATGTTGCAGCTGTTAAAAATGCTCATGGCCTTTTGATTACAAAGCAGGGAAACATCTCGTAGAGATATAAGAAGGTGTCATTCCTACCTTTCTGGCACTAACAAAACCCGCAAAACACTGAAACACTTCAAAGGGAAGTTGAGCTCTTGGAGAGAATTAGGAAAAAGCTGTAAGAACAATATCAGTCTGAGAAAGCCTGCTCTCAAGAAGAGCTTAGATGAATTTGATCTTATCTTAGCCAAGGTCAAGAAGTACTTATACTAAGAAGAGGACTCAGAAGGAAAATTTTCTTAGATCCATTTAAAAAAAGCATAGTAGGATGCCATAGCTAATCAGAAACAGGAGTACAAGTATAAATAATATTAATTCCAAGGAATTTTGTTCCTGATGTTTTTGAATCTAGCTTGAAGTCTCTCAGGTAGCTACACTGCGTGCTGGGAAGTTGGGGACTTGACTGGGTCAGGTTTGACGGTATACAAGAAGTCGGATTAGATGATCATAACAACATCTGATTTCATAATGTACATGTCTTTTCTTAAAGACTTACTATTATTGAAAAACTCTTTCTCTGTCACATTGTATTACATCTGACATATTTTCTTCTTTGATAAGGTAGACTATTAACTCAGAATACATACAAGTTCTTGTGTTATTTAATGGACTTTCTCTGGCTGCTTTTTTGACTGCTTGGAGAAGCATTGTGAACATCTTCGATTAACACAGGTGAGTGAGGGTATTTATGCTTTCAGAGCTTTGTAGTTTCGCCATGATGACACAGTAAGAGACATTTAACTAACTGCCCAGAAGCTTTTGTGCTACTTAGAACTTAATCTGTATCCAGTCAGGCTCATATTTTCACCATGCTGAAAGGAAAGAGGTTCTCTTCCAGCTTGTGTTCCTATGCATAGACACACACACAGAGATATATTTTATAAAGTTGCCATGTCAACATATTTAAGTGCATGAAACACTTCTAAAAGTAATATTTGTGTCCATGAATGTTGAACCTAGTCCTGCAAAAACTTCTTCATTGAGTGGGTAGAAAGAAATTCTGCAGAATCACAGAATATTCTGAGTTGGAAGAGACCCACAAGGATCATCGAGTCCAACTGCTGGCCCTGCACATGGCAGACCCAAGAATCACATCATGTGCCTTCTTCAACTCAGTCAGGCTTGGTGCCGTACTCTGCTTCACCTGAAATCATTAGGCAAACTGTAAGAATCCAAGACACTTTCTTACATTTTGCAGATATTTCTCTGTGTTATTGATTTTAATGCTTCCTCTGAGGCTGTGAATATTTGTGCTCAGTGTGATGAAGTCTACATCTTTTGTAACAAGCACTCAGCAATCCAATGTTTACATTGAATAGCAAGCAACATTCCCTAAAAGCTTATTCTTTTTTTTCTATACATTCAGAGTATTGTCAGGGTCTTCTGTTAGCTCACTGTTATTCTGTATGTTTATTCTGTCACTTACAGATGTGTAGGTGATCATATATGGTGTAAGTGATCTTATATGATACAGATCCTATCAGTTTGGACACATAATATTTGCAGACGGCTTGTACATCTTTAGTATTTCATTGAATTGCATTATATGCAGAGGTGTAGGGGAGAAAGGTATGTCTTTAGTCCTTAAATCAGATGACCTGCTAAATATGCAGTGGACTCTCAGGCATTTCTGGAAGCAGTTTACAGTCTTCACATGTATATTAACCCGGCCTGATTGACAACCTCAACTATAAATGTAGGTCATTCAGCCATATATAACTTATCTTTCAGACTTCTAGTTATCTGACTGCAGGAACACAGCTTCCCAGTTCCCACTTGAAACTTCAGCCCACCCTGTTGTTTTTTGTTACATTGATCTGTGAAAGCTTCAGAGCTTTTAACTGTTTTTAGCAATATCATTCATTCAGCTGTGTACTGCATTTCTTATTGTAGAGTAAAATCACCCCCTTTTTATCCACTATCATTCTCCTGGATGGCCCTGAACTGATGTCAGAAATACTTGTGCTACCTCAGTGTGTTTCTCTTGAGTATTTTTTCTTTTCCTAAGAGATGCTTATATGTTGCCCATGAAATAATCCCAGAAAGTGTTGCACACTGAAGGCCCTGGCCTCTGGGGTACAGTCTGTCAGTGCTGAGGGCACAACCCATGTTTAGAAGCTGATACCATACCTTTGTTTTTTTGAGTATCATTTCATGACATTTTGAGTTGACTGGGAAACCTGATGGTTATTGAAAGTGCTACTTTTCTCCTTCTGGAATTTATTGGCTATCTGATGCAAAGCCTTTAATCTCCCATAAATGTTTATTCTTTCATTTGAATTATCTCATGAGGAACTGAGAAGAGTACACAGATAGTGTCAGCCCGACCTTGTTCTCTGGAGCAAACAACCTGCTCTGCTCCAAGGCCAGATGAATAAGGATGCTCCAGTGTTGAGGCCGACAGCTAGTCTGAAGGCTTCACAGATCTTAATTTGGACATGGTTAGCTTCTATTCATGAGAAAAGCCCATGAGAAGAAAATAATCAGCTTTACCCGGGGAAGTGTAGTATCAACAGAAGTATGGAATCCAAAACAATAGAGAGAGAAACAGCAAACATATCTGCACCTGGTATTTTTCTGAATGTTCGAATGCTTGTGTTACAGGTAACCAATAGTATTATATTGTAGTTAAATGATAGCCAATGGATCCATTGTTGTAGTTTAGTAGCCAATGTACTTGTAACACGAATGATAACATAGAATAGTCTATAAAGATGTGTTCTTCTTGAAATAAAACACTCTATGCCACTAACCCAGCACAGTGTCACTGTTCGTGTGTCGTGGCCACCCCAACAGCGACACTCCAGTTGCTGATTTTTAGCTCTGGGTTGGCAGTGAAGCTATGCAGGAAGAATTTTTCCTAAGGGTGAATGGTAGAGCAGCAATTGTTTGGATTATAGGTGGCTTTGGGACCACATGGTCCCACTTAGGCACCACTATGTTTGATTTGGTATGAGAACTTTATTGCAGTCTCCTGAATCTTGAGAGACTCTCAAATTCCCCTATCTCCTATGTTTGCTGTGTTTCTTATTTTCTCCTGCTAAATCTTTTCAGTTTGATAGGAATAGTACTTGTTAGGGAAGAGCCATTAGAACTAGAACTAGGCAGTTGTCCATGAAGAGGCAATGTTGAATTTTAGGTTTTATTCAGCTCTTTGGAGTTCTGGGATGTTTGATGCCGTGTCTTGAGCCAATGGCTTCCTTACCAGGCTTTGGGATACTGTCTGCCTGTTCTGCTGCAGGGGTATCTGAAAGAAAACAAAAAAACTGACTCTAACTTAATGGGTAAGGCACTAAGCTGGGATAAGGCTTACTTTAGAGCACCCACCTTCAAATTTCTTTTCTTCAGTGAATTATCAGACATCTTTATTAGGTATTGGCATGAAGTGTCCTCGTAGGAACTATTTGGACTGACTGCCAGAAAAGCTTAGCAGTGTGGTCAGCACACAGCACAAGGTGGAGTCTGCAACACCAACCAGTTTTCATTATTTAGAGAGGCTCAAGCTCTTTCACCATACGCTCCTTCGAAGGACTTTGGCCTTTGATACACAGTGCTAAATGGTCAGTTCTCACTGCATTTTTTATGACAGTGTTGAAGGGGTTTTCATTCCTATATGGATTCTGCCAGGGGATATTGTGAATGTCTTTGACAATCTAAGCAGAATTTCAGCAAATAAATGCAACTCACAGACTGCTCTGCAGAAGTGATGAGAGGGGCCAGCATTCTCGTTTGTGCGTTTCCGAGTCTTGATCTGCTTTTATGAGTGTTGGGGTTTAATCCCAATCAGCAACTAAGCCTGATGCAGCCTGTCACTCACTTCTCCCTTGTGGGATGGAGGAGAGAATTGAAAGGGTAAAAATGAGAAAACTCATGGGTTGAGATAAAGACAGTTTGATAGGGAAAGTAAAAGACATGCATACAGGCAAAGCAAAACAAGGAATTCATTCACCACTTCCCTTGGGCACGTGAGTGTTCAGCCATCCCTGGGAAAACAGGGTTTTACCACAGGTACTGGTGACTTGGGAGGACAAACACCGTCACTGCAAACAACCCCTCCTTCCTCCTCTTTACCCAGTTTTATATGCTGAGAGTGATGTCATACGGTCTGGAATATCCCTTGAGTCAGTTGGGGTGAGCTGTCTCAGCTGTGTCCCTTTCCAACCCCTTGTCCAAAGGACAGCCTCATACTAATTACTGTGAAGAAAATTAACTCTATCCCAGCCAAAACCAACCCTTCTAGCCCTAGGACTTGAATACAAGAGGGACTTGTGCAGCAGCTGTACTGTTGTTCAGAGAAGGAAAAGAGAAAAGACTGAATCTATCTTTGAAGTTAGAATCTGCAGAGCAGCTGTAAGAGCACGCATAGAGTGCAGTAATAGATCATGGGCCGTATCATCTCCTTTTTCCTCATGTTTCTACTGTGTGCTTTATACAGATATATATGTGATAAAAGTCTGCCTGCACAGAGAACTTGTTAAATTATGTATTTGCAGCAATTTATCTAAAACTGTGATACACTCTGCACCACAAGTGTTAAAAGCTGTTACTGAGAAGATAGTACAAAATAAATAAGACTCCAGGGATTTTCTAGTATTCAGGCTTGGTGGTGTCTAATTCAGTCTCAAATTCATAGTAAAAATTTTAGTGGCTGTATTTTGAATTCCTGATAACAAAGAATAGGATGAAAAGAAAGAAAAGCAGTGAATAAGAAAAGTCGGCAACTTGGAAGACAATTTGTAGATATCAGGGGGAGTCACAAAGATGCATGTCTATCCTACAAAATAGGTTTCCTCCTTCGTGCAGGAAAGCAGCATCACTCCCTTTTTTCCCTCCTTCACCTCTTCTTCCTTTGATACTATGCTGCTGGACTGCACTCATTATTATAATTTTTCTGTTTTCCTACCTCTTTTATTGAATTTTTTACAAAACATTTGATAATGAGGATAGCTATCCTTGTCCTGGATGAAGAGACATCTAGGCATGTCCTTATTCCTCCTAAGCATACAGCTGGACCTGAAATCTGAAACACTTTCTGAAGCATTTCCTGCTGCCATTCAGGCTTTTAAATTTTGTTTGTTTGGGTTTTTTTCAGACAAGGCAAAATACAGAGCACATATAAGGTGAAATTAATTACTTTTGATGTCCTGAGCTAATAAGTCCTCTAGCATTGTGGAAATATATAAAATGCTATGCATAGACTGTGAAGCATGAATTTAATATGTCCTTTTATTTATTTTCCTGACGGCAACCTGCAGTATTTGAAACACTCTGACAACTCCCCTGCCCCAAATGAAGCTGTCAGAATACATTAGCACTGTTCCAGTTGTTTCCACAAGTCCTCAGCCCTGCAATGTATGTCCAATCCACTGTGTAGCATATGTATTATGCCTGTCATCAATTATAACTGGATCATGGGAGCACGTTTTCACAGATATTGTGGGATCAACATGGCCTGCAGCTGTTGAGAGGACAAATCAATCTGCAATCTTAGGGGTGCAGCTTCTAGCACCAGGGACCTGTATTCTGCATAGATCTTTTCTTTTCTAGCCCCATAAGATTTGTGCTGGTGAAGACCAAAGGGGCGTTTGCTCCATCCTGGTTTGCAGCAGCTTAACTGAGTAGGGTTTTGAGGGCCAGGAAATGAAGCAAGTGTTTGGTAACCAACTGGGAATGCAATCTCTTTGAACAAAAGTGCTTACACTTTAGGCAGCTTCTGTTACAAATATTGGCATTTCTAATCTACTAACAGAGAACATTTTAATTGTACTTGTCTTATCAAACCTGCATAAAACAGAAAATCTGCTGAGTTCTTCAAGATGCTCCTTTGTTTTAAGCACGGAGACATTTATTGCAGTGTTCCCAGCTTTATTAATAATGTTATTAATATTCTTATTGCACAGAGCAGTAGTGGAAAAGCGCCTGGTACTCGTGGGTGTTTCATTATTTAAAAATGTAAATAAGAAAGGCTGCAAGAAGTTAACCATCTCAGCAGGAAAAAAGGAATAAACCTTTAGTCTGACAGATATGGGCTTATCACTGTTTTCCTCATTACAGCATATGAAATACTTTATAGTCCTATATTTGTAACATCAACAAGAATATTTTTCTTTGTTCATCCACAGAATTATCCACCTGCCTGTTTCTTTAGGAAAAGAATCTAGATGCAAATTTTCTGAATAGACTGTAAATTGATTTTATTTTCACAGAGTTATGAAGAAAACTTTCCTTGATTCATCCCTTACTGTCTCCTCAGTTGTGCTCACTGGGTAGGGTAAAGAAAAGGCAAAGGTAAGCATACTTCACCTGTCACCACTGAGGCCTTGGGGACCTCTGCATGTGGAGCTCTTTGTGGCATATATAAAAAGGAGGGACATGAGCTTTCTTTTGGGCCTGTACACCTCAGAGGTTTTGTGCTCTTGGTGGATAGGTCCATGTCAAACTGAGCTGAGAAGGGATTTGAACTGGCTAGGATTTGGCAGCTTTCATGTCCTGGTTGTAACCCTGCACTCAATGTGAATATCAAGTAGATAATTGGTATCCACATTACAGAAGATGTTTCTCTACAGATTCTTCAGCTGAGCAACACTGTTCTCCCACTAGTCCATGTTCATTTTCAGGTATTCAGAAATCACAGTGAAAGTGGTCTGAGAGCAAGTCCAAGTGACGTGGGTCACTCTTCTTTGCTGGAAGGTTTCGGACATTAGATACCGGTGCACCACACACAGGAACCGCAGCTGCTTTCTTGTGGATCTTGTCACTGGTACCTGCCCCAGGGTAGGCAAGCACTAGGTAGAAGGCAGCTGTGCACCCCCCAAATTTGCAATTGGTGGTTTTGTACAGCAGCAATGAACTTTGTCTAGTTGTATATGTCACAACTGCTTGAGGTTTGAAAACTGCATCACACCACTGCCTGGTCCTTCATACAATCATATAATTTTCTAGGTTAGAAAAGACTGGTAAGATGATTGAGTTCAACTGTTAACCCAGCACTGCCAAGTCCACCACTGAATGCCTTTTAGCCACATGTAAATGTCTTTTAAATAACCTTAGGAATGGTTAATCTACCATTTCCTGGAGCACCCTGTTCCAGAGCTTGACAGCCCTTTTAGTGAAGAAATGTTTCCTAATATCCAATCTAAATGTCCACTGCTGCAACTTGAGGCCATTTCCTCTTGTCCTATTGGTTGTTACTTGGTAGAAAACACCACCCCCACTTGGCTACAAATTCCTTTCAGGTCGTTACAGAGAGCAATAAGGCCCCCCCGAGCCTCCTTTTCTCCAGGCTGAACACCCCCCAGCTTCCTCAGCCACTCCTCATAAAACTTGGGCTCCAGACCCTTCACCAGCTCTGTTGCTTTTCTCTCCAACACCTCAGTGTCCCTTTTGTCATGAGATCTCCAAAACTGAACACAGGATTTGAGATGTGGCCTCACCAGTGCTGAATACAGGAGGGGACAATCACTGCCCTGGTCCTGCTGGTCACACTTTTGCTGTTACAGGCCAGGTTGCCATTGGCCTTCTTGGCCACCTGGGCACACACTGGCTCATGTTCATCTGCTGTTTGCCAGTACCCCCAGGTCCTTTTCTGCTGGGTCCCTTTCCAGCCACTGTGACCCAGCCCTTAGCACTGCAGGGGATTGTTAATACAGAAGTGCAGGACGTGGCACTTGGCCTTGTTGAACCCCAAATTGTTGGCCTCCACCCATCAATGCAGCCTGTCCAGATCCCGCTGCAGAGCCTTCCTACCCTCCAGCAGACGAACACTCCCACCCAGCTTGTTGTCATCTGCAAACTGACTGAGGGTACACTTGATCCCCTTGTCTAGATAATTGCTCCTTCACTAGATATTCATCATGACTGAAAAGTGAAAATTAAAGCAAGGCAGATTACATGCAATTACTGCAGATTTCAACTATGAGTTATATTTTTTCATCCCTTAACAGACGCTAAGGCAGGAAGCCTTTGGAAGCCATATACCCCATCAGGGCTCCAGAACCTGCAAAGTGAATGTAGTTGGGCAGTATTTGGATATAACTGAGACTCTCTGCCTGCTTCTCAGGTATTTAACTGCCATAGGAGATGCATCTTAAGAGCAGCATAAAAAAATCAGTGTAGCACAGAAGCCAGAGTACTTTTTGAGTCAAAAGTGTGAGACCAGAGGAGCAATCATTAATATTCACTCTTGAACTTCAGTTTGAATAATCCCAGTCTTTAGGAATATATACGTATAGAATGATGGTGGATTTTGTGGACTTGTGTATAGGACTAGAGCAAAACAATGAAATTATTACTGTGGCAGAGTTCAACACATGAAAAAGTGTTTGAACTGAAAGGTTATTTTATTACTTACAATAGGTAAGTACAGCAAGGATAATTGTCTAAGTTTATGTTTACTTCTCAAAGGTTCAGCATCTTTGTCTGTAAAATAATTTGCAAAAAATGGTTGCCCTCTATTCACATCCTATGCATTCATTTACTGGTTGTCTCCATATGTTATGGAACAACCTAAACTGACCTCATGACAGACTTACATACTTTTTCAGCTGCTGAAACTACAAAAGAAATTGTTCTCCTCCTTTTATACTTCTCTTTATTCACTTTTTGTAACTACCTTCAAAGACACTTTCCAATTGTCATACAAAATTCTGACTAAAAAGGGAAATTTTGGCTCATGCTTTTCTGAGCTTTTGGAGCTTCAGCTATTGTTGGAATTTTGAAGGAATAACTACTTTTGGATGTTTTCCTTCTCAGCCTCTTTTACTACCTGAATTGGGAGTGGTAATATTATTCTTTTTAGCATTTATTGGTGTTGAGTGCTTAGAATCACTGGGAGAGTAAGGTGGGCAGAAGAGAAACAAAGAAAGAAAAGTTGTTAAACTGGAATTATGGAGCATGTACTTTATATGACAATAAAATAGTAAGAGTACCAGTTCTGAAGGTTAGAAAATACAAAGATAAAGCCGCCTCTTCAGAAACTTCCCTGAAATATTTGATAACCTCACATAATGAACTAGATATTGCTGACACATCACTTGCCATCTTAAAATTTATCTGCCATATTGTCTATAAGGTATGCTATCCCTCATCCAATTTATTGTCCAACACATGTAGTTAACTATTAATGAAAGGACAAAACTGTATGGATTATTAAACAAATGATATATGGAGCTGTCTACTTAAGTGCATGACAGCTGAAAGGTAGATTAATATAGTATATGTCAATATATGGTAATCACTTGAATTATGCCACCACAGCAAAAGATCTAAATGATTCAACTTGAGTACCTAAGGTTAGGCACCTAAATCTGTACTTGGGCAACTGCTTTTCAGGGCTGCCAGGTGTTAAACATGCAGCTCGCACTCTTCACTGAGCTCAGCAAAGGCTGTGATTGCTAAGCTCTCCGGAAAATGAGATAATTTGAGTTTTGTGCTACTCTGCCTAACTCTTGGCTTCAGTTTGAAAACTTTGTCCAGAGTTATCTGAGGAAGTGAGGGTTAAACATCCCTTCTGTCAGCTTGGCTGAGATTTATTGTGTAGTGCACTTCCTCCAAAGAAAGATGTTTAATGCTATTGATTGCAAGGTTGCCTACTTAAAATAGCATAATGTGACAAATGATGGATACCACACAGAACAAAATTGTAAGGTAATTCAACATATGGGCATGTATGGTATGTATATCAGAGTAGCAGCTTCATTTTTCAGGAGGGTGAGTTGGAAGGTCATCTATTTCACTTAAAGGCATTGAACGTTTTTGTTAGTTTGACAGCCATTATGGGCTTGATCCTGTTATTTAAGGCAGTCATTAAACTCCTATTGACCTGAAGTGGGTAGGAGCTGGGCCAAGCTTTAGAATATGCAAAGCAGACACAATGAGATGAAAAAAAAGCCTGATGGATAATATTGCAGAGTGAAAAAAGCATTATGGTGGCTGTTATACATAAACAACAAAAATCCTAAGAATTATCTGATGGCTTCAAATGTTTTGTACCACAGTATTACTTCTGTTAAAAATTTTCCTGCTAAACTTTGGATTTTGTCAATCTTCCAAGAAATTTATGCAACTTTGTACTGTTGCTTTGCTGCATCATAGAGCAGATTAACTGCTTACATTTTTAAATCCGTGTTTATTTTTTGATGTGGGTTGTATGATGGTCTGTAAGACTTACTAAAATCAGTGGTTTTAACAGCATTTAGACTAATTTTTAAATCTGTACCAGGAAAATCAGGTAGAAAGAAGGCAAAGAAAGCTGTTTCTGGAAACAAGTATATTTATTAATGAAGAAGTCAGTGAAAGAGGAGACAAATTTAGGAGAAAAAAAATATTTCTATCATTGCAATGCATTTCATGCTTCACCACAAGACCAAAACCAAGCCTGCTAATTTCTTCTTTTTTCAATCTGTCATATGTCATCGATCTCTTTCCTTCTCATTTGCAGCTTCCTGTGAAACTCTGGATTATTTTCTGCACATGCTTAGGAGTACACAGAAAGAAACTGGGACAGGTCTGATGTACAAATGGGCTTCTGCCCGCTTGCTGATGCACATTTCAGCTTGACACATCCACCCAGATAGTTCTCATCTTCCAAGACACACTTGAGGAAGACCCAACTGCAGGGCTAGACCAAGGGATTATTCCTTGTAGAGAGCCACTCTGTTATCCTGCTAATTACTGGTCCCAGAGGTATGGAAGTTCCTCAGTTGTTAGCAATGTTTTTCTTGGGTATCTTTTGAGAAGAAGGATGTGAGGAGGTAGAGAACACAGAATTGCTTCACTGAATGAATCTGCAGAGCCATTTAGGTAGCTCAGTGATGCCTCTGACTGCACAGAGAGAATAACCCAAGATTTTATGCAGGACATGGAGAGTCATCCCTATCTTTCACACTGAGGCCATTTTAGTTAAGTGCTTTAACATCAACCCCTCAATGTTTTGTTTTCAGGAATCAATTTTGGTTTTGGGAATCAATAGCATGTTAATTTTTAGAATTGCACTCAGATATAACTCAGCTTTAGTATTTCACACTTTTTCCAATAGAAAATAATAACTTCATGATCTGAGGTAAGGCAATGAAATAGTAGGTCAGGTTTAAATCCAATCTTCTGTTCCTTGAACCACCCTGGAGTTTAAACTGAGAATAAGTTTTAGAAAGAAGTTTCTATGGTTTAAGCTCTGATAGAGTTTTAATTCAAGGCAAGATTAAATGAGTAAGTTATCTAACTTTTATAAGACAGCAGATGAAATGCAGAAGCTCAAAGAATGTTTGCTTTGGTTTTCGCTCATTCAAGCTCAGAAAGACGGAGAAGACTGCAAACACACCTGTCATAAATCACAGATATTAAAAAAATATCTTGCAATGTAAACACTTTCAGTTTTACAAATTGGTATATGATGTATTACATCATTAATTTGAAAGGTTATTTATGATGTAGTCTTATTTAAAAAATTATTTTAAATGAAAGAAAATTTTGAAGATTAAAAGCAGTAAAATCTGAAAATACAGTTTCAAGTGGAGAAGTAAGTTCAAACAACGCAAATATAGTACTCTAAGGACTTTCTTTGTTCCATCTTTGTTTGCAAGAATTTTAACCTTTTTACCTCTCCCAGAAGAGTCCAGGGAATTTAGCAAAGGATATAAGATTTTCTGTAATCCTTTAATGAAGGACTTGACTTGTAGTTTGCTGTTGTAGCTTGACTGTAGTTTGCTTTTAACCAAGGATCAATTAATTAATTAATTAATTAAATCTCATGTTGTTGCTTTGACATTTCCAAACATAGAACAAAAGGAGAAGGTCAGAGTTGTTGCCTGAAATGCTACAAACAGATGAGAGGATTGTTTCTCCCCTGTTCATTTATCAGAAAGCACTGGGTTTATATTTAGAAATCTTTGTCGTATCTGATATTATATCATATCTTATTTGTCATATCATATTTATCTGTCTGAAATTCTGAGGACTGTTTTCTCTGTCTTGAGTTCCTTGTTACAAACATTTTATTGTAAGCCTAAGATTGTCTATAACTTAGAACACTGCAGTGGGTACTTAACTGTAGTTAATTCTGATCTCTTTAGACTTGCACTGTTAAACTAAATAGAAAGATTCACTGTTTTTTAATTATACACTCCAATGAAGGTACTACAGTTGACTAAGTTTTCTCTACTAGAGAACAATTTTAGCAAGTGCAATTTCCTTTTGTTCTTTCAGAGTTCAAGTCCATCATGTGAATTACCTGTCATCCAGAAATTCTGGAGATCTTTGTTATAGTAATGCATTTATTCTAATCCCAGAACTGTTTCAAAATGTGTGTCTGGACTACTTCATTATATAGAACATAAAAGTAGTTAAGAGGTTTTCTTACTGTCCCAGGTGCCTTCAGTAGGTTTTGACTTTGAGATCAGAATCTCTCTGGAAGCTTGAGGAGGAATACTAGAAAGGAATCCATGTTTTCAGCTGTTTCCAGTGCAATATAATTTGTTCTATTTGAAAAGATCTAGATGCATTTGATAATTTAAGAACATTTGTCACTGATACTTCAATTTTTTATTTAACTAGGTGTGTATTTTCAGTCTTTCTGTCATCCTTATTCTTCTGTCTTTACTTTTTCTTCAGTTGTGAACAAGACAGACAGCTTGCTACTTTTCTACCAGCCTTGATGGTCTCTGAGCCACTGCCTGTAAACTGACACACGGAAATGTCGTGGTTTGATGCTGGTTTAAACACCAAACACACGAAATCCAATTATATGCATAAGAGGAATATGGATTTATTGAGGAAAATGTAAAGAAACTTCGGGGCAAAACAAGGTCCACACTTAAACAGTTGCAATCTAAAGGAAAGTTTATTACTAACAGAATGAAAAAAAAAAAGAAACGATAAGAAATTAAAGCAAACCTTTAAACACCTTTCTTTCCCAATGCCTCCTCCTTTACCATGATCCTTTCACAAGTGAAAATGAAACAAAAACATGGTATTTTGGTCAGAGTTGCACTTTTTCTAAGAGTCTTTTTATGAGTGAGAAAAAAAGGTTCTTCTACTGTGCCATAGAATTTTCACAAACCAACAGTCCTGCCCAGAGAAAATCTGTTGAAGTGAAAAAGGTATCTCTCACATGAATCTTTCGCAGTCTTCCCACACTGCCAAGTCACGGGCCACAGGAGAAAATGGGGTTTTAGTCTTTTAAGGATGAGTTATCTCAGCCTGAAAGCAAAGGTTCTCTGCTTTGAATCTCTAACAGCTTCGCACAACTTCTATGTGGCCTGGCATGGGCCTCTCTTTAACAGCTTCTCACAACTTCTATATGGCCTGGTGTGGGCCTTTCTTTAAAGTCAAGGGCTTCACAAGAATTTCCCATCCCCCTAAGTTTTTTCCAAATGGATTAAAGTTCTTTCTATGGCTTTGCAAGAAGCATTTTTAAGCTCCGTGCCAAAAGTGCGACAGACCTCTTTTCCCGTCGCCATCTAGCTGCCTTCCCACGTGGTCTCGCCCCTTCCCTTCTGTTTCTGACCTTGGGGTCACCATGTTCAGCTTCATCCCATGTGACTTTACTTTTCTCTTGTTTCCTCGCTGACTTGAAAGAAAAGGTGTCTTTGTCAGCTGCGGTGTGTGGTGTTTCTTTGGTTTTGGCGAGAGCTCTGCTGGATGCAAAGGTGCCCCGCTGGCCCTGCTGGCTCCATGCGAGGCCTCTGGCAGCCTCAGATCATCTCGGCCACGCAGCCTCGGTCACACACTGCCTGCGGAGCGGGAACAGCTCTCCCTGGGAGGGGAGGCCCGGCCCTGTGCCGCCGCCACACCGAGGGGTCGAGGGGGGCCTGGCCTGGATCTGGGCCCAAGCCCAAGCCTGGAGCACTCCGCCTTTGGCCACCCCTCAGCCCTTGAGGCAAGAAACAAAGAGAAATCACCTGCGCTTGCACGGGCTTTTTATATGCAAAATTACAAAAGCAGGATTGGCCCAAAAGCCCATCAATCAACTCAGGTTCAACCTATTACAGGAAAAAAATTGTTCAAAGGACTTATGACACTTTAAAAACTGTGGTGAATGACTTTTAAGGCTGCTGCTGCCTTTTCCCTTTTTTTTCCTTTCTTATTTGAAATGTGACTTATTCTTTTCCACTAATCCTTTCTGAGTTGTGAAGAAAAAATAAGGGAATGTTCAAAAGGACACAACACAGCCTTTAGGGACTTAATTAATTAATTTTCTGAGATATGTTGATTAGCAAAGGGTTTAAAGCAGATCAGATGTGCTTTTCTCATGGCCCCAAACAAAAAACATAAATTGGGTTTTGGTCACCGATTAACAGTCACTAAAAGTACTTAAATACAAGGTTGTAGCATATTGGATGCCTAGCTGGAAAACATGAGCTTTAGAAGCAGAGCTAATAGCAATGGGAAGGTAAATCAGCTGAAATGGTCAGTGCTTTGTAAAACTTGTAGTTGTTTCAGAATTCATACAACAGGTGAGTAGACCTGCACACTCTCTGGGTCTTATGTGACAGGAAGAAGAGATTGGGAAAGACAGGGGTGAATCTGGAGCCTTCCTTATAGCCAGTGGCCAGAAAAAGAGGTTGCCCCTCTGGCAAGATCATTGTTGCTCAGAATAAAATGTTTAAATGATGGACTGCTTTCTGAGATTTATTCATTCTGCACTGGCACTGCATGTAAGTTGACATTTAAAATGCATTAACACAGTGCTACTTGATGTACTGTATTATGCAGCCTATCAGTTTTGAAATGGAGTTTAACCTGTCAGCAAAATCCTCCTTGCTGTACTCAAATAAACTCACTCAGCCTTGGATCAAGGTGGCTTAAGGGACCTACATAATTTTAATACCTCTGTCATGTTTTTTCTTTATTTTTTATTGAGGCTGTCATACTTGGGTTCTATAGGATCTTTCTCCATATGTGAACATATGGACATTCCCTGTTGTGTCCACAGGGCTAAAGTATTTATAAAAAATAAAATAACTTTAATTCCTGTGGTTACTAGATGTCTTTACTTATATGATCCTCCTTTATGTCTTTTACTCTTTCTTTGTGCTTGATGACTAATTTTTCAGCATTTTGCAGCACACAGTGTTAAGTGATTTTTATCCAGTACAATCACATATTTAATTCTGTAAAAACTCATCACAGATTTCAATGTTGCACCTCAATAAACATTAGGAAAAAAACAGTTACTTGTTGTGTAAAACTAGACTTCCTCAGACCTGGACAACTCCTGCTGTGATCTTAGGCAAGATGTGGTGATCAATAGCAGTGATTACAATAGCAAGTTCAAGTAACATCATGTACAGACAACTTCCCAGGAACAGTCCATATCTTGTTATTGTAATGACTGACATGGATTTTTACAGAACAACTTTCTTTTTGCTGTGTGAAATCAAAATTCTTCACTGCTTGGGAATGAAGGACACCAAAGCTCACTTCTGAGGCATCTGCATGATATCCCGCCCTTAAATTCAGGGAGATCCACTTTCTTCCTGTTCTTTGGTTGGCTCTTCTTGTTTCAGAGAACATATTTTATTTTTAGTAATTGAGAGTTTTTCTCGCTGGTGATTTGGATAATTGAGATGACTCTGTATATATTAATATTTACCAGGTGCTCACAGCAGTCTTTCTTCCATGACTACTTCTGTATTTCCCCATTACTTGTAAGACATACATCACTAGTCTTTCATTCAGCAACATGACAGCTTCAAATCCTTCTGAGGCTCCATTGAATGAAAGGTTGTTATTCTTGTCAGTCTGTACGGGGCTTCCATTCTTTTCTCAAACGAGCAAACAGTGCGTGCCCCTGTCATATTTCTTACCTCTGCAATGAAATTGCTTTCTTCCCATACTCCAGGGGTTAATTTTCTTAAGTGAACAGTGGCAAATTTGCAATATAAGGGTTCATGCTTTGAGATTCTGGATTATTAAATAAATTCTTTACTTTGTCCTATAAAGTCTCTTTTCTAATGCTGGAAACCATTGGGTTTTTTTCATAAAATTCATGTCATCAAATAGCTCTTGTAGTTTTCATGTTTGTTTTATAGTCCAGCTTTGTTGATGCTACTTCATGGAGAACCATCACTTACCCCTTCAGAGGCTGCTTCAACAGTACCAAGTAACTTTCACTGTTGCACTCTGTAATCTGCTGTGCTGTTTGCCTGTGACGCATTTGCCTGCAAGGAAAATAATTGCTGAGGGACTGCAGATAAAACAAATGTATCTATTTAAAGTATGCTAAAGTCTATCTAACAAGTCTATCATAGTGTTTCCTGCTGGACAACATTCTGTTCTTATTTTCTTACAAGGAGACATTTTCAACACAGACAAAATCCTCTCAGAGGCTAGAAGGTTAGCTGTTTATTTAAATAAACTAATAAATGTAAAATTTGCTTCTATACAAAAGCCTATAAATTGTTATGGTTATCTTTTAAATGGGGCTCAAATAACACAGGCACATAGAGAAATATAGTTATTGTAGTTCATAAGGAAGGGAGCAGGAATTTCTGTATTGCTGGCTTGTTTATAAGTGCTTTTGTAGATTAAGGTGAGTAATCACTCACTAGATAAGTTTATCCTCTTGAGCTCTGCTTTTGTAGTACAAAGCATGACGCTGGGCCCCACTGTTCCTGAAGCAATCATCCTTTCCCTCCACACTTCTTTCCATGACATAACACTTGACGAAGTTAACCCTGCACTACTCATTTGATGAAGGAAACTTGGTAAGATTTCCATAGTCTTTGAAGCTGCAGAGGTGAGGCACAGGAACTTGCTCCCATTTCTATGACTATTTTCCTGCCTGTAAAAATTGTTTTCTCACCTACAGTAGAGATCTGAGGACACTGAGCTGAATTGGTAAAATATATTTACCTTAATGAGACTGGTTGCGAGTTTAACTTTGCTGAACTATTGCAGTAGCCCTTTGTAGCAGAAGGAAGTGTTATTGGCTTTACGAGCAAGCCTCAAATGTGTTTTATTGAAATACACTGAAGCTTCTTCCTATATTTTTGTGAAAATTCAGTTACACATTCTATCCCATTTTATTCAAGCTTGCTATAAACATAAAAGTAAAAGTCAGTTTATTTATAGGCTTATTGGCACTTTGGAGAAGAAATGAATGAAAATTTCCGTGTCATGTGAATCCCTTGACAACAGTAAAGTATCTACAGGATTTAGCAGGATCACCATCAATATCAAGTTTTTTGTTTCCCTTTTTACACTTTCTAATACCTCTGGTTGCTAAAGCAGTGATCATCTATTCTGTGTTTTGTGAAGAGCTCTTCCACTCTCAAGAGACATGGTTTCACTTGCATTCAGTCCTAGATATTTCTTTTGACTTCACAATCTTTTAGACTTCCATGATTCACATATGTCAAGCTAGATTCCTCTTTGTTCATCTAGTGGATTGTTTGTCTAGTCTTTGTAGCCCCTCCTTAACTTTTTATCTCTGTGGTTGAATTCATGTCCATGATTTCAGAGCCACAGTGATATTTTACTGATAGCTCTGGGAAAGGGCCTCATATGTGTCTTTGTGTGCCGGTTTGGCTGGTAGGAGAAATCATTTAAGAAATAAATGCCTGCAGCTCATAGATTTTTATGAATGTCAGATTTTGTTGGGATAATATGCACACAATAAATGTAGTCACTTTGTATGCGTACTCTATTCCATGACATGTAAATTTAATAAGGCAAAAAAATTAGCTTTGAGCATTATTACACCTTTGCATGGCTGAGAGATCAGAGGAGTTCTGTTAAGACTCATATAATTATGATGGAGATTTTTTAAACTTGCTGTTTGTTTAAAGTGTTCATCAGATTGTTTGATACTATTTTGGTTTATTTCTTGCATTTAGGCTGAATAAGCATTTTCAATAGCATAGATAGTATGGCAAATTCTTACTTCCAACATTAGAAAATATTAATTTAAATTTAGTTTGATTCTAATGTCTCCTGAACTAGAGTCATGCAGTTTTAGCCTTGCTGTATGAATTTGTTTGCTTTCTACTCTAGAATATTCAATTTTCACAAAAATACATAGTTTTTAATAATTACTATTAAAAGATTACAATTTGTATTGGAAATGAAAAAATCACCCTCAAAAGAATGAGTGCAACTGAATAGGCAAAGGTTTGTTTCTCCTTTAAAAGACATTCCTGGTCTGATAATTATTGCTGACATAACTCATGGACAGAATCATGTACCGTCTTCAAAAGTACAGGTGTTACATTTATGCATATATGAAATACTGCTAGAACTAGGACTAGAAGTATGAGAAGGGAAGGAGTCATACCCAATTTAAGACACTAGGAGTTAGCTATCAAATGAAAATTGATCATTCTAGAATTCCTCTGTAGGGCAATTAATTTTACTTATCCTTAAGTCTTATTATGAGATGACCTTTAGGAAGTGCTTACTTCTTTCCAGTAAGTACAAAAGAAGCCTAGTTTGACTGAACACCGTTTAATTAGGGCAGATGAATTTCATTATCTTAGCACTAATGGCTTCCAGTATTCAAAACTAGCCCTTACTTAAACAGAAATATATGATCTAGAAAAGAAAAATACTTTTAATCATGAAAATATCAGTTCTTCTGACTGAGATAAAATAAATGCTGGGAAAGAGTTCTCCCTAGCTCCTGTGTTCTTACAAGAAGGTTTGCTTCCTCCAGTACTGACAAATCATCAGTTTAAGTTCTTCCAAGCACATTTGTGTCTCCTTGGGAGAGACCCTTTCCAGGTGTGCTGGGGTGAGGATATGCTCCCTGCAGAGCTGGGCTCTTTGCTCTTCACAGGACTCTCCCATTGCCCACATGAACTGTAGGAACCCTGCTACATCTCTGCAAGCCTCATCCTCTGCTGCAGATGGGTCTCCAGGCTGAGCATACACAGTTGTTTTTTGGGAAAGCACAATCCCCTCTCCCATCACTTTTTCTGAAGTGATTTACCCTGACCCAGACAGCAATAGCCAGAGTAATCAGCCAGCCTTCTCCTCCACTGCCCAGCTGCAGTCTTTTAGCCCAGCTTACAACCTACAGCCTCAAACACAGTAAACAGTGGAACACCAAATCCTTTAAAATCTCACCAGGAAATGGTCTCCAAGAAGTTAACCTATAAGTTTCACAGAGAATTTCCCATCTCCTTTCTATTATTTCCAGCTTACCACAGGCACAATTCTGGTTTTTATGGCTAATGCAGATAACCATGAATAAGGTTTCATAATCGTGTTAGAATTGAACGATAGACCTGCACAGGCTGGAACTCCTGCTATTCATCACCTTTATATTGTTGGGATGTGTGTGGAAAGAAACAGGGTATACTTCAGAGTTTTGGGATTTTCAGAATTAAAACACTTAAAGTGAACAGTACTTAAAATTTGATATGCCCTACTCACAATACTTAATTATTTTCTTTCACCATCTGCTTATAATTGCTCTGCATGAATCCTCCTGCCTCCATTCCTGGAGGTCAGACTGCGTTATTTCAGAAATTTCATGTTCTGAAGTACCTAACAGATCTCACTCTTCAGCACAATGGTCAGAAAAAAAAGCTTTTCTCCCCTAGTTGGCTTGGTGCTCTGCTTATTTCAGCAGGTATATTAGAGGTGGACTGTAGCACTGCCTTCCTTTCTTTTGCCCTGCTTGAAAGGGACAACAGTGAGCTGTCTCAGCTCTTTGACAAAACAACTGCAGGTGTTAGTCATGAAAATCACCTTCCTTGGTGGATCAATTTTCTCTCCCTATTCTCTCTCGTTTTACAACCCTCCTAAGCACTTGACAGTATGTTGTTGAGTGTTCATCTGTGGGCCGAGATTCCTAAAATTCTTGTGAAGCTCAGTATATTTCACTGGATCTAATGCTGAGTATTTGTCTGCATTACATCTTGCATTACCCCTATCAAGCCTCAGCCCACTTTGGTGCTTTCTTTGGGTATTTGAGATGGAACAGATGTAACAGATGATTCAGCTACTCTCTTAACTGTGTACTCAATGTATTAGGTTTGCTTTAGATGAATGCACAAAATTTTAACAACTTCTTTGGGGAGACTGTTTAAAAGCCAGATGTATTTCACAGTTAGGAAGACAGAATAGGTGAAGTTCTCTTTTTCATGTTGTACAGGAACTAATTGTATACTACTCATGATTTTGCTGCTAGTTTAAATTCGTATAAGAATATAGATGTCACCTGAAAATTTTACTTGAGCTTTTTTATTCCTTGAAATGGCAGGTATTATGAAGAAGTAAATTGAATTCCCCAAATTTTACATTCACATAGTTACCAAAGGCATTCGCTTCTATTTAAAAAAAAAAGTGAACAGGTCTGTTGTTTATCACACAAAAATTAATCCTGTTTAATAGCTGAATGGCTCTTGCATCAAATCCTGTATTCCATTTTTCAATCCTAGCAAGGGAAATAGTAATTGAGGACCATCTTATGGACAGACTTTTATCTTCCCTTAATATTCTTTTTTCCTTGTGAAAGTCTGCCTTCTCCTTTTAATTTTATGCTGAAAAAGAATGTTAAAGTATTTCAACATAAGACAGTAGACTGTCAGTAAAGACTGATAACAAAAATTTTTCTAGGAAGAGTTAAGTTCACAACTAATAGTCAAAATAGCAATTATGTAGAAAGCAGCATTGCAACCAGCATTGTAAACTCACAGAAATCAGTACTGCACACACAAAAATCAGTGTAACTATACTAGATAAAATGTTTCTTTGAAGTTTTCCAGGTGGCTTGGTGTCTTCTTCAAACACAGAAGCTGATTTTTGTTGACAGAAATAGGTACTTTGCTGTGAAATGTGTTCAGATTTTAATGTGGCAATGGTACATTTAACCTGGAGCAAATATATGAAAATGTCATCTAGGACAAAATTTGACAATTACTTTCCAAGCAGAAGAAAATGCACGTTTTGCATGTAACATTTCTGAAAGTTATAAACTATGGTTCCTCACAGTCTTACAATGGGAGCTAAATAAACAACTATCAAAACCACAGTAAAATTATCATATCCAAGGTGGAAAATAATTTTAACATTTTTTGTTTGCTAATAATTTTCCAATCACAGATATAGGGGTTGGTAAATAAATGTTGCAATAATTTATGTAAATGAAGAAAAATTATGAGCCTACTAGTTTACTGTTTATAGAGCTTCCAATTTATCACTTGCCAGAAATGTGCCTACAGTTCTGATAAGTAGCATTGAATCTAGAATTTCCACAAATTCTGAATGTGTATTTCTCCTCCATTTTTTTCCATTGAAGAAACTGGAACTGCACAAAATGATGTTAACTCTGCTGGAATTTATGATGTTATTTTTCTCCAAGGTGACTAATTAGAATTATAGTTAAATCCTATGGTTTCATTCACCTTGTAGAGATGCATGTGTCTTTCTGCTGGCTCCAGCGAGAGATTAAGGTGACTGAGTCCTCAGCTGTATTTTTTTATTATAGACTGGAACAGTATTTATTTAATTTCCATACCATACTATTGCAATTATATCCTCTGCAATGTCAGACAATCCTTTCCAGAGTTTGAGGTCCCAGACACACGAAATTAGTCAGAAAGTAAATAAACTGACCACCAGAGATGATTTGCAGAGTATCTTTTGAGCACCTGAAATCAACCATATAGATGGGAAGTAAACCTCAGATTTTCCGGAGCCTGCTCTTTTGTTGAAGAATAAAGTAGCCAGTGCTCATTTATACAATTCACACCTCCAAACTTAGGCTTTCCTTACTTATGCTATATTAAAATTCAGTGTCTATTGATGCTTTTTTCCATGTTTTGAATTTCATCTCCGTAACTATGTCATAGTATACAGAGAAATGGAAAGGCCTAAATTCCATTGTGCATTGTAAAGTCAAAGTACCTTTTCCCCAGCAGTCCAGAATCATTTAAGTATGGATCAGTTGTAAGATAAAAAAGCTATCTTGCATAAGATGCCCGCATTTCCAGAATTCAACATTTTCAGTACTGTGAGCTGTTGTGCAAATCTGAAGAGCAAGAGTCCAGTTGCTCACTAAGGTGTAATATTGGTCCTGCAAGCACTCCTTTGCCATGTGGTAGTTCTATATGCATTGCATAGGTGTTGACATTGTAGAGCATGCTGTCTTTTATTCTCAGTCATTTTCCTTTTTTTTTTTCACAGAAGCATATAACACATCTGGAATATGTCCTAAGATCAGTGCATGAGACTGTCTGCTAGCTATACACACAGAGTGTTCAGAATGCGCAAATTGTTAATCTTTTCTATTCTTTGGTGCCTTTGAATAAAGGCACTAGCCACTATTAAGTATTCAGTACTCATGGCAAATACATCCATAATTCAGCATTATTCCATCTACTTAAAACTACTGCATATATTTGTAGTATCTCAAATACTATTACTGCCTCTGTTCCATGGAAGAACAGCTTTTCTCTTAATCCCTAGAGACTGTATGGTATTAAGAAGACATTAGTGGTGAGAACAACTTTATTAAGCCTACTAAGTTATGAACAGAGTTGTATATTTCCATAATGGAGCTCTTTATATTAATCACCTCCACATTAATTTCTATATATCAATCCTACAATTCTAAAGAATCCAAAAGGCATTACAAGGACCAGGAAAAAAACCACAAAAACCCCACACCGGGTTATAAAGGATAACTTTTTAGAAAGTCACATACAAGTCATGAATATGTACAACAGAAGTATGCATGGGTACATTGGGAGAATGTACTGTACTGTGGAACAGTGCAGCTCCATCCTGCTGTTCTCTCCTAGCTTTGCTGACAAGCTGCTGCTGTCCTGAAGTGACCAAATCTGACTTTTTTATGTTTGAGTAAGGGTCCTGAGTGCATCTTCCTGGCCTGCCAGTGCAGCCCCCTTCCTGTGGAATGTGGGGGAAGATGTCCCCATGATTCTGCCCTGCTGCGTGCCTGGGGGTAGTGAGTCCTGACCTGCTGGCTGCCTGCTAAGGTTACTAAGAGAGATTGTCTCTTCAAAAACAAATGGCAGCAACATGTTATTGAGGTTATGAGATTATGAGACTAGTCCTGAGCTAAAGGAAAAGTTTTCAGAGCATGGCACACTGAAATGAGTTTTCAAAAGGTCAACATCGGCCTTCTAGGTGATTTGATATTCCTTCTTCTTCGAAAGTAAGTCAATATAAATTATTTCTGTACTTTCAGTGTGAATCCTTTTTCATTCATAAAATTATCTTTTTCTGTATTCCAAGATAATAGATGGGTCACATCAGGTGTGGAAGCAAATGCAATAAGATCTGAATTAGCTGTCTGATCTTGCTAAGAAGGTAACCCCCAGGAACACAACACCAATTGATTTTAGATACCTCATTTTTTAATGCTATCCATGACACCTCACATCTGAAGTTTCCCATTTTAAATTTTGAAGAAGTTTAATCTCAGAGAAAGCTTTATTCAATCATTGTGCTTTTAGATGAACAACATGCACTCTTTGCCCTGAAGTTTAATGCAATGCAATTTTTTTTTCATGTATTTCTGCTTCACCAGTCTATTCCATTAAGACATTTTTAAAATCATAAATCAGAATATCTATACCACACTGTGCATGTATTCCTTAATAAAATCTGGGAATGTCTCTGTGGGGATTTTTTTATTTCCTTTTTAATCAGTATGTTCTGACTTTTTTTTCTGAATGAGCCTGTTGCAAACTTCCTTGAAGACTGATATCTATGACACTGAAGTCTTGACAGTTGCCTCATACTGCTGTATATATATTAGTGATTAGGGTGCTCCTTCAACAGTGTCTACCCTATGAAAGACATAACGAACTACAGTGACGCCAGAAGGCTTTGATACTCTATACTTTCAAACATGACAGGCTGTCTTAGTATTATTACTTGGACCTCTGCATTCATAATTTTATATTTTCACTGTCAGAACATGAAATGTGACTTTGGTGGAAAGTTGGGATTTGATTTTTCAAATTATTAGTTGCCTTTGGTGAAATTTAGCCTTATTGCTGCTCTTACAGATGATGATCCTTGAGTATATTTAAAAGATCTTTAGAGTAGAAACAAACATGAATCATGGCAATTAAAATCCTCTTCCAGCTACAACTCTTTCCTACATTCTTCTCTAAAGTAACATTTTATATTCATAATACATTAAAAATTAAGTGCTGAAAGCATATTCAAAAACATTTTCAAAATGCTTTCACTTTTCACCTGTAATTGAGTCATCAATATTAGCAACCAGCTATGAAACTAATTTGGCTTATTGCATTACTCATCCTCATATCTTAATTATTGATTAACGCTCTTACTGACAGTGAAAGGTTCCCTTTGAAACATAATTACTGCGTTGTAACACTATGCTATGATTGTCTCCAAAGTTATCTGTGCCACAAATTTTCTTTATAATTAAAATAACATGTTTAAATTTGCATCTGGGCAGTCAGGCAAGTGTCTTCATACTATATTCATACGTATTAAAGGATCATTTGTAACAGACAAGGGAATTAAACATCATGATGTGGTTTATTTCTCCAGAAAATTAACTCAGTAGCCAAATCAGTGTCTCATGGCTTTTACCACCTGCTTACCTTCCTTCATTGTCTGCATATCCCTTGAAAAGATCATGTTTATTTGATTAAAATGCAGTGTCCTTGGGAAATAAAAAAATATTTTTTTCTTCATGCTAGCAACACTCTGTTAGCACCTTACACTAAGTCAGTCATAACGTGATGAAAATATATTAACGTCACATGAAGTTATTATACATAATATATTATTAATTTTATATTCTATTTTAATAGATCATAGCATGTGTAAGTTTGGCTAGAGGTCTTCTAGTCTTGAAAAAGATTGTGTTCTATATGTTGAGTTTGAAGAGACATGATGCAAAATTTTCAAGTTTTTAACAAGCTTGAGTGATTACTGTTTAGTAGCCAAAATTCTCTGCACACTTGTTATGGATGGATGATGTGGGTTTAAATCAATCCCTGCCTTTTGCCCAGACCTCTGGCAGCAGGCAGTCGTGTTATTGAGGTGGCCAGCACCCCAAGACCCACTCTTATTTGCAAGTTCTTTAATAATTCCTGTTTCGGTCTAGTATAGAATTAATTATTTATTAATAGACACAAAACTAACAGACATAAGACTTAAAACAGACTATTACTACACAGAGATAGGACAAAAAAGGAATACTAGTATAATACACGCAGAGTTAAAGGTACCATTAAATTTATAGCTAGCTAAGAAATAGTATAACTTAGGAGCCAATGTTTCTTACCACCAGTTCTTGAAGGGGTAGACATCAAATTCCTTTCCCTCAGTTTCTGGAAAAGTAACCTCAAAATCTGTGTCCAGACTTTGGGAAGAAAGCTTCTCACACGTTCCCAAGGAGTGTGTAAGAGACTTCTGCCTTTGTGTTAATTTGTGTGGACTTTTATAGACATAAGAACCATGTCTTTTGGTCACCAATGTTTATTTTCTTTTATGTCTTTCCACATCTGCTCTCATACCCAGATGTGTACTTGGGGCTTGGGCTCAGACTCTCAGGAACCTGGAGGTGACCTCCTGCTGGGCTCTCTGACCTCTCGCTTGGCTGTTAATCTGGCCTGAGTTATCTCTTCCAAATGCCCCAGCCATGAGAGAGGGGAGATGTCCTGCCACAACACTCGAAAACTATTTTTGAGATACTGCAATGGACTCTAAGGAACATCGGCTTGTTGGTCACAGCACAGCAGCAGTTTCTTCTCTATCAGCTGGGTAACTACTCCCAAAATTACTTATAATGTGTCTCGTCATCTGTACTATTGAAATGAATCAGTTTACCTTGTTTGCATCACTTTATTTAAGCCATCAACTTAATTAGTTTGTGTTGTAATATCCATACCATAATGGCTTTAGGGAAGATACTGTGAAAATACAGTGTCAAGTCCACTCCCCAATAAGCAATCAAAGTCTAACAAGAGAAAGTCAAAGACCTCGTCTAGAACTGAGTTGGTTATGGAGCCCAGAATATCGGTTGGAATGTACCTAAATCTGACTAGAATAAATGGAAATCTGTGGTTGTGAAAAGCACATTTAGTAAGCAGTGACAAGCAAGTGGGATAAGATGGCTCCTGGGGGGCCGGAGAGAGCTTGAATTGTCGAGGACTCTGTGTAGTCAGTGGTATCAAGATGTGTTTGTACTGTAGAAGCAGGAGAGGAAGATGTTGAAGACTGAATTAGGAAATGAGTAAGCCAGTGTGTAAGCATGGGAAGGATGCAGTCACTGGGGCAGCCTGAGATGTCAGGGAATGTATGGCTCTCATGATTGAAAGTGCTGTCACAAGGGGCTGCTGTAAGCCAGACAAGGTAATTTTTTTCTGTTTGTTTTCTCCCTATAAAACGTGTTTCCACTGCTTTCTTATTTATGTTGCTCTTCATGAATTTCTTCTTTACAAAAGTAGTCAATAGTCAGTGATAGAAGTAGTTTGGGGATAATCAATGTGTAGAATTGTCTGATTGTCTTAATCAGAAAATTTTATTACCCCTTCCTTTCAAAAATTATTCTTTTTTACTGTGCGTCTTCTGTTTTGTGTCATCCTTAACATCTGGAAATTTCTTGATACATAAATTTCATTTTTCTGTAGTTTTATTATTAGTAGACTAATTAACATCTCCACTTTTAAGGATCGATAAATCACATTTTACTGTAGTGATATTTCAGATTTTGAAAATCAGAGAGGCAGATGTCAGCAAAGTAGTTTTAGGTCCAGTTTCTTCTGAGATTTAGGGAATTATGAGATCCAACCAGAGATATTAAACTGAGACATATCATCCCATCTTGTAGTCACTTGCAAAAATCTTGCCCTTTTCCTTCTCTCAGTGTATTCCCCCAAAATTACTGATCTTTCTTTTTAAATTAAAAAAAAAGTTAGGGGCATAAAACAGTTTCATTGAAGGACTCTGCTTTGTGTAACTGTATTCCCAACTCAGACAGTGTTAGAGATCCAGACTTCCAAACAATGTACATTCTTACCTGGCAAAATATGTGAATAAAGAGATCTTTGAATTTCTGCAGCTGGTCCAGGTCTCAGGCTTCCTGTCATCCTCCATCCTGACAAGTAATTACTTATATGCAATTTCCCTATGTGATTTAAAAGCTGTGCAATGTTTATAGAACGGCATATGTAGCCCGTATACTGGTAATCAGCCCAGGGTGCCAGCTGACAAACTGTGTTTGTGGTGCTCTGGTGAGCAGGGATTTTTCTGTCCAACTATAAACAGCAAAGAAAATCATAGAATAATAGAATCACAGAATGGCTTGGGATAGTAATGGCCTTAAAGGTCATCTAGATCCAACCCCCCTGCCATGGGCAAGGACACCTTCCACTAGACCAGGTTGTTCAGAGCTCCATCCTTGAACAGTTCCAGGGAGGGGACATACACAACTTCTCTGGACAACCTGTTCCGAAGTCTCACCATCTTCACAGCCAAGGATTTCTTTCTAATATCCAATCTGAACGTACCCTTTTTCAGTTTGAAGCTATTCCCCCTTGTCCTATCAGTATATGCCCTTGTCAACAGTCCCTCTCCAGCTTTGTTATAAGGCCCCTTTAGGTCAAATATACTGCATGGATCACTTCTAACACTTCCTTAACCTGTCCCGCTGGGTTACAGAAGAAAGCTCTGTAGATTCCATGGAGATGATAGAATAGATTTTAAAACTAACAAGTACTTTATCTTTCAGATTTTTTGAGGTTTCATACATTTCATAAGAATAAAATGATCTTTAATACTTTGAATAGATACTAATTTTATTTAATAACTTAAATTTATAGCAATATTTTCATGAGTGTGGGCCTACATTAAAATGAAGTGCAAAAAATTAATCAGAGCAAATATAAACCTTTTTTGAACACCACTTTCAGGTCCTACAATATTTAAAATGCCTATTCTATGAACACGTTTTTTTCCTTTAGAGGGAGGGGTCTCTCTGAGTCCGCTTTCTGTAAAATTTATAATTTCAATTCTGTTATTAAAATTGCTGCAATGATAAACATTCAACAATCTATAGTTGCTAAGTTATATCATTCGTAGTATTAGGTGCTTTCAAGCATTATTGCTGTAAATGATAATATTCAAAGTACATATGCAATTGATCATTTTCTTGTTGAATAACTCATTATCGGTTATTTTTCATTTCTACTGCTGATAGGAATCTTTGGAAGGATGATTAATGTGTTCTAGATAGCAGGCTAAAGCCACAAGTTTTGCAGCTGCACACTTGCCAAAAGAGAGAAAATACTTCTGCTCTGTAGTGCATGTAATTAAGCATCCAGCTGTTGAAAATGTTATAAAATAATGAAGCATAATTTGAGAACTTTTAAGCAGGATTTTTGCTCTGTCTCATAGCAGCTGGTACAAATGGAAAGGCCTAGTAAACAAAAAGTGACATTGCTTCTTCCAGTCATGATTTAACAAGAAATTGATGTATGCATACCCATAAGAAAAAGGAAATTCAACAGAGTAACTGAAGTAAATAAAAGTGGGTAAGGGATCATCAGAACTATTGACTGTGACTAAACCACTAGGAGCACATACAGATAAGAAAAGAAGTAATTTCCTATGACATTACCTGCTAACCAATGGCTTACCAACAGGAAACCTTACAGAGAATAATGTGGCATTTCCTTGAATGCACAGTGATTAATGGCAAATGAAGAGCACTTTTGAAAGCCTCTTTATACTTTTGCAAGAGGCAACAATAGCATATATTTACACCGCTGCTGGTGTAAATCAGTGTATCTCCAAGGAAGTCACCAACACGGCGCTCAAATTTATTTGGTGAGAATCTAAGCCAAAGGAAGGAAGCTGAAATCAAAGAACAATCCTTAGTCATATGCACAGTTCCACAAGTACCAAATACACATTGATATAGCTGTGCTATTAACCTTGTGAAACTAAGAAAGGGCCAATACATGGAAAACAGGCAACTGTAAACTTTTCACTTGAGCAGCCTACAAAATGATACCCACTCTGAGCAGTATGGAATGGATCGTCTGTGTCACTGAATCTGTTTCAGGTGTCAGATAAAGTGTTATGCAACACATATATAATGATTTGTTTCCTAAAGCAGGTGCACTCCATGTTCAAAGTATTTATTTATTTTCTGTACTACTTCAGTTAGAAAGGTGTCCCAGCACCATACTTTTGCAAAGCTTGGATGAAAACCTCTCATTTAACTATGTATTTATTTGTGACTACTATGCTTACATGCATTGTACCAATGGGAATGGTTTCATGGGATCTCAAATCACACAAAAAGTGCTACTCTGGTCCATGCAATTTGGATTGAAAATTATTGTTTATTGTAGTAATATTAGAAGGGATTGTGATCTAACTGGTCACAAATAGAAAGCACTAGAGCACTGGAGACCATCTTCACAGAGAAAACTTAGGGAGAACGGTTTATATGATAGTTTTTGAATATATTTCACTATATCTTGATTTGACATGATTGCAGTATCTGCTTTCATCCATGTATTTCATTCATCCACCTATGTTTTAGTACTACCTTTCTTTGTAAAGCAAGATTTCTAGCATGAAGCAATCCCATTGCTTTTGTTTAAGACAAAATCCAGGGCTGGTGGATTGGTAATCTGCCTGAACACCCAGAAGCACTGTTTTAGCTTTGTAGTCTGACAGATTGCTGGCAGTTTTCACAATTCTTTAACTGTTTCTGTCTAATTCCTGACATCTGTGTAAGTAAGAATGGGATTTATTTAACTATTAGCATTTCTGCCTGCTAGCTTTCATCAGACTTTTCCAAATCTCTCAAAAGCTGTTTAGCAGTTTTATAAATTGTGCTTGGCGAGGCAAATTTTTAGCAGCAGATTATATTTGCTTTTTAAAAATTTTTTTCTGACTTTCTTATCCTCCATCTTCTGTGAAAAACAGACAGATTAAGTACATTGAACATTACTAGAAAATTTAGTTTCAACTTGTATTTAATATTCTTGTGCTTTTCAATAGGAACTTTTATTTTTCATGCTGCTTTACTTCCTTCTATCATAGCAAGAATAAATGTATGTAGCATGTTTCTGGACCTGAAGTTTCTGTGCCAGTAATACTCAAGTGATCATACTTTAGGAACTGCTTCATATGGTGTAATTGTTTTAAAGCAAATGCTGTACATTGTAAATGGGAGAGACCTTGAAAAGGGATATTAAATATATAATTTCTGTCATATCTGAAATGATCTGAACATTAATCTTACCTTCGAAGCACATGCTGTCATTTTTAAAAGCACGTGCTTTTGTTAATACAAAACCTTTCTCAGTGAGGATTTGCATATGTGAGTAGTCAATTGGTAGCTAACATAGCAAGTATATGTGGGAGCAGGATAAAACGAAATAGCCTGAAAGCTGGTAATGAAAAACCAATTTGTTAGGGACCTAGTTTTATTCTCCTATTTATTTTTCCCCATTATTTTTCTAAGCCTTTTTTTTTTTTGTAAGAAGTTATCCTGAACCTCCTAACTTTGTTTTTAAAGGTGCAGTTTATATGTACAGTAGATCTGCAGAAAATAGTTGAGGTATGACTGAGGTATTGCTGCTTTGACTGCTGCTATTATTCCTTCTTGCACAATAGTTCACTATCCAGTGCAATTTGCAGCATCTTGTGTAGTGAGGAACAAGATATTTTGTAATAGCTGTCCATCTAATGTGAGGGAGAGCCAAGGGTGAGGGCTCTCAGAGTGGAATTCCTTCCACCTTTCTTTTCCCATATGCCATTTAGGTAAAAAATCTAAAATTCCTCTACTGACTCTTTCCATAATCATTTGAGACTGAAACACCTGTACAGTTGATTAAACTATCTAGTCTAAAGAGTTAGCTGGTTATGATGAATCGTTCCCTAGGGGTGTCTACATTTTCCTATTTAGTGTAGAAAGACCAAGATGACTTTTTTAGGCTAGACGCCTTCTTTTTAGATGAGTAGATTCGGAGATGTAAATCCTACCACCATAGCCTAGTGGAATCTAGAAATCAAGATCCCCAGTCACCTTCTTTCAGGCAGTATGTAGACTCAGACAGACATATCCCAAGTAACTTTACTCAGTTCCTTAATTTAAAGGTTTCGGTATAATCGGAAGCATAAGATTCAGCATGTGCTGAATCTTCTGTAAAGACAGATGTGCTATGGAGTGAATATATGACAAATTTTACTTTCTTGCAAATACCCCTTCTTTTGCAAGAATATATTTTTATGTAGAAATACATTCTGTCTTTACATTTGAAGTAAAACAAGAGATTCAATCACTTGTTTGCCATTATCTTGCTTAAGTGAAAATATATGAATAAATTAGTGGAACTTCACCCCAGGATTATAGCATGAAAAAATACACTTTTTGAATAACCCAAGCTCATTACAATCCTAGCTTGCTTAAAAAGTCTATTTATGTTCTTACTTCCATGTGTATCTGTGAAAGGCACATTCAGTGATACTGAAGGTCATTAATGCACTTGAACTTGTTAATATCTTGTTATAAATGTCTTATCGTATTTCTGCTGTTTCTGCACATGTATAAGACATATTTCCTGAGCCACAGAATGCACTAACACACTTTAACTCAGTATGTCTTGAGAAAAAAAGTGCTGATGATAAACTGCTGCATGAAAAAAATAAAGTAGGAGTGTTAGCTTTAAAGTACACCGTTACAATCCTAAACCACAACAATCCTAGTTGAGTTGATCTGTGGTGCATATGGTATCTTAGGGAAATGTTGCAAAGAGGGTACTCATGGTGTTGTCAGACACCTAAGTGTTTGCTTTAGTGGTTTAAATTTACCCTGAATATAAGTTATCTCCAAACTGCAGGCCAGGTAATCACAGTTGTCTTTCTGCAGCCTTCTGGATCAACGTGACTGCTTTTCTTCTGTGTTCAAACTGATACATTTTTGTTGGATCTAAGGAATGGAGGATGTGATTTTTTGACTCTCTGAATAGCATTGCTGGGAAGCTATTATCACCACCTTAAAATGAACGCTTTATTCCAGTTATGGTCAATTAGCCTATCCCAGTCTATGACTATAACCAAATATAGGAATCTACACTGAAGCTAGCAATACATGAATCTTAAACTACCAATAGAAAGAGTTTTGATACCATTCAAAAATCCTAGGGTTACTTGTGCATGTGAACATGTCTGTACAGCTGACACCCAGCATTAGGTCAGATGAATTCCACCCTAAGACATTAAATATAGCCCACTTTGTATTATTGCATAACAAATATTACTTGTTTATGTTGTATCTTACAAATAGTCCAAGAATAATCTTAGTTGTTGCTCACATACAAGAATATTTGCCACTAAAATAAGTTCTAACTAAATACTTAAACAGTCACATTAGGTTATAGTTTTGTTCAGTTCTTTTTCTTTATCCTCCTTATTCACAACAGGTATATAGACAAGGTCAAATTTCCTATTAGTATGCTAAAACACACTGCTCTTGCTCAGGAGTTAGTCTAATAACTTATGTGTGTGAGAGTTGTAAATCACTGGTACATTTAAAATTTGGCTTCTTGGTGTTAAGCAAGGCAATGCACAGCCTCAATTTTGCTTTGCTTTGCTTGTATGATTACAAGGGAGCTTTTTATCTCCCTTCTAGGTTGGAGAGCTGATGTTGTCCTATCTAAAATTCATATTTCTGAGGTAGAAAGTCTTTCTGATTTAAGAATCTTCCGGGGAAATTTTCCAGATCCTCTCTGTTGGCAGCATGGCCTTACTGTGAATTGCCCTGGATATATGAAGTACTAGAACACACGGAACACTAATTAATGATGAGGAGCTGATGTTCAACATATAGTTTTGGTTTTATGCCTATACAGGATGTCAAAAGCAGAGGTGTTCATCCAGTGTAGTCAATATACTCCTGACACCAGTTCTGGTCATTTGTCTCGTCCTCGGTTCCAATTCATGCATCCATTAGTAGAAAGCCATGAGGAAGGAATCCTCCCGGCTCTTTGCACCTTTTCTTCTGTAGTTTTCACTCAGAAGCCTGCAAAACCCTCAACGAGTAAGAGCACAGCATTCCTCCCTATCACTTGTGAAGTCTTTCACATTAAAGACTAAAATGTTGTGAGTAGCCAAGAAGAGCTTTCATTTTCTTCATATCAGTCTTTCCAATTCAAACATCTTTCTTTCTTCCATGATTTAACTTTCATTACAATCAAGCATTTGTGACTCTTAAAGTCACAAAAAAGTCTTTGAAAAGATAAGCTCAGTACAACTTAGCACGTTAGACATGCCTACCAGGAAGTGTATCTATTTGTCAGATATCATGAAATTATGAGAATTATACCTTCACTTGTTCATTGTTGTTTCATCTTGTAGAGCATCTTAAAAGCCATACCTAATATACAGATGTGCACAAGTTAGTGTGACCTTTCACTTTTTTCCAATACTGAGTAGACCAAGGGCCTTTTTATATCTATATAGGACTACCATTTCTTTATTCTGAGAAGAATCTAAGCATGAATTTCAAGTCTGGAGGATTCATTTAATGGATGAATCTTTGTCTGCACAGAACTTAATATTCTCTTATACTCTTAAGGACATTTGCATTCAACTACTCCTTTGCATTTTTTTCATATTTTATTATTTACATTCTTTTGGTAAATAACAAGAAAAGAAAAAGGCTATGTCAGAAAGAGATTGATAGATTTTCTTCTTGATCTTCAAGTTTTGTTTGTATTTAATTTATTTCTTAGCTTAGTCTTCCAGATTTCTTGAAGCATTCAAAAATTTCCCATTGTTTAGTTCCTTGACTCAATGCACTGTGAAGCTGAAATTTTTTTCTCTTCAGCTTAAACAGGTGGTGAATTTACCCCTGGAGGTCACTGTCTTTTTAAAAAGAATAATTAAAGGAATGACCTTCAATTGGATTAACACAAATTTGGTTTATTACTAAGTTGCGGAAGGTGGACATTAAACACATTGCTTACTACATTTTTTTCATCATGCTATACTTCCTCTTAAATTATTCTTAGAGCATAAACGTGTCTGTTTAGTTAACATTCAAGCTCAAATTGAATTTCATTTTGTTAATCTTATAGTTTCCTGCTAAGTAACTTGTGAGGGAATGTGATTTTAAATGGATGAGGTTCACTTCTCTTTCTGCAGAAATAAAAATCCTAAAATTAGTGACACAGAGATATAAAAACCTGACAAGACTACTAAACCAGCACTGTAATATACCAGGTAAGTGGCACTGTGGAAACAGTGACTGTAAAAAAAAGTGCAATACATTCTGTATTACCCAAGTACACGGTCTTATAAAAAACCCTCAACACTGTAGACCAGGAGACATGATTCCATTTGCTCTATTTTGTAGGAAATTTGTCATGAAATATCTAATATTTGCTGGAAGGTCAGCAGCGCAGATCACAGGCAATCCAGGTGTGTGCACTGGTGTGATAAATCCATGACGTGGATGACAGTGTTGTTGATGAAGGACATGCTCTGCTGGACCTGATCCTTAAAAGGAAGGGAGAACTGGTTGGGGATTTTTGCTGTTGGCTGCAGTGGCCAGATGGTGGAGTTCAGGATACCAAAAGAAGTGATGGAGGCAAACAGCAGGATTCCAACCTTGGACTCCTGGAGAGTGAACTTTGACCTGTTTGGGCCATGCTTGCAAGTATCCCATGGTAAACCACATGGAGAGAGGGAAGTTCCAGGAGAGATGATTGGTTTCAAACATTATCTCCTCCAGCCTCAAAAATGATCCATTTCAATGAGCAGGAAATCAAGCCATGGTGACAGGACACATACATGAGTGAACAAATTGCTCCTGATTCAGCTCAGGCATGAAAAAAACACATGTAAGAGGTGGAGGCCCAGTCAGGTGACCTAGGAGGAATGCAAAATCCCAGAATTACAGTGGGAATGCAAAATCCCAGAATCAGAGTGATGCCTTTTTCCTGGTCCTAGAATCATGAGCCAGACACAGTTAGGTGGTAAAAACGGGTTACCTTTATAAGGAACTTTAGATGCACAACTCGCTAGGTGGAAAGCGCCCAAAGATGAAGACATAACATAAAGTGCATACAATTTTTATATGTTTAGCAAATTAGCATAACTGACAAGAATCCCTAATTAGCGACATGAGTCATGAGGTAATTCCTCCCCAGTTCAACCCTTTCTGAATCCCCTCCCTTAGATAGGAACTAAACTTTGTTTATGAAAATGCATCTCAGAGAGCTAATTTAAACCTTGGCTTCCCAGAGAATCTAACCTTGGACCCCCAGCTTGGAGCTGCTGGGGAATTTATCTTCTCTTTCTATCTAACAGAGTAGGTAAAATGCTAGCTACGAATACTATAATAGGCTACTGAGCTACAAATGTAGCAAAGAATATAGAGAATATATAGAAGCAAAAAAGGCAAAAATAAATTCGGCATCAACAGTACAGCTGAAATCAACTGGCACCTCTGGACATCATTTACTCCAACTCTCCCACTCAAAACAGGGTCACCTGTAAAAAATGACACAGGTCCATGTTCAGCTGAGTTTTGAATATCTACAAGGATGGACACTGCACAACCTCTCTGTGCAGCCCATTTCTGTGTTCAGTCACCCTAAGTCAATGCCCACAGTCAGATACCTATCCTCTACAGTCAAATATTTAAAAATGTTGTATTTAATAAAAAAAAACCCCAAAACCAAACCAACCAAACAAAACAACAACAACAACAAAAAACAAACTAGAAAAATAAACAATAAAAGAAAATAAGTATGCTTTTCCTAATAGCCAAGAGAGTGACCTAATCTCCATAGTATAGAAACCTTTTTTCACATCTACTGTACTAGGAGTAAAAAAGTGATGCCTAGCTTCTGTGTACAAAAAATGGTGAACAGCAGGTGTCTTTGAATGTCTCTACAGAGACTTCCTGTCTGCCTAGTTTTAGGTGCTTAAATTAGGCAGACTGATGTCATGTCAGTGTGTGTCAATTATTAGAAATGGACCAATGTAGAAGAATGCAGTGAGGAAATGAATCTGGGAAGCCACATCTTATTTCCCTTCCAACAGAGATTTCTTTAAAAGAATGTGAATATTATGTAAGTTCAACAACAAGTTTCATTGAATACATCAATTTGTTCATCCTATGCCCCACAAACATCTATAAACCAAAAAGGCTATCATTTTTTGCTACACACAGCCCCATTCATCTACTTAGATGCATGGCTGAGTTACTGCTCTGCTTTAAAAGTCTTGACACATAATGATCTAATCTTTTGCTTGAAAGGTGAACAGCTGCACGAGCCACTTCTGCCATTATTATTCTGTTAAAAGCTGAACTTCATTGATTCCAATTTGTTGTTACCTCACAAAAGTCATCAGAATGCACTCGTGGAACTGCTGCAGAACTAATTGCTCTCTGGTCCACACTCTGAGTATGAATGCCCAGGCATAACATCTCATGCCTTAAAGGCATAGTAAGAAAGGTAAGAAAGCACCCTGACCTTTCACAGGGCTGCTAGTGTCCATGCCCTGTGCTTTGGTGTTTACCCTGTATATCAGATTAAGAAACATTTACCTCCTGGAGGCTAGGCCTAAAACCACTTATGAATATAGTAACTGGACAACCTTCTTAAACGAAAACATAACTTAATCTTATTGATAGCAATAAAACTGAGTGTAAATAAACCATTATAATCTGAGCTAATCCCAACAGTGATGCAAATCAGTGTAGTTGTTTACATCCTATATTTTCGCTGCATTTGCCTGCCTATGAGACAGCAGCTTTCAAATAAACTTGGTAACTGTGAGTCTTTCTTCCCAGTGCAGGAATAAGAACCCAAGGGGGACTGGAAGCTTCAGGGATGACTGCAAAAGGGGAAAGTTTTTGTTACAAAGGTAGGTGGTAAGCAGAAGTACATCAGAACCTAGTTTTCTTCCGAGCTTTTTAATAAAGAAACTTGTCATACTCACTTTAGAAATAATATGACTTTTTTTAGTAGTTTTTTTTTACATTTTAATAAATCTTCCTTATCCAGTGAACCAGTAAGAATGGTTTACACTGCCATTGCATGCGTCCTCCGTCTGTAAAGAAAATTATATCCTTGGTATGAAGTACGAGTAAGGATGACATAATTTGCCCTGTGGTACTCACCATGGTACAATAAATCCATCATACTAGGTAACATCCATGGAATAGAAGTCCACAGCCTAGAGTGAAGTGACTTTTTCAGGAATTATTTATTAGAGATTCACTTTCTTTGACATTCAAAATGGGATTTAAAATAGCAAAAAAGCCTGTAATTTTGATTGTTTCTGCCTACTTGGAGACATGGTTTAGATGTGCAACTTGGTAGTGTTGGGTAAATGGTTGGACTCAATCTTAAAGGTATTTTCTAACCTAAACGATTCTGTAATTGTATTGTTCTGTAATTCTCACCTCTGTTTCCTGCCATCAGTCTCTACTGCTTCTCAACAGCAGCCTTTTCACCCCTTGGGAACTGCGTCTATCTTACTGTTAAATGCTGATGTGCTGTTTCCCTACAAGGGTAAAATGAGATTAGAAACTTGGCTGTGTGCGATGATAGGAACCTGTCTGAAAATAACACTGTCATCCCATTTTAATCACCATGGAATGTTTATCAAAAAATTTCTTCTTGAGGTTTATCTTTCTCTTTCTTATTTTTTGAGCCTTCTGCTGTTATACTTTAATAATACATTCATACGATGAATATCCAAGTAATTTTGTCACATATAATACAAAAATGGTTTCTCAGAGCAGAGCCGCATTAATCTCAGTTGGTGAACTTGAGCATGCATCTCAAACTGAAAAAAATGCTGTTGTAAGGAGACATATGGTGTAGGGATAAGCTACTCATCTTCACTTCTTTTGCTATCTATGGAGAGAATGACTATTTAATCCTTCCTATTTTAGAGACTTATTTAAAAAGAAAAAATGGATGGAATAAGTAGCTTTCAGGAAGTTCTTAACACTTTATGTTGACCATATAGTAATCTTATAATGACCCTTAAGTTAGACACCCAACTTTTTAAGTGTTTAAGGTATATTAATTAATTGCATCCCAATGAAACCAATAAATCTTCCTTGAATGAACCCTATACTTGAACCTAGCTGAATGTTTCGACTTTACTCATGCTGCTTCTCTTTCCCTTGGCTTGGTATGAAATGACTGAATATTTTGAGTTTCCCTTTGCACATAAAGCATACACCACAAATAATGTTACTTCTTCACTAAGGCACCATTTAAAATTTTAAATGTTAAATGTAGTGCAAAAAACTAATATTAGATATGGTGCTGTTTTATTCCTTTTGACAAGTGATTCTTATTTTTTGAACTTTCTGTCTGCTATACTTAGAAAATGGATTCATTTTTCCTTTAAAGGTTATCATACCTTAAATTCAAGCAGTTTAGGTTGATCTTTTCTAATCAGCATGCTAGCTGCATTAAAAATGGCCTTTGACTAAAGGTATTAAATCCTTCTCCTTGCAAGTTGAAAAATTTGTACTTTGTTAGATATGCTATTATTCCCCATTCTTGCCACCAGACTCATATCTATTCATTACATATTAAAAGACAGTAAAAACATGGATTGTGAGAACCTCTGAGATGGAAATTATGTTCCTCTTTTTTTTCCTGTAGTAGGAAATTGTCACAGCTTTGGTCTCCAGTAGAAAGCCATCTTGAAAAAAATGATTTGAGTCACAAGCCAAATAAGTACCAGGGAAATGATTAGGGGTTTATTTTCGGTTGAAAATTCAACATTTACTCAGTGAACTCAAGTGATGTGTTCATTAGTTTATTTCTATACTTTTTTCTTTTTTCTTCTTTCTGTAGATACATACCCACAAACCCATGGATTCATATATTCACAAAGAAGACAGTGAGAGCTTGCCATATGCAAGTATGCTGTTTAAGGTTAAAACCACAAAATTGATTTTCTTTTCTCCTTGTCACTGCATACAAAATACCATTCATTCTTATAATGAGAACTATATTAAGTGGAAGTTCATTGTATTGACTCTTTCAAAAATCTGACAGAGATTAATGATAAAACTTCCTATTATCTAGTGCCCCCAGGGTATGACCTATATTTTAACAACATGTTTAAAATCATATTTTTTCTCTCTTTTTTTTTAAGTCCTCAAAGGTCTTATTTCATTCAGATATGCAGAAATCTCCGTGTCTCCCAAAGCTGATTTTTTACGTCCAGCAGTTAAAGCCATATGCACATGTATGCACAATAAATAACATACGGCTAATTTACTTTTTTGTTGTTTTTATATTTTTCTCAATGCCACATTTAAGTTTGACAAGTGTTATATGTGATTGCATTTACAGATTCTTATAAATAGGTATAAAATCTTTGCTTGACAAGTTACTTATGTCAGCTTATTGTCTCACTTTGTTTTAGTGACAAAGAAGTAGTAATTAAAATTCTGCAGTAAATTTTGCTTACTGATTTACTGATGGAAACCAATACTGATACGCTGCACTGAAGTGTGGGTTCAAGTGAAGAGGTACATTGCAACAGATAATTTATTCTCAGTAGTGTCACTCAATCCAGACAGCAGATAGGAAGCACTTCTGGTCCAGACTGCCAGTAAAAACAAGCAATGTGAGTACACTTGGCACTCAGTATGTGTTCATAAGGTACTTGTAAAGACAGATCTGGGGGTGAAAGGAGAGAAAGGAAAAAAAAAAGATAATTTGTGTCTTCAGAAGAATTTTTGGGTTATTTGGAAAAGTTTTCTTATGGATTTGTAGTTGGACTTGTCAGTCAGACTACATAATAAGTAAAACCATGTTCCCTAAGTGCAACATCTTCCTGAAACAGAATCTTGTAAAAGGGATAAGAACAGCAAAGCTGAAGTAATCTGACTAACATGTTTTGTATGTGTTCATGTATATTAACATTATCTTTTTTCTTTAGAAAGATATATTAAGCATGCAAAGTATATTAGAAGGAAGACATCTTTTTCACCCTATTTATCAGTTCAGGTGAAGTATATCAATAAAGGAGCAGAAAAAGTGCAGTGATTAAAGAAGTGATTTATTGATACTTTAGGCTTGTTAAAACAGGTTAATGTCAATGCAATTAACTTCTGGATCAATTCAATCCACTGCAAAGCTGTGCAAGCTGACAGAATGGCTTTAAAACCACATCCCGAACAAAATGAGAGCATCAATGAGTGTCCGGCCTCAGAGAAAGAACCTGCTAGTGACTAGGCTGACCCTCTTTCAGTAAAAAAATGGTTTCTTTTGTAGGAAACTATTCAAGCAATGGGCCAGTGAGCAGCATACTGATCAAATAGTTTCAGACCTGTATAAAGAAAAGGAAGATGGGATAACAAGACAGTGTATAGAAATTAGAAGTAAGACAAAGTTGGAAGTAACAGTACTGCACGATCAGCAAGTGGCCAGGTTACAGGATGTCAGCTTCACTTGCAAAATATTAGATGCTAATTACATTTATTGGATAAAATTCTGCTGGGAAAGTGAATAAATTCTTATAATTTACTCAATTATGTAATGCCATTATAAATTAGCAAAGAAGTTTTTTCAAATGTTCAGACTCCTTCTTAAAGTGAAAGTTAAAGTGTATGTAAACCATTGGAGGTTAAAATTAACATCAAGAAAATTTAGAACTGTGAAAATGAGCTATAAAGGAAAGGCAGATAATAAAAAACCTCTCATCTTCAGACATTTAAATAAATTTCCATGTGTAAAACACCATATCACATATTTAAAAGTAACTTTTCTCTTTCAATATTTCATCATGATATTGCAACAACAATTGAATTCAGTCATATATATTTTATTCTTGATAAATCACTGCTCCTGGTGTAAGTGGTGGCCCACACAATTTCAACCACTTCCATTTATTTGCTGCCCATGGTTAGTGGAAGCTGCCCTGTAGGACGCCAGCCTGTGCTATCAGTGATGTGGAAGAGCTTTATGAAACTGTGAAGTAGAGCTTCCGCACTGAAGTGAGAGCATGGGAACAAGAGAAAGGATCTTGAATTAACTTCCCCAAGCCCTACAACAGGAGGCACCGTGGGGTCGGGGGGTACAGGCTACAAGGCTGTCCTTCCTTTGGTAACAGTAGCACTTAAATATATTAGTTTATGCTACAGGAGTCCTTCCACAAAGAGATACAAGACACCTTCCTTCTGGTGTCAGCTTCAAAATCAGTTAAACAAGCATTGATCTTAAAGCCTCAATAATTGGATATGTAGTTTTTTATACCGTATGTTTTAACAAGCTTCTCAAATACTAAGAACAGTTAAGCTGGCAAGAGCCAACAAAGGCTTGTTCAGTGATGGCTCCATGAGTAAGAACCTTTCAGAGTCAAATGGTTCTTGTATTTAGTTCTCTTATGTAGCATGGATAACGGAGACTCATAGTATTTGCTTGGTTATCAGCCTTACAGGAAGTATTGAGAACTACCAAACTTGTGACTTAACTGTCTTTTAATTTAGTATTTCTATGAATTCTATCTTTCAGTAATTAATTCAAAACTCTAACTTCCTAGATGTTTAGTGACATGAGAAGAATTTTAGCAAAGATGAGGTATTGCACTGCTATAGCTTTCCTCTTCCAGTAAATCTTATCAGGTTACACATCAAAGAAGAAAATGAAATTTTTGAACCGTAGAATAACATAGATTGCAAGAGACCTCCAGAAGTCATCTAATCCAGCCTCCAGTTCCAAAAGGATAAGGTTGCTCACAACAATTTCCAGTTAAGTTTTGCATATCCCTAAGGATGGAGATTCTATAGCCTTTTAGAACCCTTGTTTGACTATTCTCATATTAGAATACTTTTTCCTTATGGCTTTTTTTTCCCGTGTTCCTGTGTTGTATCTTAAATTCATTAGTTTGTGTCCTAGTACCTCTTGACAAATAATCATCGATTTTGTACTGATGTAATACCTTCAAGGTCCTTACAGAAAATTGTTTAATAATTTGGTTTTGTATCTTTCTGAGGACTAAATTTATGAAATTAATTTTTTATTATGCGAAATGAGTTCTGCATAATTTTTATTACAGAGAAGAACTTCTGGTCCATGTATTTCTATTATTGGCTAAGTTTTGAAATAAACTCACTATTAAAATTGCACCTCTACCATAATTTTTACATCAGTTGCATGAACTTTCAACACATTACTCTGTGTCATTAAAAGCTGTGTCATTAAAGTGTTTGATAATTTCATTGACCAATAGGTTTCACCAAAGTAAAAAGAAAAATTTGTATGTTCAGCTAAAAGCCTTTCCTAGAGTTATTTAGATCTATTTACTTTTTTGTCAGGGTTTTGTAATCAGTGTTATTTTATAGCTTTTCAGAAACACCGCAGGAAGTTTCTTCAGAATTTGAAGTTTTTATCCCTAAGATTATTTTTTCTTATGAAAAATCTGAAGCAGTGACAATTTTTTGAGTATGCTATCACTGAAGAAACCTGTCTTTTAGAATTAGGCTGGTGTTTTATGAGGATGAGCAAAATATTTGAGGCAAGGGTCATGTCCTGGGCCCTCTGTGAAGAGAACCTACTGAACACGAATGTTGATTCTCCAGCAGCCTGTCTGATGCTGAGTGGGAAGAGAGGAAGAGGTGCTGGGAATGGAGCTGCTCCAGACTGCATGGCTCTGTAGTTGTTAGCGTAGAAACACGTAACCACGGATGGGTTGCATGCAAGGTGCTTTATTAAGGCGCTGGGGGAGAGGGGTACAAACCCAAATCAATCCCCGACATGGATTTCAGGTGCTCACATTATATACCCCTTTCGTTGTATAATCGTACATTAATCATTTACCCAAGCATAAATCTCAAAACCCCCCAAACGATCATCTATTATGTGTTTTCACTCAAGCATAATTTTCAGCCCCGCTTTCCCAGGTGCAGCTACACAATTAACTCACCTATCTTAGTTTCTTACCCCCTAAGTGAATACTCAAGTTCAGGCTTGCCTCCTACCATCCAGGCAAGTACACAAGTTCAGGCTGGCCTGACCAGAATGTCTGTCTTGCTCTTGAGGCCCACTTTGGTTACTACAGTTTAGAAACATTTTAACCCTATGCTATCATAGTCATCTCCTGTCTGGAGCAAATAGGCCTGTTCATTAGGCCAGACGATGTTTCTCAAGTAGTACTTTGCACAACTTAGAATAAGATTTTCATCATGTGTTTCTCTTGTTCTGTTTTGCTTCAACTGTCTTCCTGAAGTACATCAAAAATACCGGGGGGGCACCCTTGAAAAAGTGCACCATACATGTCAACAGACTACGGGCAGAGGATTCTACACTCACATTTTATATTCAACATGGGAAAATCCAAGTCTGTGACATTAATAGTCAGGGACCAAGAAGGCAAGGGTTTTTTAGCCCAGGTTGCTCTCACTTGTATTTTAAAGAGATCTCAAAAAACACAAGGATTAATTTTTCTGAAATACATGTTTTGTGACATAGCATATGCTCCCCAAGGGACCCATATTAGCCAGCCCTCTATCAGCACTACTCTGGGCCTCTGTTACAACACTGTCTGGCTTTTCCATGCAACAGCACGCAGGCAGACATCTGGGCCAATACGGAAAAATCTAGCTGAAGACAATTTACTCACTGATTTGGAAGTTAATTATAATACAGATTAGTTTAAAGTATATGTTCTATAGAATCATAGAATCATGAAAGTTGGAAAAGACATCTAAGATCACTGAGTCCAACCATTAACACAGCACTGCCATGCTCACCACTCTACCACACGTGCCATACCCACACATCTTTTGAACACTTCTGGGGGTGTGATATCACCACTTACCGGGGCAGCCTATTCAGTTAATGCCTGACCACCTGAAGTGAAGAATTCTTTCCTAATATCCAATCTAAGCCTCCCCTGGCAAAATTTAAAGTCATTTCCTCTGGTCCAGTTACTTGTTACCTGAGAGAAGAGACAAACAAATTGCTACAACCTCCTTTCAGGGAGTTGGATAGTTATAAGCTCCCCCCTTTAAAACTATAGTGTACTTAAAATACAATTTCAGTAATCTAAAATCATGACAAAACCAGGAAAAATGTATTGATCAGATAGAATTAGAAATTGTTTCACCTGAATTAGCTTGTTGTATTGTCTTCAATAATATAAGTATTGAAATATATGCTCGCTTTCAGAGATTCTGAGGGAATTTAAGCTATATTTGGTCTACCTTATACAGCCACTGGATGTAACCATTACTCTTCCAAAGCCAAGCTTCCAGTGTATATTTTCTGGCAATATATCAGCTGGCTGTGAGAAAACAAGTGTACGCATTTGAGTCATTTCTAGTAATTTTCAGTTGTTTTTATATTTCATATGGCATGTTATCAGTACCTCCAATGGTAATAGGTACCCACTTTTACATATGCCTGCTGCTTCTGTTTGTGTTATGCTTGCTTACTTCAACAGCTTCTATCTCCATGCATCTTGCTTTGCTTTTTCCAGGAAAATGCCTGACTTTAGGAGTTGCTAAGAACTTACTGCGACCTAGTGCTCTCAAAGTTATCAAATATCTGTTCTACTCTGTATGTATCCCAAATGTAAAATTTATAGCAGAAGAGACGTAAATTGCCTATAACATATTGTCATGATAATTATTTGTTAGCTTCATTCATATTGTATCAATTCTCACATAATTTTGTCAAATATTTTAAATTTTTAATTTTTGTGCTTCTATAAGCGAAGAAGGTCAGCCACATAAATACATCAGTGTGAGAGAAGTTTAGGTAAGAATCCCAGAAGTATGTTTTATATATTTTGTATTTGCCACCCCTTCATTGTTGAAAGGTACTTGTTTCCTAAAAATATATGGCTTAATACTGTAAGGAGAAGATGCCACTTCTAGTTCATACTTCTGCTTGTTTAAATATCCTTTGATATAAGTTATCTGACTGTACACTAATTGTGAGGTAATATATGGCTTTCAACTGATTCTTTTTGTTGAAGGTTCTGGCATGTTTTGGCTTGGTCTAAAATTTCTTCTTGTCTTCTTGGTTTAGACATTACTGATAAATCCTTATATTTTTTGGAAGCAGATATCAACAACAAAAATTTCTGGACTGATAAGTTAACTCACACAATTTTGATACTAACTATTGGCCTGTTTGAGCAGAATTTAATCCATTAAATTTAAGTGATTGACTAGTATAATCTCTTCAATGTGATGAGATAAAAAACCTCTACAACTCCAAAACCAACAAATAAAGTTTATTTGCCTTCAGAATAATATTTTATTCTGTGTCCACAAGTCCACTGCATCTGTACTGTCTTTAAAAAATAAGGAAGTGTTAAACAGTATATACATGCTGTCTGAAATCTTATAGAAGTTTGCATTTCAGGAAGTTTAAAGTTTGTAGCATGATACCTGGTTGTGCAAAGGAATTAAATTACAGCAGCCTGGAGAAATGTGTTTTCCATGTGACAAGATAATGCAAACAAAGTATACAAGGAATTTTTTATTTCTCGTTTTCTCTCTGTATTTGAGTGCACCTAGCAATCCTTATCCTTTTTATCCTGTTTCAATAAATTCTCCATCCATGTATTCTGCAGTTTTCTTATGATAAATATTCATATAATTTATATTTAAGCCTTATGAGAAATAGATTTTAAATGAAATAGATAATTCATACTGACTTCCTACTGATTGCTTTCCTCAATCCTTCCTTCCTGTTAGAGAAAAGTTGCAAGAAATATTCTTCAAATAATTACAGAATAAAACCAGGTCGGTCTAGGTGAAAGAAGAATATATAATAAATCTTATGCTGCAAAGGAAAATCCTCAGGGATTCAAGTTTTTGACCACCGCATAATTGCAAAAAGATCAGGGTCTTCACATGTCACTACCAGAAAACTGATAATGCCCTCGGAAAAAATGTGCAACCTCTCAAAGGTTACTTCTAGGCAAAAAGTCCTAAATTTCAAATTATGCTATACAGTCTTTTGGCAATTAACTTTGCTGCTTTGTTAGTAGTTCACGTACTATTCTTCCACACAAGTTATTGCATTTTAGAATATACTGAGTTGGAAGGGACCAACAATGTTCACGTTGAATGACTACCAACAGTACATGCAACCTGGGATGGATGGTTAGTAATCCAGGATCTCTCTTAGTGATTGTGCTTCCTAAGAGAAGATTAACAAATTCAATAAACAGAGTAGTAAATGTGTGAGTAGCAGCATTATGTTTGCGGGACATTCTTATTAGGTGATTTCCATTATCACATACATCACTTTTCATATTTCTTTGAATATGCCTTGCCAGCTCACGTTCCTATTCTAAATGTCCTCCTCTGATTGCTAAATGGAGAGCTATTAAACCAATAATTTTGAATCTGAAGCATTAAAAGAAAAGTACCTCGATATGCAGTTATTAATGAATGCGTTCACATGATTAAACCTATAATTGTAAGTTGTCTTGTGGCTGAACCTGTATTATTTTCTGCAATTGCATTACACCAAAATAACAGGGACCAGCCCCTGACTTTAATACCTAGTTTTAGTGCGTAATAATAGATGAACAGTTCTATAATGTTTTTGCTAAACTGCCATCACTCAATCATTTTTCAGGGTATGAGTCCATTGGTTATTTGATTTAGAAAATGTCTGTGTCTGCTCTTTAATCTACCATTTGCTGGTGTATTATCATTAAAACTATGGGAATGACACTATGGCTCTTCGAGGAATGGCCTGTAACCTTCTGTTATATAACCTGGAATCACATTCACTTTTTCATGCTTGCATGGCATTGGTGGCTCATAGATATTCTGTGACTGATTAATAGATCCAGCTGCTTTCCTTCTTTATCGTTTCCAACTGAGAAGCTCCTGGATTATAGAAGAAATTCTCATTATTGGTCCCTGCATGAATGACCTTTACTTTCCGCAGTTGAATTTCATCCATATATGTATTCCATTCTTTAATGTCACGGAGTCCTTCCATTACAAGGGTCTGATCTTTCCCATGCTCACAGGGTTGCCAATTTTGTGTTAGCAAGTGAAATACCTTTGCATTTTTCTTTCCAAGGGTAATAATGAAGATATTAAATGGATGTTGATTAGTGCTTCGTTGTCTACTTGGAGCTCGATATTCTCTAACAGATTTTTGAAATTTCGTTTTGAGACTGTCTTTACATGTTTTGCTGTTCACATTCAAGTTCTCTTCTTTCCCATTACCATTAATAATGTCCAATATAATACTGAGTGGCACCAGTATCTTATCTTACCAAAGTACACGTTTATATTGTATATCTTACACTATAGTGTATATTTTTATACAACAAAATACACGTCTTGCACTTAGTGCAAGAAATTATTTTAAATATCTGATGAGTTTTTTGTAATCTACCTCTGAGAAGCAGGCCTAGAGGAGAATAAGCATGTCTAGATTCCTTCCGCAGTAGTTGGAACAATTCTGCTGGATATCACCTGAGGCAGTTGTGCCCCTCAGTAGCTACCCTAGTTTGGAGTAATTCCCTTGGTCTGTTCCACTTGAAATCTGGGGTGTATCCCTGTGGACACTGAAAAGCTTCAGCAGAGAAATTTTCCAGTTTTCTGCAGCATTCTGTGAGAGCTCTGTGTTTCTCAAGAAAGCTATGAAAACACTGCTACGAGTTTTTGTAAATAATTCCTTTATCTTGCAGCTGTACAATGTTTTGCAATATTGTTATGTCTAGTTGCATAATTGTTTTGAAATGGGTGTTGTACAATTTAGCCAATCATCCTGAGAGGTGGATGGTCAAGGGACCAATCAATTGATGCCACTCAAGCGACCTAGAGAATATAAACCAGTCTGTAAATAAATAATTAATCCTGCTTTCCCTGGATCCTGCCTGCCTCGTTTCTCTCCGACCCTGGTACAACAACGACATGTCCCAGCATGGAAAGTGATCAATGCCTGTATATTTCCCCCTCTTTCTTTGAAAATTCCTTTCATCCCTGACTTCACAGTGTGCATGCTTATTCCTGGCAGACTTTATACTGACTTTCTTCTGGATGTCTTGTAGTGACAGGTTTGTTAGTCCTCACCAAGGGCTCTACAGTCACAAAAAAACTTCCTCTCATCTTAAAGCTCTATTCTGAGTTATTTAACCTGTCTGTTGACTATCCTGCCTTCTCTTCTGTATAATATCTTTGTTTATACTTGGGCAATTTCTCAAAGCTATCTCCATTACCTCTTCTCTTATGGGACTAGCAGCTTCTCTCTTCTGTCATCCTATCTTCTCTTTCAGCATGTTTCTCCTCATTGCTGCCCAGTGCAGCATAGCTGTTCCTAAACTGGTGCTTAATCCTCCTGCCATGTTCTTACAGTCGTTCTTTTTTTGGTTTATTGATCTGCCATTCGGCTTCTGTTGTTCAGTAAATGCAGGTCGTCAGTTTTTTATGCTCCCTTCTCTCTTCCATTTATCTTGACATTCCTGTCCGGACTTACTTCTGATTTCCAAGTCCATGTCCAGTCTTCATTTCTTCTTCTCCAAGAGTCCCATGGGGAAAACTTTGCACAAACTCAGGTTCTATCTATTCACTTGCTCAGGGAGAATACACTTCTCACAAGTTTGTTGGTTTTTAGGGTTTTTTGGTTGTTGTTTTTTTTTTCATCTTTATCTTCCCTTTCTGGTGAGTGGTTCACTGTTACTTGTTGCCTGAGTAACTGCTTGCACTCCTTACCTTGCCTTTAAAGATAATCATAGGTGGGTTAAAGTTGCTTTACACAAACTCAGTGTTTTCTGTCATATGTTGGGCTCATTAGTCAGCGATCTCCACGTTACAGTCAGACTTTTATCTCTGGGAGTTTACAATTTATATGACACCTCAAAATATAGGAACAAAATTTGAATTAAACAGGACTTTTTTTTCAAATAATTCCACTGCTTTTTAGCTGAAGACCATGATAACATAAGGGTAGCCAATGAAGCATTTTTTTAGAAAATATTTGTTGTTCCTCTTCTGCTCTGAATCAAAAACATCCATATATATGCATGTTTGTCTCCTATTTATCAGCAGAGGTGTCCTAGCAAATGCTTGCTGTTCAGTGTTTCTCCATATCTGTCAGATGCTATTCTCTAAAGAACACCTGGAGAAGAACGTTGTAAAAGTAAATCACTGGAGACAAGGTGAAGTGTGCACTCTGTTTTTATAATGCATTTCACTGCCCTGTTCTTTCTCAAAGCATGAAGCTGTAATCGAACAGATCTAACTGATAAAAAGGCAAAATACTCTGCTCCTTTTAACACAATTTCTATTCCTTTTTCTATGAAAACTTCTCTTGGAGACTGAATCTGACAACTATATTTCTTTAGTAAAGAATTTAAAAGCAAAAGTCAGAGGTTGAAGAATGTGGTTTCTCCTTTTTGGGGCTCACAATGAATTATTTAATAAAAAAGGTTTTAAATCTATTGCACTCTTCAAAAGTACATGCGTATTTATAACAATTTGATGCAAAGTTACTGAAACGAGAATTGTACCGAAATCTAAGCAGTTTAGAATTCTGAAGAAACCTCAGTCTTCAAGATCATATGAACTTTAACCTTCCTTTACAGCTGGCTGAGAAGAATCCTGTTCCCTGAAAATTTCTTCCAACTCTGCCAGCTGGTGAAAGAAGAGATCTTTTTTCTTAGCATGAAAAAGAAAATTTACCACTGTTTCACCTAAGGTCTGTTGACATCTATGTTTTCTATCAAAATGAATATAGGAGATAAACCATAGAGAGATAAACCAAAATGACTTTCACAAGCACTAATTGCAGTCTATAAAATTACTGTAGTTTTTGATCCTGTAGTTTAAACTGGTACAGCTTTTAACACTCCTGAAATATTTCTGTTCTGATGAGAAAATGGATGACATACAGGACCTGATCTTTACAGTTATTCAAATAAAGTAAAATCTGAAAAGAAAGTGTATTTAAAAGTACACACTACGCATATTATTCACATTGAAGACCTGGTTTTCACATACAATTGGAAGGACGGTAATTAGACAAACTAGACTACAATTCTTTGCTATCATACCCTGAAAAGTACAAGGCTTTTCTTTCTTATTTTGTCACTAGGAATCTGTTTCAAATGGATTAGTGACTTTTTTTTCTACTAAATGCCTTAAATTCTTCAGAAGCTCTTTTGTCTAGTAGCCGAATAATGCTTTCTGGAAAAATTTGAGTGCAACTGCATTGTTGGATGAAGATTATGAAGATAAGTTGCAAACTCTTTGATCATTTCCTGTTTTCTGCTATATAATATGTAACCCAGGAGGGGTTTTTACATTTTTATTACAAAAGCCTAAGTTTCAAATAGCTTTGTAAGTTCAATTCTGTTTCTGTGCATTTTGAAGATACAATACAATCAAGACACTTCGGGATGAATTTTAAGAGTTATGCATGAAAAATAATCACATGCAGTTTGATCTTAAATAAAGAGGGGTTTGTGTGTATTTCCTACGGATTGCTTTGAAAGTTTACCCTTTTAGAAGTTCATAAGCTGCAGCAAATAAAGGCCTTAAGGGTCAGACAGGAGTTCTAAAATTTTTAAAATGGTTTCTATAACACACTCATTTTAAATTTCTGTAGGTGTGACCCAAAGTCTGTCAACGTAAATGCAGTTATTTTGCTTCTTTACAGTAAATTTTAGATCGAAATGATCCTTTAATTTTCTAAGAGAAAGAAAGCATATGTTTGTAAGATTTGGACTCTGCTTCTGAGAAATAATTAAGATAATTGTAATGAAATGTCTTATCATCACATGAGTTGGACATTTAAATAATTTATTAGTAGAAAGACTGTAGTTGGAATATCAAGTGAGCCTGTTACGTATCAAGACTTCCTTTAAATGTCCCTATGATGTAAACATAAAATTTTGCATCCTACTGCTTGATATTGACATTTATGAAAATTAAAAAAACCAAATAAAAACCCCAAAATGAAACAAAAAATCAGGAGCTGTTGAGGCCAGTCCTGACATTGCTGTATTATAAGATGCAAATTGTAGGAAGTACTAGAAATAGTTACTTTCAAGGCTTGACTGACTCTGTATTTCTTAATGATTTTGCCATAGATGGCGTAAGCCAGAGAGCACTTCAGGTAACTGAACATCTACTAAAATTTTGCAAGACTGCACAATATTTATGGTTTTTGCACCATATTGTATTAGGATTAATGATGGCTGCTTCAGGAACACTCCTAAGAGAAGAGAAACATAATGAAATGTAATGCCTCCTTGTTTTCTCCCAAGATATTCTGGTTCTATTCACTCTTATTTACGGTCCAGTATTTGTTTTGTTCTAAACCTGTAGATGATATTACATTTGGAGTGTTTAAATCACAATGGAGAACTTGAGCTAACATGCAATAATACGAAAATAGCAGCACTTTCACTTACTTTTGAAAAAAAACCCTGTTGCTAGAGATCATGCAACTGTTCAAATGATGAGGATTTAAGAGTTTAGCAGAAACTGTGGACTATTGTTCAGCTAACTAGAAGTATTGATGGCTGCAAATGACTTCAGAGCTTAAAGAAATTAAACTAGTTGAAAAGCAAGTAGAATAATTCATTGTGTAGAATTTATTCTACAAATTTAGTTAGAGCAGTCTGGATTACTGATTGCAGACACCTTCCCCTGAGAATTGATCTCTTCCTACTGTGAATTTCTCATGAGCTGCTTTTCAGTTGATTAATTATAAATGTTGTGGGAATGGGGAAAGAACAGCCTCCACATCACTTAAATTTAGGCAACTAACTTAAGTGCCTGAGACAGCAGGCTAATCTACTAGGCTTCTTATATACTCAGTGGAAAAAAGATAGACTCTTCCTCAGGGAGAATTTAAATAAAATTTTTAAGCTCCTGCTCTGACTTGCAGTACTTTCATTTTTCTTCACAAATTCTAAGAATATTCGCAGTTGTTTCTGTCACTTGAAATAGATAATTTCCCTTAGCACTCTGAATCTATAATTTGCTCTTAAAGAAATTAAAAACATACTAAAACATTTGGTTTAAACACATTAAGGCAAAAATTTTGCTTGAGCATAGCAAAAATAGTACACAGATATGTTCAACAAAACTGGCTCTCCCTTGGAAGGGTTTAAGTAGAAATGGTAGAAGGGTCCAGCTGGGGCAGAAGACATCCTCCCAAAGCCCTGCAATTAGTGTAGAATCATGGAATAGCTTGGGTTGAAAGGAACCTTGAAGATCAGCTAGTTCCAACCCCGTACCATGGGCAGGGACACCTTCCACTAGCTCAGGTTTTTCAGGACCCCATCCAGCCTGGCCTTGAACACTTCCAGGGATGGGATATCCATAACCTCTCTGGGCAACCCGTTCCAGCTTCTCACACTCTCATAGTAAAGATTTTCTTCCTAATGTCAAATCTAAACCTCTTCTCTGTCAGTTTAAAGTCGTTCTCCCTTGTCCTATACCAATAGGCCAAATAGTTTGGGTCCATCCTTTTTTTATAATCCCCCTTTAAGTACGGGAAGTACTGATGGAGAAATAAAACAGTACCTGTCCCAGTAAAAACCTCTAAGAGACACCACACACCACTCATCTCTCTCTGCATACCGAGCTGTTGACCACTACTCTCTGGATATGACCACGCGAATGATTCCACATCCACTGAATAGCCCATCCATAAAAATTCATAGCTCTATGATTTAGAGAGAAGGATGTAGTGGAGAATCATGTCAAAGGCCTTACAGAATTCCAGATAGATGACATTGAGAGCTCTTCCTTTGTCCACTGATGTAGTCACTCCATCATGGAAGGTGTCTGGGTTGCTCAGGCAGGACTTGCCTTTGGTGAAGCCATAGTGGCTGTCCCAAATCACCTCCCTGTCCTCCACGTGCCTTAGCACAGCTTCTAGGTGAATCTGTTCCATGATCTTCCCAGGCACAGAGATGAGGCTCACAGGTCAGTAGTTCTCAGGGTCCTTCTTACTATCCTTTTAAAAAATGGGTACAATATTTAACTTTTTTCAGTCAGCTGGGACTTCACTTCATGTGATGAGCTTTCAAATATCATGGAGAGTGGCTTGGCAACTACATCAACCAATTCCCTCAGGACTCTGGGATGTATCTCATCAGGTTCCATGGGCTTATTATGTTCAGGTTCCTCAGATGGTCATGAACTTGATTGTCACTTAGAGTGGGAGGCTTGGCTCTCCCATTCCCTGTTTTACAGTCCATCTACTCAAGAGGTATGGGAAGAGAGGTTACCAGGGAAGACTGGGGCGAAAAAATGGTGGAATATCTCAGCCTTCTCCTCATTTATTGTTACTGGTTAGTATATCTTTCTCATCAGGTGGGGTATGCTTTTTTTGGCTTTCGTATTCTGGCTAACATGCCTGTAGAAGCCCTTACTATTCTTTGCAGCCCTTGCCAAGTTGTGCTCCAGCCTCACCATGGTCTTTTTAACCCCAACCCTACGCAACTGAAGAGTGTCCATAAACTCTTCTCAGGATACCTGTCCCTGCTTCCATTGCCTGTATAGTTGCCATACTTTAGATTAACCATAATGGAATTTCAAACAAAGCTAATGGTATGGATAATTAATCAGCTTTTATAACAACATTTCGTAAGATATGCCGTGACCAAAAAAAAATCTACTAGGTTGCTGGACACATCAGGTGTAAATGTGTTATTTCCACAGAAACCACCTGCTAAAATGGCCTAGCTATACAGGCAGTGGTCTAGATATGAGTAGTTGTGCTGCAATTACTCTTTATTTGGCTGCACACAACCTGGACTTTGGGCAGATTTCCTGTCTTAGTCTGAAGAACTGAAAAACTGGGTTAAAAAACAGGGCAATTTGGAGCTGCTTCTTGCTTGGTCTGATGCTGTCCCAGGAGGAGTTTACCAAAGATATGGTTTACTGTTTTTGCTCTCTATCCAGGTCAAATGATCTCTTAGACTTAATGTTTGCAGTATCAGTGCTTGCAGTTGTGATTTCAAAATTGGTTTTAATTAAAAGCTACCAGCATTGACTTACTAACTAGACAGGTAAAACACATTCACATAAATCTTCTTTATTTAAGCAAAATCTTACAAATCCCTGTTTCAGATTTTTGTTCAGATCTATAAAGGGTTGTAAAATGTATTTTCTAAAAGAGTTTGTAACCATTGCAGGAATCCAACTAGTAGAGTGAGTTTAAGGGCTAAGGATTTCATTAGATCCTCTCAGATCTGCAGGATACAAAGAATCTCAGTGGACAATAATTAAATAATTATTTGAGGTAATCCTGGGCACACTGGTTGATGTATTGGAAAACCTGTGCAGAGGATTATATGCAGGAAAAACAGAAACAACAAAAGCATGAGATGGCACAAAAAGAATAAAGGAACTATGGATCACTAAGAGTAATGGAAGTATATGAGAGGCTTTGAACTACAATTCAAAACAATCTTGAAAAAAATGAAGCCACAGTCAGAAAAGAATGAGATTTATCAGGGAAAAGAGAGCTTTCAAACAGGAATAATCTGCTGCATAATTAAAGAAACAGGAACCAATTCTTCAGAGGCAGATTTTGAGTTATAGCTGTTAGAAAACTGAATATCTGTCAGCAATACCACGCTGTGTGAAAGAAAACAAATTTGTAGAATGTGCCAGCGCTTGTACAGCCTGTAAGACACATGCATATCCTGAAGATAAGAATGGTTTTCATTTCTATCCAGTTATGATAGAAATAGTCATGGCAGTTTGTGTCAGCTTCTTTCTGTCTTCTCTTAGGCTCTAAAGGAAGTCCAGGTAAAGACCAATTAACTTCATTGTCCTCCTTCCCTCCATTTCTGTTTTTCTGTCTTCTCTTCCTCTCTTCCATTTACCAGTTCCTTTATTATTTAGATGGGTTTCCATGCTTCCAGGCAATGAAAAGCTCCTGAAATTTTGACTAGTAGTCCTGGAAACCTGTTATCTTTCTCACTCATGAACTTCCAGCCTCTTGAATTGAAGACGCAAAGTCTTAAAAGGACAGATTTTTGAATCTCAAACAAATTATTCTAGATTCCTTTCAAGAAAATGAGCCTCTAGCTTTTGATTAGTAGATCTATGAGTTCTCAGGAGACATGGGTTTTTATCTTGCCACAGTTTGCCTTTATTAGGAATTTGGAGAAAAACACCTTTATGTTTTTAGAGATGAGTCTCTTAAGCCTAAGTACCATGTTCCATTTGGGATCTGGATTTAGTTCTGAACAACTCATCTGAAACAGATATTTCCGTCTGCTCCCTGAGGGATTTATTGGCAAAACTAGCCATCTATTAACATTATCTTGAGACTCCACACAGTGAGAATAGATACTATAAATCTTAGTTGTATAAAAGCCCAGAAGCTATAAGGTTTTACTGGGCAGCAGATAGAAAATTCAGAAAGCTTCAAACCTGTTTATTTTACTTAGAGTGAAACAACATTTTGAGTGAAGCTTGGCTGGAAATATCTTCGGAGACAGCCATTTTGCCCACCTCACACTAATCAATTACACATCACACTTTGCCCTTGCACACTTTTCTTAAAGTCATAAAATTATTTTTCATAGGCCATGCAAAATAACAGGAACTTTTATTACTAATTACTGTGTCAGTGGCCTTGGACTTGGATGAGATTAGAACTAACAATAAAAGAAATTAACAAATGTATCTATAATATTACACTGCATTAGTGGCAATAGTCTGCAATTTAAATTTATATTACTCATCAGGATTCATGTTTCTCAACTGTCAGATGAAATACAAAGCCCAATTAGTTCTGATTACTTCTGTTAGTTTTTCCTGACCGGTCTCACAACAATTATTGCAGAACATCTTAGATTTACTTAAGTAGAGTTAAAAATTTTCTTGTTAAGATTAGAAGATGGCTACCTACTCAGAGCTTGTAAGTAAAAGGGTACATGGTATTCACACTTGGAGGATTTGAGGTCCCAAAAATACTCTTTTATTTGTGTTTCTTAAATTTTGTTTTTGCTGTACATACTATTTTCCTTCCACTTTCATCAAGCATACTTCATTCTGGCTAACCTCATTTGCAAGAGGTATTTTTTCAGCAGCTGCTGTCATATCACCACAGTTATTCTGTTATTATAGTTTATTGCACTGCATTTCCAACCAAATCATGCTCTAGCAAAGAAATAAAACATTACCACTTATCACAACTACTGGCTTTATGTTAACTTTTAACCAATAAAGATCTGATTAAAATTCTTCTGGATATAAGGCTGGCTTTTATACAGTATTATACCTCTAGTACAGTTTACTTATCCAATAAGATTTTTTAATCTGTATTGCCAGTTTGCATTTCTGCAGTATCATAAAAGGGCTAAAAAGCCACCATTGCACTAAGGGAAAGAAGAAGTTTTATTACATTATGTCTTAAAAAAAACTTACACATTTGTGAAGTTTAAAAATTTAATTATTAAATATAAACCTGGAAGATGACAAAACTGTTCTGTACCTACTCTTACAGGTGTGATAATAGGTACAGAGTTCATACCTTTTTTTAGAGGTGTATTACCCTCTAAGTTATTTGTAATTTATGCAAATCAGAAAACACCCAGAGGAAAAATGTTGTGATTGGACAATAACGATAAATCTTAAAATCTTTACAGGATTGAAATTTCCCATCTCCTTTAAAATACTTACAATGAAATTACTGGAACACACAAATATTTGTATTCACTTACAAAAAAACCCAAACAACTTGTTGCTCATGGAAGACATGTTCCTGGCATGCAGCTGTGCTGCTCCACATTAACCTTTCATCTTCCTTGACCCTTATTCAGAGGCAAGGAAGGCAACTAGAAGTGCCTAAGATAACTCGCAACCATTGTTCAAGGCAAAAAAATTACGGAATCTAATCCTGAAAGTCTATAGGGGCAATACCTCTTATTTGAGTCCCATAAAAACTTAATGTAATCTATAGGTCATCAAGTTAATATTTGTAATCCTGAAGGTACATAAAACAAGTAAGTTCTCACATCTTGGGCCACTTTTAATTTGGGAAATGCTATTTTTTTCTAAATAAAATTAAGGCATCAGAATTCTGCAGTAATTAACTGCTCTAAAACAAAAACATTTTTCTTTCAAAGGCTTTATTTATATTAGAATTATAGAATCATAGAACAGCTCAGGGAAGGGACCACAAAAGATCGCTTGGTCCAACCTTTGATGGGAAACAGAAGCTAGAGGAGATTATCTAGCACCCTATCCAATCACATCTTGAAAGCCTTCAGTAATGTCCCTGGGAAGGGCATTCCAGTGAATGACCATCCTTGCTGTAAAAAATATCTTTCTTATATCAAGTGGGAAGTTCTTGATACTTCAAACAGCACCTTGAAATGGGAAGAAACAGTTAAACATTTTCACTTTATGAAAGTCTCTAATCATTTATATAGAGAGTTACAGAACCTGAGTCCTTTGAAAACTCTGCAAGCCTTTTCAAGGAAGAAATTAGGGTAATACTTCTGCAAGGCAGCGTGCTGCTTTTGGTCTCAGCTCCACATTATTTTCCCTTGCTAACAAAGGGACTGGTACCACTGGATGAAAAATAGTAGTCTGAAGACTTGATTCTTAGGCAGTCATCTATTTATGACAATGGGCTTTATTGTGACTACTCTTGAAGAGTAAGAGAGAACCAGGATAAACTACTCATTAGCATGTCATGAAAAGCCCATGGACAAGGCCCTGACCAAGATGAGATTGCCAAGCATGTCACTGGAGAAAAATCAATGTATTAAATTCTACCAAAATATTAAGCACTCATTCAAGGAAATTGAATATGAACAAATTATTCAGTGTGATAAATTTAGCAGCAGTAAGATGGCTGGTTCAGAAACCTGTTGGAAAAAGAACCACAAGAAAGCTGCTCAGGATAGAGACCAGTACCAATCATACAAAAGTTAAAATCATACAGATACGCAAACAACAGGATATAGAAAGGAGGAAGAGAAAACTTTTGCCATCAACTTTACAATGAGGAAGTGTATTTATATTTTATGACAAAAATGTATCCCTTCCAAAAAGGAAGCCGAAAAAATTTTAGACAGGCTGTGGGACTGGTGCAAGGGTTTGTGTAACTATGAAGTAAATGTTGACTTAACTTCAATACCAACTGAACAAGACTGAGAGAGGATTTGTTCCTCCTTAACGTTATCAAATGAGGGCCAGGAAATTACAGCTTTTCCCTGCCAGGAAAAGCTAAGCTTTTACCAAAAAACAAGGGAGATACTGCCATTATTGTAATTCACAAGCTTCACACACACCTTAATGCTGTCAGGGCGTTACTTGCCGAAAAGGGGCCTTGACAATATATTCCTATGTCTATCTGATCTGCCAAAGACATTACCTGAGGAGGAAGAAGAAGGTTTTAGAATGACACCAAGTACAATAGATCAGACATTCAACTTAAGAAATTGAACAGAAAACACTGAGAATATGAAATGGAATTACACTGTGACATCACAGGCTTCAATAGAGTATTTGATCATTCATGGCAATGAATACCATAGACTGTGACGAAGACACTCAACATTAGCAAAAGAACAGGGACAACTACTGGAATTCTTTATTATAGTGAGGGAATAAAGTCCCTGAAGGCAACACACTGAGTAAGTAGTTCCATATAACAGCTGGTATAAGAAAGTGCTGTCTCCTATTGCCATATCTCTTCGATAGTTTCTTTGTCAAAGGACTCTGAAAACTTTGAAGGAGTGCTATGAGTTAGAAGTAGTAATATAGATAATCTATTCTTTGAAGATGATGTAGATTCGATAGGAGGAATGGGACCAGTACGTGGAAAAGCAATGACAAAGCTGGGCAGCACTGCAATGATGTATGGTATGGAGATCAGGACAAAAAAATAGCAGTGTAATGACAATGAAGATTACTGACTCTGAAAAAGAAATAGATATCAAAAGCAAAAAAGTTGAATGGGGGGACTTATTCAGTACTACTACCATGAAAGACAGGAAACTTGAAACAGAAATCCAAAGAATTGCCCTCATGCTAGCAGTGCTCACAGTCCAAAATACAACCTGGAAAGACAAGAACAACTTTAGTAGATCCAAGAGAAAAAAAAAAAAGAAATTTTTTAGAAATATTGTGTTCTCAAGAGCATGAACAGTGTGAAACAGGTGAAACTCAAACAGCAGCAACAGAATGAAGAATTCAAGCCTTTGAATTCAGATGTCTCTGCAGAATTCAATAGATACCATGTACAGTGCACAGAACTAACAGCTCTATTACAGTGAAGCAGGATCTGCAGTAATTGGATCCCATGAGCCTCTGCTAGCAGCAGTGTAAAGAGAGAAGCTGAGAGGTTTGGCAATGTGACTAAAGCAAAAGCCCTAGCAAACATAAATTTGCAGAGAAAAAAAATGAAAAGAGGAGGAGCTGTTTGTGCACAGCCTTGTAAAAAACATCACCAGAGGCTGGACAGGCAAATCTCTAGCAGAACTTCTTTGAGCAGTTAAAACTACCGGAAATGTAAGACTATGGTTATCACCTTACTATGACCAAGCCAGCCAGAAGAGAGGAAAGGGATTATTGTAGTACAAAAATCTGTTATGAACCCCATCAATACAGAATTTCTAGGAAGCCACATCACTGTCACTATATTTTATAAATAGATAAGATGTACTTTTTGTTCTTTACTGACTTTTTTTTCCTTGTATTTGTTCAAGTGATATTTAATCATTTCCAGACCTGCAGTTCCTACCCTAGGTAAAAGGGAAAAGAATATTTGCTCAATACATTGCTGTTAGTGGATTAGGGAAAAATCTGGCAGCTTGAGAGAGATGAAACTGTCACAACTTCATGTTCCCAGGTTCATCAGTAGTCAGACTGAACATATATTCCCTACGCATACCAGGCACATGCACAAACATGTCTACACTACGTTTAAATATACAGTGGTCTGCACAGATCAATACAGAGAGACACAGAGCACTTACACACAGCACAGAAAGCAATGGCCTCATCCTGCTTCCCTCTCTGCTGAGCAGGATAGAGATCTGATACTGGGAGTATGTTTGTGTGCATACATACAATATGGTTCCCCCCACAGATGGGCTTACGCTCCCAGTCTGCCCAGTAGCTGGCACCTGGACACACAAACCCCTGAGGCCACAGCCATGCTCTATCTGCTGGTACAAATGCCCTCACAGATGCACACATACACAAAGAACCATCCAAAACTCCCCTGATCCCCAGTAACCACCCCACAACCTACACCTATTGTCTTTCTCTTAGAGACATCCTGACTCCCAGATCACCACACTGACACAGCTGGTTCACCTGGTTTGACCTTTACTGGCACTTACACACTCAATTTACACAGTTGCTCCAGTGGTTGGCATCACGGACATCTGTGTCCCTGTGACCTGAGGTGTCACTCCAGTTTCCGGCATTGACATCCACCCACTGGGGTCTTGGCAGCTACTTCCAACTCCACCCTGTGGTCTGCCTGCAACCACAGTCCCAGATGCACAGAGGCACATGAGAGTTCCTCATCTGGAAAAGAGTAGAAAGGAATTTAGTAAGGACACAGGACAGTCTGTGCAGATCAGGTGCAGGGCATGGACAAACAAGTTTACCAACCAGCAAACTATTTACACACAACTACTCCTACTTCCCTCTTTATTTTCCCACTATTCTTCCTCCCTAAACCACCTTGATTCCTCTCTTTTTGCACCTTTAATTCCACCCTTAAATTTCTCATAATAAAACTTGCGCAATCCCCAAGTGTTCTTCCACTGCACCACAAAACATGTCCCATGCCTCTGGGCAACACCCCCTCAGTCCAAAAGTTGCTGTGATGTTTACCTATGGTGATGGGTTTCATATCCGGACAATGAGGCTGCAGCTGTCCTGTAACAGCCTTGGGAAGGGCCTTGACAGTGTGTTAACTTCCTCTGAGACCTCAATTTGTGTTCCCTCCTCTCCTTGTTCTGTTTGGGTCTGTGAGGATGGTCCCTTGATGGCTTGATGGCTTCTGTGATGCTTCTGGGAGAAGCCAGTCCAAGGCAGAATTTGGGCTCTCCCACTGGTCTCTGTGCTCCTTTTTGGGGGTATAGACAAGATTTATCACACAGTTATAATTGGCTACTCTCGTATGATGTTACCTTTTCTTCTGCTGAGCAAGGTAAAAGGTTGTACTTGTTACTCCTACCTTTTATTTCAGTTTAATTTTAACTTTTGCTGCACAAACATCTTCTGTGAAGGCATCCCAGAGCAGGTTGTTTCTCAACCTGTTGGAGACTGACGTGGATTCGGTCTGTGTTTTTTTCATGCTTTTTCTTCTGTAGTTGTACATCTAGCTGCAGTCTATCACTGCTGTATTCCATTGCTCTGCTCCTGTTGTATCAGGAGAGTCAGTATGAACATCTTTTGTCAGTGGAAAACTATAGATATTCATATTAAACTGGGTCCTGTAATAAACCAAACACACTTAAAAAAATGTTTAATTATCACACCAACACAAGGAATATATATTTGAAATTCATGCTGAATCTCTCTTCCTGTGGTGCTTCATTTGAAATTTGAATGCTTTCATCTTGCTACTATGCTACACCATCCACACAAAAGTCTTGGGGGAGTCCTCCCAAACCTCTTCTTAATTTACTTTAAATTCATTAGTCCCCTAAAAGACTATTTGACATGTGAACCACACAAAATATATTATGTCTTTTTTTTTCTTGATTCTTTGGTGAAGAACTACTGATTCCTAAGAAGCAAAGAAAAAGTGAAGGTTAACTAATTCTCAACCAAAGGTTATAGTGAGTAACCTAAATGTGGGATACTATTAAGTAGGAAAAAAGAAAAAAAAATAAAGAAATCTGAATAATTTATTTGATTTGGACTTTATTTCTAGCTTTGAATCTGCAAAAATAAAGTGAAAATAAGATATGGCATGGACATTCTGTTATTTATATGCAATAATAAAGAACAGATTTGCATTATTTTTCCCCACAAAAGTGGAGTATTTGATGCATGTGGCAGTCTTGTAAACACTGAAGATTTTCACCCAAGTCAGGTTCTGACCTTGCAATCTCCATGTATGCTAATGGTCCTTCAGCTTCAACAGAAAGTCAATGGGACTATTCTTATCAGTAAATATTATTGCCGCATATAAGTATGGTACATCTTGTGGTATTTCTGCTTGGGTTGGATGAAGAGATAAAATTCTAATTACTGAGAAATCCACCTGCTGGCTTTTTACTCTCTGGTTCAAAAAAAAAAGAAAAAAAAAGCAAAGTGGGTCAGAAGTCGAAAAGAGTTGTTTATTGTAAAGATAAAGTAAGAAATCAATGACAAGCTGTACTAGAGATGTAAGCCATAAAGGAAAGGTTGGGTGGAAGATGGGAGTCGGGCAGAGACGTGGGAGACAAGAGCAATAATAGCTGGCAGCAAAATGTGGAACTTGGTTTAGACATAAAGCACAACTGTTCAAAAACACAGCCAACATGTACAACTGAAAAAAAAAGTCTAGATACTTTTGGAAACATTTTAATTTTATGTATTCACCAACAGAAACCTCTCTAGTGGAACAAATAATTTCCAAAACAACAGAATGGGTGCACAATCAGCCAAGTGCATAATGAGTATTGCTATTTCCATGGCTTTGTTTTCATCTGCCCATTATGTGTGGTACTCTTGTAATAGTTTCTTGTTGTCTTTGTGTGACTTTCCTGAACTCTATAAAAAATTTCTATAGGCTTTACTCACATCCTCTTTATTTCACTTATTTTTATTTTCTCTAATGCAAATGCAGTAGCACCAAAAGGATCATTCATAAATAAAAGTTCTAAGAAAATTATGCAGGAATTGCATTAAAAAATTATCTTTTCAGATGTCCTGAACAAAGCATTCAGTATTCTGTTTTGCTTTGATGTGCTGTCAGTTGTTTATTAAACCACCACAATTAAGATAAATATTTTCAGTATCAACAAGCACTGGGAATTCTAGCTGTGGTTCAGTATGAAGGATTTTAGCACTTTGTGCTGAAAGGGCAATGGAAGAATTTGAAATGTTCAGTGACCTGCAAGCTCCAATTCTATTTGCATACTTTGCTGTTGTAGCATTATTTAGATAGTGTATGAAGTAAGGCATGTAAAAGTCTAGCTGTTTAACTGTCTATGCAAGCTTTTTATTTCCTCAGTGAAATTTCTTTTTCTTGCCCAAAGTTGCTATTTGGTCTTCTATTTAAATATGCTTCTATTTTAAGCAAATCTAAGGTTAGTAAGAATCAGTCATGACACGGACTAGCTGATAATTTGCAATTTCTAGAAGCCTAGGGTCCCTCAGCTTCCTCTAATTTTGAACTACTTTTACAAATAACATCCTTAAACTCCCTTCTTATAAACACCCCATTGATTTAATGGATTTCTGATGTCTGGCATCAGCTGAAGAGCTGACTAAGGTTTCTGACTGTGAATAAATTTTTTTGCTTTTTGAGTAGAGCAAATTCTGTATTCTCTTCCTAAAGTTTGACAGACAGGCAGACAGACACACAGAAGTGGTAGTTCTTAAAGCAAGATCGCATAATTTTAAGTGATGAAATTAGTGGGGATTAGTTGATTACTTATCTGAAATAAGATACTCACGTGAAGAAAGAGACCATTCAATCTTCTAACTGTCCACTTGGATTATAGAAGCAAAGATTAGCTCACCCTGTTGATTACACTACTATATTCTACCAGGCATTAGCAATGAAAACACTCGTAGTCAGTTCCTGGGAGTTGGACTGACTTACTACACTGCAAAATCATGGCAATTTGTAAATCTGTCGTATTCAAAGACAAGAGAAACAGGGTCTTTTCCATATTGATGATACATCCATGCTGAATGTAATATTGAAAGCCTAAACTTTATGCTCCTTTACTAATTTAAAAATTGTTGCTCTGGCAGGAACACAACAGGTAGTGTTTGCCCATTGTGAACATATAACCTGTAGTTGAAGCAGAAAAGGATCAATGTAGTTTGCAGAATACAATATGTGGGCTGTGAATTTCTTTCTTCTCTAATCAGTATTTCATAGATACTGAAAGCCTGCAGCATAAAAATTTTCCAAATTCTAAGTGAGATGCTTCTTTGTATGTGTTCAAAGAATCATTTGTAGAAAATTGACCGGAAGAATTTTAAAGCTGAAAAAAATATTTTTTAAGTAAAATCTGGGACAGAAAGAGAGAGAAAGCACTATCCATTTATATCTTTCATGGTATTCAAAGTTCCAGTGGTTCTCCCTGTGTTTGGGAAAATACACGTCAGAAAATTGTTCTGAAAGCAACTTCTCCTTCACTTCACAGAGAAGCCTTCACAGATCCAAAACTTCAGCCTGCTTGCTCCAGTGAAAGTGTTTTTGTTCACAACACTGCAATGACTTTGGTAAGTGTTAGAGGCAGGGAAGCTGCAAACTTGTGTTTTATATCACTTGCATTTGCTCACAGCAGATGGAATTGCACAGAAACTTTTACAAGTTCCTGAATATGTTGTCTCCCACTGGAGCGCAGCCTATGATATTCCATCCTCAGAGCTTAACTGCACCATATAGTCCCAATGGCACTCTGTAAGTGAAAATGCACTTTCAGAGTGTTTCAGTGACCTCGATTGCACTAGGCAGGTGGGCCCATTTCAGATGTGCCAAAACAGCAGATCTCTTAAAGAGCTGAGGTGCCCATTCCAAGTCCGTGGTTTAAGTAATTTTAATTAATCTCTACTCCGGAACACTGCTGCTAACTTCTCTGCCCTGCTAAAATATTTTTACCTGCAGTTGCCAACATTTTAACTCAGCAAAGGCTAGACATTGATAGCTAAACCCATAACCAACTAAAAATTATTTGCTGCATTTGATGTCAAAATAATCACTAATGTAAACATGATTTCTGTCCATCACCATCCCTCATAGACATACAGCACAACCCCCTGCCCCTCAGATATTTAACTAGTGAAACTGCTGGAGAAGATCTAAGTGATAGTCTGCTAGGCATTTTACTCCCAGACCATCACTGCATTTACTACATATAAACAATGCTCGTGTTGCTCATGCCTGTTCCATATTGCTTAAAACTGATCTCATAATTTCCTCATCTTTCTACTCCCTCCAGTGTGCCTGGAGTTCTGATTAGTAATTTACCACAGAGTTCTATAATAGTGAATACTCTACTGCTGCTGTTAATTAAATCTGTGTGGGTAACTATTCACTCACTAGAGACAATCACTGCAGCGAGATATTGTCAGGCCTGAGGCTTTGCTCTAATAGAATCTGTACATATCCCAGAGGTGATATGTTCTGTATCTGGAGAGGAAGCAGTGAGCCAGATCTTCTAACATATCTAGCCAGTGATTCAGTGAATGAATGCCAAGGGGACAAGCTTCAAAAGACAATGTTCCTAAGACTGAAAGATGGGCAGAATCAGAGCAAAACAGTATGGATATTTTATCATTCTTGATATAATGTAATCTCTAACCTGAGATTTAGTCCATGCTTCTTTTAACTTTAATTTGGGACACATGACTGACATGGAGTGCTTTAAGTTGTTAAAATTAATCATTTAAAGAGATGTCATACACTGTGAATGGTATTGTTATATTAGGAGCATAGATGAGTTGAGGACACACATGGAAAAGTGGTTTATAGCACAATACTGAAGAATTGCATAAAGGAGCTTTAAAGAAACTACTGACAATTTTCCATCAGTTAGTTTCAGTGGTGACCCATAAAACATTCCCCTGTCAGATAATGATAGCTTTTGCCATATTCAAGGTATTTTCAAACGTGTGTCAGGAGGTTATACACATCACAGAAAAACTGAAAAATTTTAAAGGTTACCATTGTCTTCATTAGCCCCATCACATTAACAAAGGGACAGTTGCTTCCAGCAGGCAATTGCAGCCTCACAAACTCTGCACATGAATTGCTGCAGCACAGGCATCTGCAACGAGATCCAGTCTATTGCTAGGAGGGAATGCCTTAACTGGGTTACACAAATTGTTTAAGAATTATACAAAACATAGTGTTCCTCCTTAATAAAAACTGTAAAAACTGTATATGATCTTCCAGTCTACAAAGTGAGCGATTAAAAATTATCTTTATTCATACAAATGTAATTATCTTTTTATATGCACATGGGGTTGTATAACAACTAACGAAACGAAAATTATTATAATAGGTGAAGAAAATACCTTCTTAGTAGGTAGTAGGTAGTGGTAGTACTTACTAGGTAGTGGAAACGCTTCTCTCAAATTTTGGAAGATGTTGTGAGGTTAAACTACGTTTTTGCATGTATACATAATGCTAGTACTTGCAATGCTTTATCTGTTCAGAGAAGCAGTTTCACAAACATCAATGTACTCATAGATAATAGTCTATTTTCCTTGTTTTATAGATAAAGGTGAACAGAATGAGAACTGATTTGTTACATATACATAAATAGGTTTATATATATATACAGCTAAGAAAACATATACATAACTAATAATACACATCTTATATAAAATTTGTCTGATAAATAGTTGTGTACATCCAAAGAAGAGGACAACTAGATTATTAGGTATGACAAAATCTAGAGACAAGAAGCTTCCTGGAAGTAGGTCATTGCCTAGAGTTGTGATATCAAATGTCAATCATTTAAACGTTTCATATCTAATCCAAATGGGTCATCTAAACCCCAGCTACTGCAGTAATAATCTCTGGACGATTTGTCACACCTATTTGTGGGCATTTTATTGTTGTGCTTATGTCTCTTTCTACAGCTGTCGATCACTGCAGTGGTCAGCGGAGCCACTTGAAGACCACACTGTTCATGATAAAAAAGCATGAGCAATTGGCATGATTTCTCATCTGAGCTCTTGACAGCTTCATAATTTTCTTCTGTTCAGGGACTGGAAGAGCTTCGACAGGTTACTGTTTTGATCACTGGAGGGAACCAGAGGTGATTCACTGAGGTACTTTGATGTCAGCAGATATAGCTCGAAGTGCCTCTGTGGCAGATAAAAATTCCCAAGGGGAAGTTGTTGTTGTTTAGGTTTAGTATCAGGATCTTGTAAGGCTATTGCAGGTGCTGGAAAGAAGACTGTTGGCTTCTGCTCACTGACAAGGAGAGGAGCTCAGCACTTTCCACCATAACTATTTTTAATGCATGCATATTTCAGAAGCACATTGTGAAGAAACTGGTAGACAGACCCTGCAGGAGTTTTGGCCACATTGTTCCTCTTTCATGTGACTTGTGTGGATTCTGCTTATCTGGCACATGGAAGTCAGCAAGCACAGTAAGAATGGTATTAAACAACACTTGAAAAAGCCTGTGAATATGTATTTCAAGATCACTTCATGACACACATGCCTAAGAGGATATTTCCTGACTTATTGTCTTATATTATTGCTTTTCTATGACATATATATTAAATACTGCATGTACACTTATTGTACCCAGCTATATAAAATGAGACAGCAGTGAATTAAAAAACATCAAGAAACAAGTAGAAAATGAACTGGAGGGCCTTTTTGTTGCTAAGTGGTAATTAATAACTAAAACCAGCCATGGTTACTTACTTTCCACTGTTGTTCTACGAAGTGCTCCTGGCTTTAACACACTGAAAAAATTAGTAGCTGGTTCAAATGAAAATTTTCCGGAAAAAGTATTTGCTTTACAATTCTCCTTTTAAGAAGGGCTCTCTGTAAATTTTTATTTGGTAGGATAAGCACTCAGAATCCTTTTAGTGGAACATACTGGAAGTGTGGGAAACTCAAACCCTGAAGCCTTTGCAAATGCTACTGAAAATGGTGTAAAGAGAGATTTCTAACAAAAAAAATTAATAGCTTTTTAAAGGCAATTTAAGATAAAAAGATTAATAGCTGTGTGCTTTACTTCCTCCTTTTGCCATCTCTGTCTAGCACATTAGTGAGCTTCTCAGTTTTCCTTTCCAGATCAGATTAATTTCTTTACTGTGATTAGCACTCAGTTGCGCTGTTTACAGTGAGCACAAGGGGAAAGAAGCATGACTTAGTGAAATTGCTAATAAATGCTTTGTGAAATAACTGTGCTTTGCAGAAAGTAGGCAGAGCAAAAGAAGCTACAGCTTGATGACACCACCAATTTAAAAAATCATTCACAAAAATAAAAGTCAATTATAAAATTTTGCATTTAAGTTCACAAACAGAAATCACAAAGAGAAATCAATAATTTCTTAGATGCTATCAGTTGCTTCTAGTATAATGATCTCTACATGCTTTTCATGTATATTACAATATACAAACATGAAAAGAAGTGAGATTTTTTTCAGTCTGTCATTGGCAAGAAAGACTTGTTAATGATTGTTTTTCTATAACTCTAATTTAAAAAGCAAGGTGACAAACTGAGCAATGAGAGAAGGATGAAAAAGAGGAACAGTATCACTTTGCATTTTAGCTAAGGTGTTGAGCCAGCAAATTACATATATCTACAGTATAACAGCTTATTTTTGCTGCTTCCGCTCTTGCTCTTCCACCTTAGAAAATTATGACTCGTATGTTTTAAAAGAAATTCAAGGATTAACAATTGAACGTACTTAATAATGAGAGAATTAGAATTTCACTAAGATCATGAAAAGTAAATAAATATGCCAAGTTTTCTATTTCAGTGACAGTAAGAGTTGCCATACCAGGAGTTCAGTTTCATAATTCCTTAGCAATCTGAATTCTTTATTTACCTTGAACAGGAGAGATTCTTACAGATATTGAAGTGTAACCTCCTTGATTTGTCTATAACACTTTGAGTGTTGAGTTTCATTTTGATTATTACTCAGAATCTGCTTATAGTATTTCATTTTGGTTTCAAAAAATTACTTAATTGTGTCCTATTCTTGAAGCCTTTATTCAACTGAACCTTATATGAGTACTTGAGGATCAGTAGTGCATTATTGAGTTTATAAATTTCTGAGTCATAGGAATTATCAAACTGGATCACAAGCAACTCCCTTCTAGACCATCATCATCTTATCTACAAGACCTGTATCAAATGCTCCAGCGAAAAATACAAAGAAACTAGAAGTAAATGAACATGAAATAATATACCCTCTAAACAGTTTTCTACAGGCTTTGTTGTACTCAGAAACCCCCAAACCTTTATTTTTTCCAAAATGTTTTATATAAATATATATGTATATAACCAGTTGCTCTGGATAATCTCATCCTTTTTTAAAGAAGACACTACTAAATACTTTACACACTTAATTTGCTTGGACATCAGCACTAGCAGCAGGGAATGGTTTTACCATTGCCTTCAAGAATGGCTTTCTTTCCTGTGTCATATCTGATTTGCTTAGGTAAGTGGTTAGAAAGATCCACAGAATTAAATCTTGTGCAAAAACATCAATGTCTTTCCTATATAATTCCAGGCATTTTCTCTGTGATCTGTCAAGCAGTGAGATAAAAGCCCCAGTACTATGCTTTCTGATGGTTTTGATTTGAGAACAAGAAAGAATAAGGAATTTCAATGCAGTGAGAGTAGACTCTTGGTTTTAGTGCATTCATACTGAAGTTCAGGCAGGTGACTGTGGTGCCCAATGTAGGACACTGTCTACCCACAGTTTTTGTAACAGTTACTGAAGGGAAACGAAGAGGAACATCTCCAAAGAATGGTCCAGATCTTCGATGGTCTGAGCTGTTCTCCAGAAGGGTCTAATTTTTCTTTCCTGATTACCAAGGCAGAAAGCCAAGGCAACAACCGTCACGATCACTTGCAAGGGTGAGGGACGGTCCAAACAGGAGAAGCCTAATAACACCTTTTGTGGTACTTTGGTAGAGTCTTCTACGTTCTCTGGATCAACATACATTAATAACCCACAAGAAATGTCAAAATTTAAATTTTATTTCTATCGATCTATTGACTAAATGCTGTTTTCAAGCTAATGACAAACTAAAAAGGGGAGAGGAATAGGACATGAACATCTCTTCTTATGTTGTACAATTATCCATTATTAGGAACTGTTTCAAAATCTGTTCAATACACTGACTCAAATAAGCAGAGCATTGAAAAGAGACAGGAAAGAAAGAATACAAACGGGTTTAACTCAGAATGAAAATCAAACCATTTTTAGTCTGTGATACCTGGCATTGCAAAAAAAAAAATTCTATATGAGTTTGAAAGTAAAATATGTACATTAACAAAATAAAAGCAGATTTAGTGATATGGGAAAAAGGGAGCATGTGGGACATAGAAATGAAAAGCTGTGTACAACAAATATTAACAGGCATGAAAGCCTGCTGGACTTGATGACCAGATTGAAACGAATGCATTACAGAACCACAGAATCATAAAATGGTTTGAATTGGAAGAGACCTGAAAGGCCATCTAGTTGCAGCCCTCCCGACGTGAGGATATATACCTTCCACTAAGCCAGGTTGCTCAACAATCCATTCAACCTGTCCTTGAACACCTCTAGGGATAGGGCATCCACAATTTCACTGGACAATGTGTTTCAGTGCCTCATCACTCACAGAAAATAATTTTTTCCTAATACTTAATCTAAACCTACCTTCTTTTGGATTAAGGACATTACCTCTTGTCCTATAACTACATGCACTTGTCAAAAGTCCCTCTCCAGCTTTCTTGTAAGCTCCCTTCAGATGCAGGAAGGTCTCCCTGCAGCCTTCTTGTCTTCAGTCTGAACAACCCCAACTTTCTCAGCCTGTTTTCATAGGATAGATGCTTCATACCTCTCTCATCTTGTGGACCTCATCTGACCCTCTTCAGCATGTCCTTCTTGTGTTTGGAGCTGCAGAGCTGGATGCAGCACTCCAGGTGGGGGTCTCATGAGAGCAGAGTAGAGGAGGAGAATCACCTTCCTTGACTTGCTGGTCAAACTCATCTTGATTTTTTGCTGATTGTCTTGCTAAGGCAGCAAGTAAACAAAACAACCAGAAAAGTTGACATTAGCCCTAAAATGCTGATAAAAATCTGCAGTATTAAAATAACATTTTCTGTGAGAAACAGTGAAGAACATAAAATTAAGAAAAGCCTGAACTAAGATTTTCAATGTAATCTCAACTGTCTTTTGATGTACCTTTGTCTTACAGTTCTTAATTACATGGTGACATATGCCCTAAATTAGATACTCACTGAAATACCTAAAACTCAAGAGTAGTTATTCAACATTCTGCTGATAGCCTGTCAGGAGGCGGTTAACTTTTACATCTGATTCTGCCAGTGCAGGAGCTGAATGGTCCCTGGGGTGGTCTGTTTCATCCCACTGACCTCAGAAAAATCGGAAACTAGGGGCACCTCAATTAAGTGCCTACAGCATGATGGGACAAATAATGGCAGGAACAGGACTGATTCGGTTCAGAGAGGCATCTGTCAGAATGAATGGTGCAGGTTTAATGAGCAGCTAATCAATATTTGGTATTCTCACTGCTGGTGAGCGAGCACATGTCATCTTTGCTGAACACATCTAATTTTGCTATCCATATAGAATACTTAATTTCCTCATTAGTATTTCTGTGGTGCTCCTCACTGAAGTATCTCAATTACTCATAAAAATGATTTGGTGCATCTTCTTAATACCCTGTACAAGATGATACACAGAGGCAAAGACTGTCGGGGTGTGCAGTGCTCAGCTCTGTAACATCCAAGAGTTAATATCCCATGGTCACAGCGAAGTTCATACAGTTGAATTATACTCTTAGGTCAATTTGCATTCAATGGAAGGCAGTGTTTTTGAGTGGAGCTTACATGTGTCAGGACACTGAGGGTCAGGAGGTCCATGCTGACAAGCTAGATAGTACAAAGGTATGGTTGGGTATGTCTGAAATTGAAGGTGTCTGCCTTGGAAGTCCAGCAAGACTTCCCTGTTAAACCTCTATTGAGCTTACAAACATAGTCGATTCTCTCAATCAGGTATTTAGCATGTTCACCTCAAGAACACTCCCACCCTACACCTATAGATGGGAAGCAAGGGCTTCAATGCCTCAAATTACCATACAGGTTATGTTTTAACAGAATATATACGGGAATGCCTGGCAGGAGTCTAAAGAATTCTTAATACAGGACTCACATATCAAGAAGGAGGGAATTAGAAGGAATCTACGTCAAAAAATCAACATAATTAATCCCAGGGACATGTCATTTTTGGATCTCAAAGGGCTCTTCTTAGGCCTTTTGAATCCTGTCTTTGCAGACTTGAATCCTTTGCAGAACATCTCCTTGAGGCCTTTTGTGTCTGCAGTCATCTCAGGTATCTAAGCAAGGTCAGCAGGGTTGTCCTGCATTCCTCCTAAATTCTGCCAAGAAGGCATTTCAGACACCTTCTGCTGCCTGAGAAGTTGAAGTCACAGTCTCACTGCCTGCTGTTACCTGAAGACTGAGAGCATTCATGTGTGAAGCTATTCTGGGTCACCTGGCATGGTGTAACTGTCCTGTGGTCAGTTATTCTTGTGTCTCTTCACTTTTGCTTCAGGAATGAATACAGCAGAAACCCTCTAGGCAAATTTTCCTTTATTACAAAGTGCTTTCTCATCCCCTTGGGAGCCCTATTTTCTCAGACAGGAGCCCTCTATTCACACAGTTCTGCCTCACTGCCTTGCAAAATGTCACTGTTGCAGTGTTTTCACCTACCTACAACTATTTTTCTACTGTTTTCCAGGTCCTAACAAGAAACAAAAATGATCCCCATACTGGTTACTAGTTTCAGTTTTTCACTGCTTGGCCTCTGCTCCCCATTCAGAATCACATTGGAATTTTGTATTTCCCACCTGACCAGATCTGACGTTTCCTCCCGCGTTTGCTGGTTCTGAAGCTCTCCCATGCATCACATATCACTTACATCACTTCTGCCTATTAGTACTTTCCATTTCCAACCTTTGACTTCAAAGAAAAAACAAGGAATTAAACGAGGTCCATCTCTGAAAATGATGGCTTGTACCATAACTAAAAGCAAAGGCCTAATTATGAGAACTATTAAAATGAAAAGTTTTATCCTATGCATATCCAAATCAAGTAACAGTCAAACTTTGATTAATAAAATATGGGAGCAACAGGGTGCAATAAAACATGTGAGAAACAGTGCTAAAATTTTCTGAGAGTGGACCATAACATTTATCTGGTATGGTCAGGGTTGCAGAAAGAGGATAAAAATTTGTTGCATAGAGAACTACAAGGAAATTGTCTTCAGAGTTCAGTAAATGGGATTATCACCTTATTCCTTTTGAGACAGATGTACTGAGTTCAATGTCATTAGCTGTATTGTGTAAGTCTTTGGGAAAAAAAGAAAATCTGTAAGACTGAGGGCTTGGTTAACATGAAAGGCTGCTTACATTGACCTATATAGCCATAAGTTGCAAAGTACTTCATAAAGCACTTCACCTCAGCTTTTACATTTGGGAAATCCTCAGCTGCAGTTAGTAAACATTGTCTCAAAAGAACGTTATAGAATACATTGGGACCATGTAGAAGGAAATGTAGCATAAACAGTAAACAGTAAGATACTTTGGGAAGAACAGAGAGAAGCATGAGAAATATTACAAGCCTGTGTACTCTGATAGCATCTATAAAAAAAGTGCTGCAAACTCTCACTTGCCACCAGTTCAATCCAACTATTTAGTCTTGCATGTGAATCTGGCCAAATATTGCACCATTTGAGCATAACCAGTGGGAGATGTGGTCGTTTACTTTCCCTTGGGACTTTCCCCGGTTGCAAAGTTGCTCCTGAAAACAAATGCTTCACAAATTTTAAAGGTATACATAACACAAAATTAATCTTTCCCTGGCCATTAATATAACTGACTTTTTGAACAAATAACTTTTTTTTCCTTTTAATGGTCCCGCTGGGTTAATGGATTTTTCCAGTTATAAAAGTTTGCCACATGTAGCAGACAAAAAACCCCCAGCAATTTTTTCCATATTGAAAAAGAAATGGGGTTGGTGCTCTAACTACCACTCCAAAACAAATTCACTTAGTTGTGATTTTTGTTAAAGAAAAATTTTTTAAAAATACTTCTGTGAGTTACTTAAAATGTTTGTATTTAATTATTGTAGATACTAAAATTAATCTGGAATTCCTAAATGTAGGAAAAGTTATTCCTTTTCCTACATTAAAATTTCAAAGCAGTTTTCAGTAGGCTTTTAGTATATCTAGGAATCATTTATCAAAATACCTATATCTGTGTATATTAAGTAGAGCTACTTTATATTAATACGATTTTAATCACAGGAGTCTAGATCAATATTCTGCATATGGTGAAAGTGGAGTGCTCTGTTGTCTTTGGTCTTTCCTTGAACAATTCCACTTTATAAAGGCCCGAGAGAGTTAAATTGAAAGAGCTAATAATTTCACACATGTAAACAGTTAATACTTGCCTATAGTGTTTCCTGCTAGAAAACATTGTTATGCTGAATTATTACAGGAATTGCTTTATAATATTTGCCAACTTTTGCTGTTATCCAGTTAATGTATTATTTTCATTATTCAGGAGCTCTATAATTAATGAAGTGCTATTACACAAATCATGTGTTTAGTGAACAATGTCAGAATTCAGTGGATAGATTCTTAATGATTTACATGGTGTGCCCAACATTGTTTAATACCAAAACAATATAGGAGATGAAAATGTCCAGTAAACATTATTTTTTGGGCATTCTGGTTTTGAGCCTTTTTGAACAGAAATTGAGGTTTCACTTCAAAGAGCTTTCACAGCAATACAGAGCTCTAGTTTTTACCTGAGAAGTCTCTAAACTTCTCTTGCATTTTGAGTGATTTAAAGACTTTTGACTGTAAAGATTCAATCGATAGTTCTCTCAAGAGCTTAAGATTCTGACACTTAGATAGGTTCATCCTGAAGCCAGAGATAAGACAATCAGCCAATTTGGAGTTAACAGCTCCTGACTGGCTTCAAAAAGGACAGTGAATTCTTTCCTTTATGCCCAGATGCCTGGCAGGTCTCTTCACAGGCAGAGAAAGAATTGGACCACAGTGCTCCTAAGGCAGAAATGCATAACTGTCACCTTTTCAAAGAGGAAATGAAGGTGATATGTGCTATCCTAAAGGGATGTCAAGTCAGGCTTGGAGTGGGGTGCCACTCCTTTCTCATCTAATATGGGAAAGCATTCACATTTCGTGTGTGTGCTACATGAAGTCAGAGCAGCATGGACTCATAGTTTCCAATAGTTTACAAAGCATGCTCACTGCAATTTCTAACACCAACCACAAACACTGCCCTTTACTAAAGCTCCTGCAAACACTTTTTTTACCCTGCTCCTGTTCACTAGTCACATTTTCTGAAGGACTAATTTATAAATATTTTTTCTTAATAATTATTTTTGTAGTAAATTTTTCAGCACTGTTCAATAAATTCTTCGTAATTTAATTTATGTTTTTCTGAATTTCTTTCTCTGTACAGCTTTCCTTTCCCTTTCTCTCCCCCTCCTTCCTTTCCTATATTACTGTTACCCATCCGGGCGCTTCTCACTTTCTTCAGTGCTTTATTATAGAATCATTATGGTTGGAAAAACCTCCATGATAATTGAGCCCAACCTTTGAGAGTACCACCACCCTGCTAACAGAACCACAGCACTAAGTGCCATGTTCAGTTGCTTCTTGAGCACTTCCAGGGATGGTGACTCCACCACCTCCCTGGTCAGCCTCTCCCAATGGTCACCCTTTCAGTGAAGAAATTCTTCCCGATGTCCAACCTGAACCTCCCCTGGTGCAGCTTGAGGTCATTTCCTCTTGTCCTGTCGCCAGGTGCCTGAGAGAAGAGACTGACCCCCACCTGGCTACAACCTCCTTTCAGGGAGCTGCAGAGAGCAATAAGGTCACCCCTGAGCCTCCTTTTCTCCAGTATGAACAACCCCAGCTCCCTCAGCCACTCCTCATAGGACTTCACACTATATGGAATCTAATCTAATCTAATCTAATCTAATCTAATCTAATCTAATCTAATCTAATCTAATCTAGTATTTTTTGCTCCCTAAGTATTTTTCTTGCTAGTACTACTGTCACCTCTCTTTCATCTCCTTGGATGGGATCGGAGAATGAATTCTTTAAATATAGCAGCTGACATTCTCAGATAGTAAAAATATGTGGGTACTGCTCTCCAAAGAGAGTTAGTTGACAGCTTTGTGTACGCAATGCCTAAAATACTTTTTGAAGGTATTTTCTGGCATGTTGCTAAGAAAATAGCTAAAAGGAAAATATATATAAATGGAAATTTCCTGGATATGTTTTTTAAAGTAAAATGTGTCCTTTCTGGGTTAAATACGATGTAGGAGAACTAGTAAGAAATAAACATACTAAGGCAGTGTATGTCTTGCAGGAACATCCTAAAATCTATTTCAGTTTAAAATAAGTGTGTCTATATATTTGTATACATACAAATATAAAAATACTAGAGACACATCATTGTTCAACAAAAAGCTTCAGGAGATATTTAACGAGATACCGTTTAAAAAAACCCTCTCAAATGATGTCCTAAATTCTCTGAGGGTTGGCTTGCTAAGAAATTATGCCTGAGAACATAAAATAAAAAACTAATACTTCTATTTCATTTAAGGCAGTAACACAATTATTCTTTTGTCAAGATAGAAAATGTGCAGAACCAGCAGTGCTCCAAAGTGTGCCCAAGTAGAAGCACATCAAGAGGACATTAGCAGTATGGAGCCCAGAGCTGCATGCCAAGCATGGCGGGCTCGGGGTTTGTGCTCAGGTGGGCTCAGCTCTGCTCAGACAGCAAAGGGCACATGATAAATTCTGAGAGTTTAAAAGGAAATTGTTCTAAGCTTGAAATTAAATCCAAAAAGGGTGAGAGAAAATAAGAGATATATCAACAACTCTTCAAAACAGCTTCTCACAGATTCCAACAAACAAGGTTTGTTTACATGAGGGTACATAAACATACATATTTACCAAATTTCTGTGGGATACATTTTGGTTCTTCCAGACTGAATAATATTTTTTTCAGTGCAAGAGTCACAGATGTCAAACAGTTAGTGGCCTGAACATTGGTTGCTGTCTTATTTGTGTTTGTTCTAAAGTTTCATGGTAATTTATGCTAGAGAACTTCAGTTAGTAGGCATTCTGTAGCTTCAAAGCTTCAAAGGCATTCAAAAGCACCTTTACAGAAGAAATAAGTTGATTATTTGCAAACAGTGCATAATGGAACTGGTGTGAACAAACATGATTCTCAACACATGCAGAGTTGCATTTCTATGAAAAGAAGTGTTGCTTGAGAATGTAGACAGCAACGCAAAGAATAAGCAAGAAAGTTAAAGACCTGCAAACTATGCTATGCTATGCTATGCTATGCTATGCTATGCTATGCTATGCTATCCTATCCTATCCTATCCTATCCTATCCTATCCAGTGTAGGTTTATGAACTTATTTTTCCTCTCAGAGTACCTGAACACTGTTCAGAGAAGTATTCACTACTGTGACTATGCATCTGCCTCATACAGTTATGTTGTATTCTCCTCTTCCAGGGGAACAGCACAGTCATAGTAGAAAGTAAGGACTCTTACTTCCCCAGAGTTTTAGCCTTTCTTTCATCATTATTTTTTAAAATGCACATTTTGTGACATATTTGTTAGAGAAAGCAAGGTAAAAGAAATATGGTCTGCACTGAGGGCAGTAGCAGAGGAAATTTGTGATGGCATATTTTTCTGGAGGGTGTGGCTAGAGGGTAGTGAGAGCAGGGAGAACATTTTTGGATCAGCCTCTAAGAAATTCATGTCACCTGCATATCTGAGTTTTACTGCTGCAGTAGAGAGCTCTGTTATACTGGAAGACTAGAGCTGTCACTGATGCTTTTCATTTCTGAGCTGTAGATTTTTGTTCTGCTATCTTGGGCATAGGCCATATAAAAAAAAAAGTATGGCCAAGATCTTGAACTTGAGCACGGATTTTACAGAATGAGCACCAAACTTATTCTCACGAGGCACCAGATCTGACAATCTGGCATCTGGTACATACCCCATGTGGCAAAAATTATTAATGCAAATGCATGTACTGTACTGGTATTGGTATTTCCATGTGGACTTCACTCAGACAGTCTGTTGCTTCTTCTGCACAGAAAGCACTAGATCAGTGGGGGAGGCCTGATGTGGAAGGTAAGGCTCTTTCACCTAGATTCTCTGCCACATGAATATGATTGCCCTGCCACAGTGCCAGAATTGGGATGTCTGCAGAGTGATGTGCTCTAACACGTGGATTAATCAGTGTCAGGGTGTGTTTTTCTGCCCATAAGCTCTGCTGCAAAGATTCAAAGAAAATCTGTGTTCCACAGTCTTCTTCCAAAGGACACAACTGGAAAATGAGCTTGATGTGTTCATGATGACCTCTGTTGCTAGGAGATACATGGCTGCATTTGGTGACACTTGGAATTTCTCAGGCACTGAAGACATCACATCAAAGTACAGTAACCACTGGCCAGCTGAGGATTTCAGAAAGCACGAATAACTTACACCAAGATTTTGCCTGCAATATGGAGTGAAGACTAAGTCTCAGTAGCTGAGGAAAGAAAGTTCATAAGTCTAAAGAGACCACTTTCTGAGACCAGTGAATAGTGCAGGAACACTCCTGGAGTGTGGTCTGAGCTGATGACACCCAGGTGAGTCTCTAGTTAAATGACTCTCGTCCACAATAGAGTCATTAGGTGGTCTGGCGTTCAAGCACCAGATCATCTCCCTGTTAGTCCTGTGTTTGCAGTGAAGGACTGGTTCAAACTTGGGCTATTTTCAAAACAGTGGCACTTGGTTCTAAGCCATTTATTCAATTCACCTACTTAATCTCTGTGTCTTGGTGATGTAGCATGTTGAAAATATGATTAATTAATGTGGGAAATATCAGTGGTAGGGAAGAGAAGGAAAAGTTGGAGTGGAGTTCTTATCCTGTGCTTCTCTACAGGAGGGTTCCAAATCCCTTGGCATTTTCATGGTGATGATTAGACACAGTCTCAGTCTGAATGGAGAGGCTGTACAATCATTAGCACACGATAAGTGCCTTCAGGTATCTGTGCTCAGAGCTACAGTGGCAATTGTACAGCATGAAGATAATGCCAGGCTGTGAATCCTAGTTTTGCAGACGTTTACTTTTCAGGGTATTTCTTCAGCAGGCATTAAAGTCTGGCAGAAAGACTGCATTTTCCTTATACCCTTCTCTTCCCAATGTCTAGTTTGGACAGCCACTCCATATGCAAGGCATTGTGACTGAGACACCTCTCTGACTATTAACTGTACAGTGCCACAGCTTACAAAACTCCTAAAAGCATGAAGTACCAAGCAAGGGGATATGGGTGCACTGATGGGAATTTGTTTGTAGAAACAGTCTAGGGAAGTAAAATTAATTTGATTGAGAGGTGGGGACATCCAAAGTGCCAAAATTTTAGGTCCCCCAAAAAATCCCGATATGACTAAACTAGCATAGGTCAAGTCTGAATTCAGTCTAGACATGTATACTGCATGGAAACACGGGCATCACAAACAGCCTTCTCTGTTCTTTCATCCTGCAAGGACTCTACCAGAGATGCTCTGAAATTTCAGGACTGTCTGCTTTAAGCTTTACCTAATAGAGTGGTGACTTTTGCCAGAAGTGTCTGCTTACTGAGTACAAAAATTGGATCCAAGTGCTGTTCCAGGGGTGGAATGAATTTCTAGAAGAGTGCCCAGATGACTGTCTTACAGGCTGGCTCCTGGAACAGATGGATTTTTACCATGGAAAGGGTCTGCATGAAGCTAGAACTACAGGATTCATGAGGTCAAAGGTGAAAAAAGAAGTGATTATGCTGGCATCTTAAATTTCAAATTGAGGTCAGAGTTGAATTGTTTTAAGTAATCCCTCAATTATTTAACTAATATTTTTTTAATTCAATGGTTGTGGAATAAAAAATACAGAGAGCCTAGGTAGCTTTTACTGTAACCAGAAGTATGTGTCACTATGTGTGCAAATACATATGCACATAGTAGACAAAAAGAGATGGATTTACAACGTTCAAGAACAGATCTGAATTTTCCCCAAACTGGTGATATAAATAGTCATTACACTCCATTGCTGAAATATCTCAGTTCTGTGGCAGTTAGTTTTTCTGTAATAATGAATTCTCTTTGCACTGTTCCTTATTTCAGACTGATGGACTTGGCACTGCAACACTTGCTGTAAGGAACGGAAGGAGATGGGCATCTGTGAAGTGTGGTCTCATTTACTCTTCACTTTACTCAGGATGCGCCTAGAGAAGGCAATACATTTTACACTCTGTTGTGGTGATGAATGATGATGCTTTGGATACTTTCTGATAAGAATAAAAATAACTCAAAAGTTTTATTTGTGTCTTATAGTTTATTCTGACAGAACTCAGCTTTAAAAGGCAAGAAATCCTACTTCTAGCAAATTACTGCTTGTTTGATTTTATTTTAAGCACATGGATAGAAGCTTTTGTATTGACATGACAAGAGTGAGATAGGATCTTGCTGAGGTCTTCCTGATTTCCTCTTGCAATTATTGATTGCTTTTCACGTTAAAATTAGCACTGGGCAATTTTCTAGGCAAAACTCAACAGTTATTCTTTCCTGAAAACTTGCAGTTGTCTAGTGTTCATTTCAGCCCTAGCAACAGCAGAATATAAATGGCAAAGCACCAAGCTTATTGTCAATATGCAGCTAATAAGGCATCATAATTATTAGCTCAGATGTATACAATGGGATACACATATTTTTGTAAGTTTGCCATACTTCCTTGGCAACTGCTTGTTTTAATTACTTCCTTATAGCCCATAACTGGAATGTTAAAGTGAAATTTTTACTGTATATCTCCAGGGAGGCCAAGCAAAATATGTTCCTTGAAATCACATCCTTGCAATAATTGTGTATTGGTTTGCAGCACTGGCTACTGTTAGGCAGCAGTTTCAGTATAAGAAAACTATCAGATAAAAATACCTCTAAGTAATTTACTAGATATCATGGGTTTGATTTTATTGCTTATCTTAAAACTACACTGCAGCTGTTCAAGAGAAGAATGTACTGAACTTGTCTCTGTGAAGGCATCTGCAAAACTCCATCTTTTATAACTGTTCTATATGTGAAGAAACTGATTAGTCCCGGCTTCTTGTATCCAAAATCAGAAGCAAATGTTTTGCTACTGTTGAGTTTCTCATTGCTTTGTTGATAAAAGTGCTTATGTCTAGATTGATATCATAAGCATGGAAGAGGCTTTTGAAGTGGTTGAGTTCAGTTCCCTGCTCTCACAACCTCCACACACCGTAAGGAGTGCCTCTGAGTGCCTGGTTCTCAATGCATGCTCTGGCTTAGTGCCAGCACCTTGCTGGGACAAGATGCAAAGATACACCTCCTGTCAACCTCTTGCTTTCTTTGCAAAGGTAAATTGACTGAAAAGGATTTTTGATGTGCTGTGGCTAGCATTCCCAGAATGAAGCACTCATTCACACTTCAAAAAATAAGAAAATGTCTGTGCAGTTTAATCCTATATATCTTAATAGTCTTTAAGAAGAGAGTCAACAAATAAATAGTACTGCTATCTGAATTTCTCAGTGAGTCAACCCTGATGCACACAAATTCTGCATCCAGAATTACAGGTTTATTTCTTGTTGTTTCTTTGTTGTTCACACCACAGCACCTGGTATTTTTCAAAGCACTAATGAAGAACTTATCTTCATAACCCAAAATGAAGGGGTCAGCATCAGCTCTGCCTCATTTGCAAGGAATTGAGACACAGAGGAATGAAAAACAACATTCACTTAAGATTCTAGACTATAGTAGATCAGTTGTTCAAATGGTTCCAGTCAATGTTAAGTGCACCCACATGCAACAACTCTGTGTGTCCCCGAGGATGTTGAAAAAGGACTTGGAATTACAATTTGTACATATTCAGATTAAGATAGGTGTTTAAGCATTGTAGCTGTTCCTGGGCAATTCTACCACAGGAAAAGAAGTCCAAGCTGGTGAGTACTGAAAGGATTGCTTTGTGTAAAAAGGAAATCTGGCAGCAATAGTCTTCTTCAAATAATTTAGTCCTGAAAATAGATAGGCTACTGAAAGCAAGACAATTGTCAGGAATGAGATGTCTGTAATTGGTGAGAGTAAGAGAGGGAGAAAAGATGTGTATATCCAACATTTGTGGCCTACTGCAAGATTTTCCACATAACATGAACTCACACCCCACAACTGTCAGCAACTGGAGTATGCTCAATGTATACCAAACTGCTGTAAAGTTTAAACAGGTTTCTGTGTGGTATAGATAAACTGAGACTTCTTTCAAAGCTCATGACTTGGTTAACCAAGACCTGTTATTCTTGTGATTGGTGAAAATCAGATGTTCATCACTTGTTTTATGGCTCCATTAGTTTCTCAAAGACAATAAAGAAGCTTAATGACCAGAAAGTTAATGTGCAAAACCCATTTTTCCTCATGTCACTCTCTGAGTAGACTGAACAATTTCTTTTGAAGGTTTCCAGCTTCTTCAGTCTGAGCCAGGTACAGATCATGAAAAATGTACTTCTAAAGATAAAGATATAGAGAAAAGTAAGATAAAATCACTGAAAAACAAACTACAAAATTTAGATGAATTTGTGAAGAGCAACAATATTTTTAATAGCTTTTTCTGTCTGGAGAAGAGTACTTAGGCACATTGTCTCTGATAGAATCTCCTGGGTTTATTGCCTTATTTGCATGAATATTTTCTATGAACAGTGATGCAGAAACACTGACTTCATTAATGATACATACAGTTAATTTCTTGGCAAAATATTTCTGAAGGAACCCATTGTGAGGAATTAGCTTTATGCAAAGCAAATCTTTATACCAAGGAGAAAAAAATACATCATAGACAGAAACAACAGCTCTTGTGCTAACCTCTGATTCCACTGACTTTGGCTGGCTGGACCCTTCAGTCTTAAAAAAAATATATTCTAACTGAGAATTAGTCTGAATACCATCCAGTTTAAAAGCAGGAGCCAAAACCAAGGGAAATATTTAGACTGCATGCCAACAAAATAGCAGCACAAAAATTGGCTTAGCTTCAGTTCATGAAGCTTAGATTTAGTTCATAATCTTAACTATATTTATGATATATATATTATATATGTGTTATTATTATATTTATTATTAGAGTTGACAACGGTATGTGAATATAAGAAAGCGTCACAATGAAAGTGCTAAAGGTTCAGGGGTCTGGTGGCCAGATAACTTAAAAACTTACCTGATAAGGAAAGGTCTTGCTAGGTTATATACATAACCCAAATCAATTGTCTACTCGTGCTTTCTGGAAAACCCGAGACATAATAATTTTTCTGTTTGTAGTTTTCCATCTCCAGAATATTTACCACAACCTTATTTTCTGGTTTCACATTAAGTAGGGTATTGTTGTGCCTATATTTCTCCTTTCAGATGGATTTACATCTGTGAATTCTTAAAGTTTCTTACGAAAAATGACTGTGTCACATACACATCACTGAAAAGCTGTGCTTAGGTCCCTTTCACACAGGGCTGTGTGAAGTGCCATTCTTCAAGCATAGAGGTGTAAGTGGAACCTTGGGATGGTGTTACCACCCAACACGTAAAGGGTCTTGCGTGTGTTTTCATACAGTATTTTGTCCATGGATGTTAAAACTACTAGGGAATAGAAACCACAACTGTAAAAAGAACTTGCCAAGAATGGATTTTTTTTTAATCCCTTACTGCTGCCTGAAAGTCACTGAAAGCCTTTTCCTAAAACACAATTCTGTATGAAAAGTTGTATTTACAATGAGACAAAGAGGATTAAGTAATATCTGAATTTCCGTGCTTGTTGTGATGGAGTTTAAATTTATAGGATTAGTCAAATAAATGAGACATTGTAATAAAGGGGCCCTCCAACCTATATCAGGAACTGCAGCTCATAATGTCTTTAATTACTCACCAGGTTCTGATTTCAAGCGCTCTATGCCTTTCCTTGAAAAGCTGCTCCTGGCTCAAATTTTTATCTTTATTGACTTTGAGGCTTACATAAGTGTCTTCAGTATTTTCGCAATGATTTGTGCTAGAGCTGCTCCTATGCTGAGTTTCAGTTTCAGTGGGAGATTTTGCCTGTTTGACATTCTGATTATTTTCCCTTTGAAGTTCAGCAAAAGTCCTGCAATTAATGCCAGGGAGAATAGAATCTAAGGATAAATGAGAATGTTGCAGGAGTCACTAAAAAATTACTTCTAGAGCACTTTGCCTTTGTCAGAGAAATAGATCTGCCTTGGTTTTTGGCCTCCAGCCTTTTTAAGCTCATCACAGAGTCTCACATGCACATCAGGAAAACATTCTCTGCATCATTCCTAAAAGACATGTCCTTGAGCTTTACTCATAAATTATGAATAAAACTGGAGATTATAGGATTACTAAAAAAAATATGTGACAGGGGTAAATCAGTACCTAAAGGGGAGATTGTGGCTGACTGTGCTGAAGGAAATGGCAGGTTTTCCATTGTGGTGAAATTCCTGAAGTACTTGACTTCGGCCAAATTGTATTTAATACATTTATTGATGTCCATTTAAACCATAAGAATGTACTAATGGTAGTTGTATACATTTAGAGAAATAATTCAATGTGCTAGGTGTAAGAATATAATGAATGAAATTCATTGTCTTGAGAACTGGAGATGCAGACAGATAAGAAAAAATAAAATTATTCAGTAGAGGCAAAAGCTGTGAAATTTCCTCTGCTTGCAATAGCTGATTAGATAAAAGCAGCAGGGGAAAAGAAAGAACTGGATGTATTAGCTGACTACAAGATGTTTTGGAAAATAAGATTGTGAAAAAGTCCAGTGTTCAATGCTAATATCTCTTGAAATGCTAGATTTTCTCAGCTAGAAGAAAACTGAAACCAGAACACATGCATTCTTCCCTCTCCAGCTGTGTTGCTTGCAGATGTAATGACCCCAATCCTGTTCCCAGCTGCTAATCACTTTCTCCTTCACATCGTGATGTGTCTTCTAACTCATTTTAGCCAAATGAGCCAGGTTGTCTTAAATAGCTTCAACTGAAGATGAAAATGAGCTCTCCCATCTTATTTTACTAGAAATAAAAGATAATAATCACTTAACTGGCTTGCTGGCATAATCTAAGCAAGTGATAATCTATCAGGGTATCTCCAACAAAAAGCAGAGCAGAAAATGGAATGGTAGCCTCTGGTTACCAATAGTAACTTTTTATCATTGCCATACAAATGGTAAACTCTGCACTGGGTGTGATTAGAGGTAGAAGATAAGGTATAACAACAGCCAACAAGTACAACGTGCCAAAACACAACTGCCTTTGCATTTGAGGGTTGCTTACTGTGAAACTGGGAAGCATAGATAAAGTGTTAGAAGACCTGAAGAAGAATATGTTTTGTGACTACTCATAAGAAACACAGAAGTCACTGAATCATACAACTTCTAGTCTAGTATCAATTCCCAGAAAAAGATTTTACCAAGGAATCAAACCTATCTCTAAGCATGTAGAATGTAACAAGTAGATAAATAACAGACAGCACTGAATTGTCAACAGTAAATCACGTCAAACCTGCCTAATTTTCTTCCATGACAGAACTGCAGGAACTGTGAAAAGGGGAAAAGCAATAGATGTCATATGATGACTTTTGTAGGGCATTTGAAATTATCTCTTGTGACATTCTCATAAGTAAATTTTGGAGTCATAGTCCAGATGAAAACTACCAGGTGGGTGTTCGACAGCTTTGCTAACAGTACGCATGGAGTCCTTGGCAATATTTCACTGTCAAAATAGAAGGAAGGGTCAGGTGGGAATATACAGGGTTCTGTCATGGGTCTAGTTCTGTTCAATGTTTTTATTAACAAATTGAACTGAAATTGAATTGAAATGGAAAAGATGCTTATTAAATTTGCAGATGTCATGAAACTGAGAGACATCCCAAGGATGGAGGCGGGATTGAAGTTCAAAATTATCCTGACAAATGGGAGAAATGGCCTAAAAATTGGATGAAATACAAGGTACAGCACTTAGGCAGAAATAATCTGTAAAATGAAACCAGTATGGGAACAGCTGGCTCACAAATAAGTTTCAAAAGAAGCCTGGGAGGTACAGGGCAAAAACAGGGCAAAGATTTTATGCTAATATTTGTATGTTGCGCAAGAGTTAAAATGTGTACCAGTTGGAGAGATTATAGTGACAAAGAAAGAGAATGATGACTACTGAAAAAGTTATTCAAGAGAAAAGATTGAATGAATGGGATTATCTATTTAAACTGCAGCAAAGACATAAAAGGAAAATCATAACTGTCTTCAGGTATTTTAAGTAATGTTGAAAAGAAAGTATCTGCACTCCTTGTGAACAGTGTCTTCAGATGAAGCAAGAAAGACTGAGTTAAACGTAGAGGGGAAAAATCTAATGATCAGCAAGATTAAAGTACAGGAAACTTTGTGCAAGGCAGGCTGTGGAGTTCCACTCACATCTTAAACATAGACCACCTGCCAGGACTGGCACATACAGATGACCTTGCTGTGTGGCAGGTCTTGATGGTGTCACTTAATCTAATTTTTATGTGATACAATGACTATATAGCACAATAAAGAAACATTCTTGGAATTTTTATTTCATAAGAATGTTTCTTTACGAAAAGTGGGGTCCTTCAGTAAAACTTAATATGTGGTTTGATATATGGAAGCATTTCATTACGGAAATAGGTGTAGGCACAAGGAACTCTTAACTTCAATTTAATAATAGTACTATAACCTGAAACAACATAATGTCAATATGGAGGCTTAAGTTAGTGAAATGAAAATGAAGGATCTAATTGCAACCAAATACAGTAGACAAGAATTTCTTCTGCAACCTTAGGAGATTCTCATGTGTCAAACTTAATGCCACTGTCTACAATTTTGGAAACAGAAATAAGAGAGTATTTTCATGTGCAACAAACACTACCGAAAATACCGGGGAAAAAAAACTATTCAGCTTTGCTAAAAGTTTGGATATATCCTGAAAGCATTTTTGCTTTAGTTTTTATCTTCTAAACCTTTATTGATGTCAGACTTGATCTACTGTAAAAATCTCTTGATGAGTAGTAATGATCTGATTAAATCTCAAAGTTTTTTCTATTTATGATATAAATATAAATTCCATTAACTGTCTGAAACTCCATGGGCTTATATCAGGCTATGACCAAGAAGCACAAGAGGCATAATGTGGTGAAAATGTCATGAGAAGACAGTTTAAAAGGGTGACAAGAGCTGGTGAAAATTGTACTGTGTGAAAATTGTATTTCTCTCCTTAGTAACTATTGTTAATGTGGATTTGGTTCTAAGGGAGGCTAAATGAAAAAGACAATTAATTAACAATTAATCTTCAATAATATTATCAGTAGTTTGACATTTGTGTGTATGTTCATTTTATCATCTTAAATAATAAGAAATCTTAAAAGACTTATCAGTGTGTACCATTTGCTTAAGTATTCCCTGACCTTAGACAGGAATCCCTGACTCCTCCATCAGTGGTAAGTCAGCTGCTCCAGACTTTTCCCCTTGGTCTCAGGGATCTAGGATTTGTGGAGGTTGGTCTTGCTAGATAAAAACTGAGGCAATTCTATACTGTTCATAATGGTGGTATCATTTAAGTTGCAGTTGAGAGGGTGGGGGGTTTTACTGCCTTATAAGAGAAACATATTAATTTTGCTCATTCTGGCATTGTGAATGTTATCTCTGGATTTTATCTGAGAAGCTGGTCAGACATCTGTCTGCATGTAGACTGACTGTCCCAAAGGCATTCTGTTGTCTGAAATGTAGCCAGGAAAATGTTAAAATGTATCTTAGTGAACAAGAAATTCCATGTTTCCTTGAATGTGAAATTACTATGTATTTGCTGTCTTCTTCAGAAAATTTGGGGAGTTTTCCATTATGTTTGTCTCTTTCAGTTCAATAATTTTGATTCTTTCCTTCTTTTAAGCAATCCAATTTTTTTATTTAATTCTTTATTCTCTTCCAATTTCTTCTTAATTGGATAAAAATTCAGATCCCTGTGTGACATGTGAGTAAATGTGTTAATAAATCATTAAAAGTAAAACAAACAAGCAAATGCAAAAGACAACTCATGAAACCTTAGCTCATCCTCAGGCACTTTGTAGGAAACTGAGGTTTATAGAATTTGTGGGAGGTTGATTTCAGACTTATTAGATCAAAGTTGAGACAACTCAGTAAAGAAAGATCCCATCAAACAGATTTCCTCAGCAGCCATGTTGCCCATGCCTACTGCAATTTACCTATAATAAAGTATATTTTCCAAATCACTGGACACCTGTTTCAAATGTAAGCTTTGCAAAGAATATATAAGCTGTTGAATTGTCAGTTAGGCTGTACGCAGATGAATGGCACATGTGAGGCAATAGTTGATATATAAAATGCTTTAGTTAGAGGAAATTTGACCCAGTTTCCTGAAAGGAAAGGCACCTTCTTCAAGCATGACTTTTATTTCCAATTTTGCATTTATTAGGGATGAAAGCAATATTTTAAACACAGGATAAATTATAGTTACACCTTTCAACAAGGCATAATAATTGTTAGATTGCAAATGTTCTGTCTCATGGCATAAATGAAACAATTTACAATACATTGGCTGATAAATAATTACCCTTCTTTGACTTGTGCGTGTAAAAAACTGTTAAACATATTTCTAATACCGAGAAAAAATGATAATGAGTATTGCAAATAGATCAGGGAGACTGCAAACAGAAGAATCCTGACAAGCTCTTTGAGAATAAAATCCCCCATTTTAGTGTAAAGTGCAACTATAGCATTTCATAATCGGAGAAATAAAAACCTCCTATTTCTGCAGACAAAACCCAGTCTTTGAAAACTCATCTATCATCTGAAATTAGCAGATGATTCCCCTAGAATTCACAGAGAATTGAGCTAGCTCAATATACTGAAAAATCCCAGAATTATTGTCCAACATCTTAAGAAGACAGACATGCACACTGAACTGAAAACCTTCATAGTTGCTAGTTGTAGTGGTTTTGTTCACATCCATTACTTACTTATTTTCCTTCTGTGAGATAAGAATTAGGAGAAGAAGCAAAGCAAGCCCAAAACTTTAAAGACTATAAAGAAAGCTTTATTAACAGAACTAAAAGAAAAAAATAATAAGAGTCAGAATAAACCTTCAGAACACTTCTCCTTCCCCCACCTCTTCTTCCTTTTCCCACTGACAACATAAAGAGACAAAACTTGGGATTTTTCAGTCAGTTTACCACCTCTATACTAATCTTTCTTCAGTTCACTTAGGGAGAGCAGTTTCTCTTGCCATGCCATGGAGATTTTCTCCACAAGAAACAGTTCTCTCGTGGCTTCAACATCACAGCGAAACAGCTGCCCAGGAAATGGTTCTCTGCTCGCAGTATGAAAGTCCCTTCCCTCGACTTACAGCTTTTCCCACAACTGTTTTCAAGGGTTCCATCTTTAGCTAATGCGGCACCATTTTAAGGATGAGCTGTTCAAAAGCAAAGGTTCTCTTCATCTATCTCTGGGATCATCTTCATTTCTGGGAAGAGAGGTCTTCTTCTTCCCTGGGGGCAAGGGTCTTCATCACTCTCATCTCTCTCTCTGTTCAAGCTTCTCATTAGATCACAACTACTTCAACATTTGCTTATTTCATCACAGTACCTTTGCTCATGGTTGCAGTTTGAATGCTCCACACCCCCCCATGCTTTTCATGAATTACAGGGGTACTTCGATGTATCATAGTGTATCATATCTTTTGTATCACCACAGTTTTACAAAAGAATTTCAGCTTCTAGGTTTAAAGCATCTCCTCTTTCTCCTGTCTTTGGGCTTCGGCTCTTCCTTCTTCACTGACTTTGGTCTCTCTATGGTGTTTTCTTCACGTGCCTTCACCTTTCCCTTTCCTCTGACCTGGGAGAGGATTGATGTCTGCAGGTTTCATCTTTTCTGGGGAACTTACAGCACTGAGAGAGTTACTCTTACTCGGGCCTTGCAGCTGGAATTTGTCTCTCACTGTTGGTCACGTGATCTCTTCCGGGCAGCAGCCGGAGCTCTTTTTGGTGTAGAATTTCATTTCGGCAGCCACACTGCAGGGGGGGCTGCTCTAATGGAGCAGAAGCAGCTGAGACCTTAGCTGAGCCGCACAGAGCAGGGCCGCAGCCCAGCCCCCCAGTTACCTGTCCAAAAGCCGGAAGCAAGAGAGAGCTTCCTGGGGTTTGTTTGTTCTTAAAATGTGAATCCACAGAGGTGTGTCCAGCTTCCTTAAGTTGCTTAACAGAGTTGTCAATATTCAAATTAGCCAGATGATTGGTTTTGTCAGGTCTGGAGGAAGATGTCAGGAGCCCCTTGCAAAAAAAAAATCACTTCCGTGGCTGGTGGATTTCTCATTAACTAAAAACCAAGCTCTGCTAAACCACGACAGAAGCCTACTTAACCTTCACTAGCAAAATTACTTCTTCAGTCATTTTTTTCTTTTTCTGTTGAGTGTAAGTATTTTTTGTTAACTTTACTATATAATGACATTTTTACAGTGACACAAGTAACCACAGTTTATTTGAAAAATAATTTCCATCTTATCAGTCATTGTGGTCTCTGGGGGAAGAAAAATGGTATGGTAATATGTGCCTCAAACACAGGGCATGGTGTTCCACATTCTCAGTACCATTATGCTCAGACAGAAAAACAGGCAATTCAGTCAACTACTTTGATTTTTTAAGCTTTTAGAATTTATCCTCTTTTTCAAAAGACTGGCAATTGTCATTTAAACCCATACACATACTATCTGCAATGAAATAATGACACTGAGCTCACACCTACGGCCTCAGTAGACCTGACATATTCTCTTGAAGACAATGGAAGGAAGAAGGAATCTGTGAAGACATCTGGAAGCCACCACAGGAACTCAAGCTGTACCTCACATCTCTGTTGTCTGGATAGGGAATTGAGAGCAGAAACAAAGGACACTTCATGCAAGACTCAGGCTGCCTAGCCTTCCTTCTGCTGTGTTTACATACCTAATGGAGAAAAGGAATCACTTTTTCCAGTACACTGTGATGCCAAAAGTATCCCAAAAGCCTGTGTTCGGGGTCCTCCTCATCTTGTGGAAGTTTCATGCCCCTAACCACACTTAAATTACATGGTGTTTTGAGCAGTGCAGTGAGGACTCTGGGTCGGAGCAAGGAGACAGCTGGAAGAAGAGATCTCATTTGGACAGAACGAAAAACACTGTGCATATTTATGGAAAGATGTGTCTGGAAAAGTAAGAGATAGTCCTAGGGGAGGAATTTGAAATATGAGGTCTCATTCCCTTCCACTAAGCTGCTCTTCTTTCTTTTTTTTCTGAGACCTTGACCTAAGTAAGTTTCAGTTTTTATTTTCCTTCTATCATTTGCAGCTCTGAGAAAGTCCCATAAACCAGCATTAGTACTCTGGTGTGAAGATCAGCTCCAGAATTCATCTGATGACTCTGTAAATATCCATTCTATATAAAAATTAATGGCTAAGTTAGAAATTGTGTAATTAGTTACCTAATTTGCAACTGAGAATAAGATGGACATTGTTTTGGGGTTTTTATTGGCCTAAGGAACATGCAACATTTATTTATATTTGACCATGGAGCACTACCGTGGGAATTGTTTGATGGCCTTTTTTACTGAACTGTGGTTGTTATTCTGCAGTTTTTAGTGATTTTGGTATATGAATCATTTATTTGCTCTTTTATTTAAACTTTAATGTCCAGATTTGCTCTGATAGCAATTATACTTTCTGAATAATTACGAATTCTCAATGAGATTTCCTTTGTCCAGAAAGTCAATACAAGATCTGTTGCTCATGCCATCCCAATCACCACTTTAAATATCTATCATGCCACATTCAAACACTACATTAATGAATAGCTTCTTACAGATCCATTGATTAAGGAATTCAATTTGCCAGGTCTCAGTTTTGCTTTCAAAAAAGAACATACATTTCAACGCAGCTCAAGAAATGGCATTGAAAATATGTATTACTTTGGCTGATTTAGCAGCATTTCTGGAATCTGGTTGCATTTCTTTGTCATGCTGTTGTGGCCATGGGCCTGTACTCAGAACCCTACTGTGTTATTTTCTCAGTGAATCTTAGGCTTAGTCTGTCATAGCAAGGATTTGCCTATTTCACCCTTTCTAAAATAGAAAAGATCCCCAAATTGAAATGAAGTTTATATATATGTGTAAAAAGGCTTATACTGGTGAACAATACTGTACTGTAGTGCAGGTTTTAAAGTAGTGTTTTGATGGCAAAAAATAATTTCTAAATACATCACAGATATTGCAACAAAACTTCTCAAAACAAAACAGATTTTAGATTGAGGTGTGTATGGTGTCATCAACATACTGATCAAATTAGTGTTCCCATCATCTGCTTGTTACATCCTGATTTTGAACAAATTTCTACATTCTGTTTCTTTCTTTGTTTTTGTATAACAACAGTAGTTAATAACATCACACTGTTTAAAAGGCTAAGACTCCACTCTAATACCTCTTGTTCTTCTGTTGTCATTCTAGGGTCATTCAGTTGGCTTCATTTGCTCTGAAAAACTTGGACCAGACTGTTTTTTCATGATGTTGATCTAAGTATTCTAAGCATGTGTGAGAAATATAAGCGCAAAGAATATCAGCAAAATCTAGTATTGTCACACAATTGTTTTCATTACTAATATTTTGTTATTAGATTAAAAGCACTTTTTGAGCCTTTCCTGGATGCACTTTGTTAGAGAGATGTTAGTGTTATCCAAGATAATAATAAAAATTTAAAAAAAATTTGAAAGTTTTTTCAAAGGCAGGAAAGAATCAGTAATGGAGAAAAGAATGAATTGTCATCATATGAGTTCTGTATAAAGAATGCTAGCGGTAAGAAGATTAACAAGAGACTGAATCTTTATAGATGAGTGCTTATGAAAATATTTTGAAAAACCCCAAACATCTCAGCCTTTCCTCAGGGCTCTTAAGTAGATAAAACAACCTTGTAATGTCTCATAATGTAACGTAACATAACATAATGTAACACAACAGCTGAAAACTGAAAACAAGCTGTCATTAGAAATGACTGGTTACGGGAGCTAAAAACAAAGGCATTTTCCTGAGAATAAAGGTAGAATCTTTCACATTTGAACTGACAACTGAATTATTTTCCAGAATATATTGTCTAGTTCATCCTGAAGTCATGTGCTTCATTTGGAAATAGCTTGGTAAAAATAATGTCCTGCCTTATGCAGAGAGTCAGACAAAATTATTAATATGGTCCTTTCTAGACTTAAAATCTATGAAACTTCCATTGACAGTCTCATTGTGATTTGAAGGCGCTCAACACACAGACATATGAAGGCATATTAAATAATGTAAAAGTGTCAGTGTGGCTCCCTGGAAGGTAAAACAGATCAAAATGCTCATCTTTTGGCCTTAAGTGATATGCTGGTGAAATGCAGACCATGGTTAATTCCTAAGGCAGCCATGAGTAGGAATAGATCTTGGATTTTCACAGAGATTGAATAGAATCCTGTTGCTACAGTTAAAAACACTACTATTTGTTGTCCTCCAGTGAAGCTGATTTTTAAAAATTCGTTAGTTTTCCTTGTCAAGTCTTACTGTCATCATGTAATGCCAGGGCAAACTAACAGAAGGCTGGTTGCCTTTAATACTTATTTCTGTGCATTTCCACTTATTTACCTTCTGTAAATGAGAAAAGTTTTGATTTCTTTCAGCTAGATTCTTAAGATTTGGTTGATAACATTGGACATGCTCACTGAAGACGAAGCAACGATTCTTTAATATTTTCACTCTGCAATTTCTGCTCTATACTTCTGATTTTTTTCTTCTAGTGGGTTATGCAGTTATGAGAATTTTAAAAAATCCAGTTACTTTCTTAACTAATACTTACTGAGCAGGATTTCATCATTAGTTCCAAGTGAGATTAGGAGAATGCCTTCTATTGTAATAATTTGTGGAAATAAAAAGTGCTTGGGTACTAAATTTCACCAATAACCCAATTAACAACAACTTCACTTCTAAAACCCCTCAGCTGTAAAATTTGACCCTTAGAAAGTTCATCAGATTCTCAAGAGAAGTGGAAAGTGTGACAGGAGAAAATGCTGTTTTCCAACATCTTGAATCTATACTTTACTTGAAAAATTAATTTTCACTTTACAATTTAGTGAAACCTCGATCAGAAAATGGCTTCAGAGTCTCCATTTGCATTGTGCTTTAAACTGTAAGATATTTGAGTCAGTGACTTTTTAAACTGTTTGTATTCGGGTAGTGTTAATAAATTATAATTTCACAGATCTCTTCTAATACTATACATTTACTTCTGTTGCTGATTAGAAATGAAGGTAGAATTAATAAGAAAGTGTTAAAATATAAAACCAAGCTAGTTTAAATGTGAAGGCAACAAAGCTTAACACTTTTGCATGATGCACATGTACTGTATGTGTTCCCTAAAAATGATTAAATATTCACAGCACACACTTTAAATCTTGCCTAGATTCTGAAAATTTAAGAAGCCTTAAGCCTCACCTACAGTTCACCTTCTTTTGCTGATTCCTATTACAGTAAATGGCATTTTTATGCATCTCAGTAATTTTCAAAGGTCATTTTATTGGCTCAAAATACATGTATTACAGAAGTAGATTATGTAATCCATTTGCATTTCTTCTGTAGTTAATAAGAGTCCCAGTTACTTACACTTCACTTAAAATGCATATGTGTGGCATAGCAAATGACTGGGCCAAGATCTTCAATTAAGCATATATGAAATATGTCTCATTGCCAAAGTCTATTAGGATTTTTTGAAACAGCTTGTTGAATGGTGGCAGAGAAAAGAAAAAATGTGGCAGCTACAACACTTAAGAACAACAAAAAATTTTGTATTACATTTTCTGTTATCTGCCATAGGTGCAATATCGTGAGATTCGTTGCAATTTCCAGCTACTGCTTCATGGTAAAATTAGTCCTTTTTTTAAAGCATTCCACATTAAATCTTTTGGCTTAATAAATACTGAAGTAGTAATTTGAAATATAGTAATTTTTCAGGAGAAGTATACGCATATCTCATGAGAATCTAAGAATATTTTTCAGAAAAGTAACACTTATATTTAAACTCCTGATATAATGCCAAGAGCAATGAGAATGAGAAAACAATAGTCAACATTTCTCTTCTTTGTTTTGCAAACTTTTCCCTGCTAGAGGGCTTGACTTTTTATCTTCCAACTGTTTTTTATGTTGTCTATTATTATAAAATTTCACTAGAAAACCATTAGGTACTTGTCAGTTGTCATTTATTAATGTAGTAAAATAATGGTGGAAAAAATCCCCATTACTTATAGTAAATTAAGGAAGATCCTTAAGGAACATTATTTTCTTATCTCTGTGTAACAGTGAAGATTGTATTTTGTATAAATATTCTTTAGCAGTCGGGTTTTACTTAAACTCTTCATCATTGGATTAATGAAAACTCTTAGGCAGAGATTTAATTTCAATTTTTCATTAGTCTGTTGTTGTCTAGAGGTAAATATATGCATATGCTCAAGTGCTGTAATGTGCTGGAATTCTACTTGCAGGGTTTCATGCTGCTAAGTGGAGGAAATCACATGAGATTTGTGGCTGTAGTTGACATGTTCAAATTGCAATAGACATTTTTCAATGGGAAGTTGAGCTGGAACATTGTTTCCTTTGCTTCAAGACACTTTTCAAACTCTTGGAGGTTTTCTTGTTGCTGGCATTCTTTATTTGTATTGTAGTTCTACTGGCTAGAAAAGACACTTTGACTCCTTTTGTGTCTTTTCCTTGAACAGGATTTTTACACTGCTGGAATAGAAAAATGTAAAATAAGCCAGAGATTTCAGTAAACTCTGTTTGGGCTCTGTGCTTTGGGTTTTTTCATTCTATAATAAAAAAAAAAAAAAGACAGAAAAATAGGGGGAAAAATTAAAATAAAAAGAATGGAACAGATTTGCACAAAGAAAGACACTTCTTAATGCATTATAGTTGAATATTTTTTTAAGTGCCCCCTGGGAAAGTTCACAAACTAGCAACATAACAAGTCCAGCTTGGACTTATTCATATTTAATGGGACTAACTTCAGAAGAGTTGATGAAGCGTTTATGTAAACCCCTCAGGCAGCTCATAATTGGCTATGTTAAATGAATCTGAATATATTTTGAAGAGACAATAAATACTCAATTCCTTGAAAATATCTGGCTGAACTTGTGAAAAATCACAAGGGTACTTTTAGAAGTTTGTGTTGCTGCAGTATGATTACTGTAAAACCTTAGCATAATTATAATGAAAATCACTGCTATGAACAGGGGAACCCATTTAGCTGAGCTCCACGCTGTGGGGAAGTAAGCTGAGACCTATACAGGCCTCAGCAACTCACAGGCATTGGCTATGTGTTGCTTCCTGAACTTTTTAAATGTTTTTGCTTAGAAAATAGAATTAAAATATCAGTAATCGAGAGCGGAGCGATCAGCATCTATGTCTTCTCCCTGATGAGTACCAAATAAGCAGATTTAATTCATATTTCTTGCTCTTCTGCTCTGGTGTGTCTGATCAGTAGGCTAAATAATTATACCCTTTTCAAACACATTTCTTACACTCCTGACTATGTAACTGAAACAGGTTGCCCACAGAGGCTGTGAATTTCCCACCCCTGGAATTGTTCAAGACCAGGCTGGATGGGTCTTTGAGCAACCTGGTCTAGTAGAAAGTGTTCATTCTCATGGCAGAGGCATTGGAACTGGGTGATATTTGAGGTCCCTTTCCACTCAAACCATTCTGTGACTCCATGATCTCTTAAAAAATAAAAGGCCTTGCCCATCAGGTCAATACACAAAATAGGGCTCTCAGCTCAAGGAGAAGAAACATGCAGTATTCTTCAGCAGTATTCTGCTGAAACTGAATTCAGATTATTACATCTAAGTGCATTTTCACAAGCTTCTTTGCAGACAGTGGGGAAAAAAAAAGGCACACTTTCAGAGAGAAATTTATCACGGGTGATTTACACCCATGTGAAAATTAGTGTAATTTTCACGTCTTTAGTTGTAAAAGCAATCCCTGTGATTAACTCAGATATGGATATGCAGATTTGAGCAATGTTTGATTACTGTTATGGGGAGCCTTGAATATCTAAGCTCCAGAGAAGTACAAAAGTGTTAAACAGGAAAACTTTCTGCTGCAGTTCCAGAACTGGCTAAATCATTACTGGCAAGAGAAGGGACCCTAAATACCTAGTTTTTGTCCTGTGCAGCAGGGACCTTGAAATTTGAATTAGACAGCACTTTGCAAACTTGTCTACTTATTGCGAGTTTCAGGTATTTCAAAAGTTCCATGCAGTACTGCAGTTTTTCAATGTGATGGGCATCTAAAGAATAACAGTACTATCATATGAGTGCAATTGAAGGAAAAGTCTTATCAGTAGGCATTGGTGCTTTAATGAAATAGACTAACACTGAATAACAAGCTGTTTCTGTTTTAAAGAACTGGTAAACTTGTACAGTTTAGACAATATTTGATGAAATCTGATCTCCAAATCATGAACAACATCACCTGTTTGTTTTGAGTTCTGCCTTCCCAATTTCAGTTCTTGTTTTTCTACATACCACCAGTGTTCCAGGTGCAATGCAGTGGGGAACCACAAGGATAACTTTAATATCAACAATTTTTATTCAGTTAGGAGATGTAAACTTCACTGTACTGTGAAGCACCAGGAACAGAGAAAGTATCGTTTTGTAATTTGAGAACAGGTAATAATCTATTTATTATAATGATCTGATCTTACCTAACAATTACAATTGTTCAAACATCTTGTATTTGCTTTTCTTTTCCATTTCTTTTAAAATTTGTCCTCTTGATTACGATCATTCCCTCCATTTAAGAGTTAGATTGTGATTTAGCAAATCAGCACAATCATTCTGCAAATATACTAGAGTTTTCCACACAGCAGGCAAAATTAAGGAAAAGCTGATTAGAAGTGTTTATCAAAGTGTTTAAGGTTTTGTTACCTGCTCTATAGCTCTGTTCATACAGTAAACCATAATTGTTACCCAGCACTTAGGAGAGAAAAGAAAAAATGGACTGCTTGTACAATTTGCTAAGTCATTTGAGCTGCTGCACAACTGTTATTTTCTGATTAATGTAACTGCTGAAGCAGGGTACATATAGATGATTATGAGCTTCATGCATTAAATAATTATCAGGCTTTTCAGTGAGAATAAAATCTTAAAATGATTTATGAATAAAACTATTTCAACAGGAATAGCACAAGCTTAGATCATGACTTGAGCCTGCTACTCCTTAAGGGTTCTGTCATTGACTTTGAGAGGTGTTAATGGAAGATGCAAACTCATCATCCATTTCTGGGAGACTCCTCTTGATCTTACTGGACTCCCAGGCCTGAGCTCAACGACCAGGGTTTCACATGTAATAACTAACTGCCCTTTCAGTTCAGTTCAATGAGGGACCCCTTAAGATAATTTATATTTTTTGCTTTATGTATTAACCTCCATAGCTTCAGGCTGGGCTCAGTAAAGGGATTTAGGTGCTAAAATAGCCCTTAAACAGAAATAAGAAAAATAAATTACTACATTAAAAAATAGTTCAATCTCAGCTGCTTTCCAAAGGCATCCTTGCCTAAAGTGCAGTGGTGGTTTGCTTTTTGAGTTTGGTGGGTTTGGGTTTTTTTTAACATTATATCCACAGGCTTCTAAAAATATGCCCTCAGTCTTAATCATGGTGGACAGGTCAGTATCAATCACTGCAGGTATTCAGGATTTTTGAGTTCATCTACCCTTATTACCCAAAAAGTTCAATTCAGACAGTTTTCTTGGATCAGATTGCTACCACTGCTTTCCTTCTCAAAGTGGACCAAAGAGCTGTCAGCTCAATTTTAAAAGTAACTTAGCAATTAAAACACAAATCAGTAAACAAAGGCCCTGGATTTAAGTTCTACCTCAGCTTGGAGTGATCAAAACCCATAATATTGACCTCCATGCATGTGTCATTCTCTCACTACTTCAAGACTAGTTTGTTACTCAGCTCTTCTGTGAAGTCTGTCCACATTCAAAGTGGAATCAAAGTACTAACAGGTCCAAGAATAGTCTTCAGGAGTGAGAGTGGGACACAGGCTGGATCACAGAGGATCAAAGATGTCTTGTATGCATTTATTTCAGAGTGCCCTTGAACAGAACTCATATCATGGTATGTTCTGGGATCATCCTGCTTCCTTATTTCTCCTGCTTCCCTTGGTACCCTAATGAGTCCTGAGGTGCTCTGTGCATCTTGAACAAGTTACAGCAGAAGGAATGGAGACTACAGATTAAGAGTAGTAGAGTGATAATGCGGAGAAAGGGCATCAAATACATTGCCGTCATAAAGTAACTGGCCTGACAGATGGAGCACTGAATGTGATACAGCCTGACTTTTAGCGAAGTTTGCAACACACCTCCAAGTGACATTTTCATAAACAAAGTAGACAAGTACGTTTTGTGTAAAAACATTGCTAGGTGAACACACTTTGTGGTGGTAAACTGCTTCTGAAGGAAGCGTCACTTGTTTGTGTGAAGCTCACCACAAAGAAATTTCAGGAGAAATCTTGCAGAAGTCTGTTCTGGATCTGAATTTATTTGATGTTTTGTTTAATGGATCAGGCGATGGAGTGAGGAATAGGGTGCATTCTGTTGATAAGTCAGGCTTAGAATAGCTGCTCTGTGGAGAGGGATGAGAATTCAAAACAGTCTTAATAAACTGAAGGGATGATTTCATTGAAAGAAGACGAGATTCAAGACAAAGACATGAAATATGAATTAAGAGAAGCTGAATTAGAAAATTGAGACAAACCGACTAAGCAGCAATATTGCAAAAAGGGATCTGGATGTTGCAGTCTGACACAAAAATGTGACCTTTTTTCAAAATTGAAAGGGAATATTTTAGTATATCTTAGCAAGGTGTAGCAGGTTCTGTTCGTAACTGGGCAGAAACACCAATTACGTGTAGTGGGTTTGTTCGCATTTTTTACCTTCTGTGAGATAAGAATTAGGAGGAATGTAAAGCAGGTTCCAAACTTTAAAGAATATAAAGTAACAGAACTAAAAGAAAAAAGAATAATAAGGGTTAGAATAAACCTTCAGAACACTTCTCTTCCCCCCATCCTCCTCCCTCCATCCACTTACAACATAAAGACACAAACTTGGGATTATTTCAGTCAGTTTACCACCTCTATAATAGTCTTTCTCCAGTTCACTTAGGGAGAGGAGTCTCTTTTGCCCATGCTATGGGGCTTCTCCACAAGAAAGAGACTTCTCGTGGCTTCAATGTCACAGCACAACAGCTGCTCGAGGTGGTTTTCTGTTGGCATGTGTGAGTCCCTTCCCTCGACTTACAGCTTTTCCCACAACTGTTTTCAAGGGTTCAATCTTAGCTAATGGGGTATTATTTTAAGGATGAGCTGTTCAAGAGCAA